>OY754984.1:16663774-17083774 GCA_963576475.1 Molanna angustata | reverse complement strand
AACTAGATAGTCTATTCAAACTTTTTTTATCGATTTTAAATTGAATTTAGTGACATCGTTTCATACAATTTGTATGACAGTATAATGTACAGAACACAATATCTACGGGGATTCTCAATAGTTTGATACTTAATCTCCAAACAAACATTTATACCATCATGCTGTTTTCATATTCTGGGTAGGAAAAAAGGTATCACCTCCATACTATCCTATCTTCACATACATACCTAAATGTTTTGTAATCATAGCAAAATATCTTAAAATATTCAATAATTTGGTTTTTTGGGATGATTGTTTGGTACGTATTCTTCAACTTGGTATACATACTGTCGCTATTGACTGTTGGATTTCATGTGTTACATGCAATGTAGGTAGATTTTAAAAATATGTCGGATTTATTACCAATAACTCATCATTGTTCATTTAGCAGATCACCTTAAATACAGTAGTCACTTCTCGAACTCTTATTAACACATCAGCCCGGCTATAAAAATATTGAAAAGAGGAATGTTTTATAATTAATATCCGTGGTGTATCAGGATATTATAAACTTTCAGAGGTTTCGAAGCACTGACACCACCACTTCAACTATGTATTTATATGTAAGTAAGATCTTGGGTTGCAAAGACATTAATCAAATATGTCATCCTTTATGAAATCCTCTACTTTCCTTATAAGACATGATAGCGGAGACGGCAGACAACTAAGCCTATGGGGGATTCCTACAGAAATAAACATACTTAGGTATACTTACTTCCCACTAACATTTTCTTGAAAACCAACCAACATTGAGTGTAAGTAACCAACTCGCAGACTTTTTTCAGAGAATTTAGGGTTGCCATAACATATATGTAGGAGCCAACACTGGACGTTTTGACACTTTTGATGCCAAAAACGCATTAACATAATACCTATTAAACGCCGAAACATATCAGCATGTGTAGCCAACCTATCAACGGACTTTTTTTCTGAGAATTTAGGGTCGTCACAACGCACCGGAACCAACACTAGACGTTTTGGCATTTTCGATACCAAAAACACAATAACATAATATTCAACACCGGAAGTTTCAAATACATTAATGCATGTGTGACCAACATACCAACGGACTTTTTTCAGAGAATTATTCAGGGTTGTTGACGAACCAATAAAGGACGTTTCGATACTTTCGATGTCTAAAACGCATTAACATATTCAACGCCCAAACATAGCGTTACTACATTTATATGTCAATGTGAAATATTGCTTATGTATCAGTAAATTTGATAATAAAAACCGTTTGACTGTTGGTAATTTGGCTTTCTTGATTAATTAGTTTTCAAGTCACTGGTCACCTGGTCACATGCTTGAATTATAAACATTTATCTTTTAGTAACAGATATAGTTAGGTATTATCAGTAGCAGAAGACAAAAAACGTAGATATCTACATATGTCATCCGCTCCCTAATCACGTAACATAAGTATTGTAGGACCCGAATGCACAGTCCTAGGTACCTAAATACTAACTCTTAACCTCACTGGAGTATTAAGTATTCTTAAGTTAGCAATTGCGTTGCAGAGACATCACTAACTAAATACCTACTAAATACTACGCCAAACTCAAGGTCGATGGCGTAGAATTTCACATTATTGTGTATGAAGGAAAGAGATATATAGCTTTCTATGGGCTTAGAAAGCTATCTATCTCTTTTCTGACGTTTGACGTTTAAAATGTTTTTTGCTATAACAACACAAACATAAATGTAACCAACTTCACACCCTCACACTGACAGCTCGATGTCACGATTGTTTTTGAAATTCCACAGAATTTTTGGAATCTCGTATGGATCGCTGAATACTCTGTTTGGTATTTGATTTGACAAAATTACCAAATACATATTGAACGAAGCCGATAAAATCATCATCCACCGAAATAATCTCGTATTTTAGTATTAAACTACTCGTACGGTTCCTGGCTATCAACCTTACTTTTTGACAATTCGCAAATGTTAGTTTACGCCGATGCGCATGCGCTAAGTATTTAGATATGTCTCTGTAATGTAATTCTCATAGAAAAACGTCGTAGCATCCTCCAGTTAGGAAGCCACGTGATCTTCTAACTTAAGTGAGCGACTGTGCAATGAAAACATGGTTAATATTTAGAATGCACATTTAGGTAGGACTCTGCATTCGGACCTATGTTGTTCGATTACTTCACTTAATTTCATTTCTATTTTTATTTTATCAAATGCGAAATTATTATTTTGTGGCTCCATCGTTAATTAATAACAATAAAATAACTTTGTACTAACCACTTTTTATAAAGTGGTTAGTACAAAGTTATTTTATTGTTATTAATAATATTTGTATTTGTTTAATTGAGTATTTGTTCATTAATATATTTATTGGTTGATTTATTTCTTGATTTATTTATTACTTCACTTAATTTCATTTCTATTATTATTTGTTTAATTGAGTATTTGTTGATTTATTTATTTATTGGTTGATTTATTTCTTGATTTATTTATTACTTCACTTAATTTCATTTCTATTGTTATTTGTTTGATTGAGTATTTGTTCATTAATTTATTTATTGGCTGATTTATTTATTACTTCACTTAATTTCATTTCTATTGCTATTTGTCTAATTGAATATTTGTTCATTCATTTATTTATTGGCTGATTTATTTCTTGATTTATATATTACTTCACTTAATTTCATTTCTATTGTTATTTGTTTAATTACATAAGTATTTGTTCATTCATTTATTTATTGGTTGATTTATTTATTTATTTATTCGTTGATTAATTAATTCTTACCTAGTTATAAAAATGATTAATATTTGGTAATGTCTGGAGTCTTTACTGGTCTATATGCTGGTAATTCATTTTGTGTATATATTATAAAACGAAATAAAATAAAATAAAATAAAGGAAATATGTAAGTGAAATCCGTCTCATATCAAATATAATATTTTTTGCTAGTTTCAATCCGATATTAGGTACATAAATCCTCTACGTTTTTACACAAATTTATAAATCATAACGTTTTTACGATTATTTTACGTGAAAAAATACCGCACACGAATTTGAAAAAAAATATACCTATATATTCCGACTGAATAATTCAATAACAAAATTTCTGAACAATATGTAATATTATATAGACGTCCAATGGAATCAAACGAGGATTTATGTATTTATTTTACGTTTCTTTGTTGTTGTGAATTTGAAAGGAATTTACTTCTTATTCAATTGAATTTTTTTTTCCAAACTGTAAGTCGTTATTTTCACTTAACAAAAATAACATGGCTGGGCTATGTATTGAGTTAAGCTCTTTAATATACATAGGTATACAATACAATATTATAATGAATTATCTACTCGTTTCTTTGCGTATGTCTTAGCTTGCTATGGATTTAAAAAAAATACATAAGAGCCTTTGTTATCTCCCGTTACAGGATTATATACGAATTTACCAAAAAAGATATTAATAATATTCAGTCAGTTTCAAATGCTGCAGCTAGGCCCGTCACTGGAGCCTACAGGTTTTCTCACATCTCTCATCATCTTCGCAATCTGCATTGGCCTTAAATCCCCGAAAGGATAAAATATAGGCTTTCTCTCATAATCTTCAAACCGCTTCCTAGTTTGGCTCCTACTTATTAAGTACATACACGCGGAGCGGGTGGTGGTGGGAGTAGCGATGTACTTGTTTTAACAAGGACATATTCATTTTTTGTTAAAAAAAAATGATTCATAGTCTTTGAGGTGATATATTCATGAAACAGCGCTAGATAAATTGCCTAAATTATTATTTTTATTAGATTTATTGTTTTTTTGTTAACACAGTGGAAGTTCATAATTGTAAAATAAAAGGTTTTATTTTTAATTAAAATAACGCAGTTTTAATCCACAATGAGTATTTATTTTTAATGCCTAAGCGCTTTCACTGGACTCCGTCAGCATCATCAGAGGTCAAATTCAAACTAAATACAAAATTAAAACAAAATGTTACATAGCAAATGGGGGGTGCGTGTTTTGCCTCGACGGACTGATTATTGGTACCTACGTAAAATAACGTAATTATGAATCGAATTGCGTTTAACACAACATTGATTGAAGTAAGCTTTTAGTTGGCAATTTTTTGTTTAATTTTGAGGGTTTATTGCCTTAAAAATAAAAACTCGTTGTGGGTTAAAACTGTTATTTTAATTTTTGTATGTAAAACCTTTTATTTTGTTTGTATTATTATTTTTATATCAGATTCTTCATAAATTTTCAAAAATACATAAAACACTAAACCAAACATAAACAAGTCACACACGTCTTTAGAAACTAAGACAAGTCTTTATCTACATTATGTAGTTATAGTCTCAGAGATAGCAACGTCAAAAAACAATTCATTTTTTAATGAATTCATTTTATATATTTTTCCTTATTGAATATAGGTATGAAAAAGGTTAGTCTGGCACCTGGGGTGGTTTCGTTTACCCATGCGCATCCCCTTTCTATGTATAGGTTAAAATTGCAGATTTTAGTATTATTCGTGTCTTTGTAAGTCTTTTTTGTGCTCTTATACCATCCATCTGATTACAATGAAACTCGACGATTTGTTCAACCTATAACCGGGAATATTTTTGAAAAAAAAATTACATTCTTCTTCTTATTTTTTTAATATTTCAGTAACAGTAAGTACATATTTCACAAACGGATGGATTTTATACAAGTAAGTACATGTTACATTGACATAGGCCCGAGATATCAGTTGGCCCTTAAATCGTTGGATTTTGTAATCCAAGTTAAAAGTTTAGGGAAGATTAAATTTCATTCGCGTATTTCAGTGCAAAATGAAACGTCAGTTACGTAATCTTCAACTATAGATATATTTTACGTTTTTCTATGGTTATTGTCTATAACGCATCTGTCAAAATTGTAATAACCTTAAATGATACGTGACGCGAAGCTGTGACTAAATATTATTTTATTATTACTAGTTGCATGTAACACATGAGATCCAACTGTCGATAGCGATAGTATGTATAGTTGAAGAATATGTACCAAACTATAAACCCATAAATACAAATTATTGAATATTGCAGATATTTTGTTTTCTATACAACATATGTAGGTATGTATGTCAAGATAGGATAGTATGGAGGAAGTTCCGTTTTTCCTACCCAGAATATGAAAATAGCATGATGGTATGTATGTTTGGAGATGAAGTATCAAGCTATTAAGTCTTCTTACATATTATGTATAGGCGACTGCCATACAAAATGTATGAAGCGATGTCGTCACTAAATTCAATTTTTAAAAAAATTATTGAAAAAAAATTGAGATCTCCTACTACAATTGTAATATTTTTTATAGAAAATTAAATTATCTAATTGGGGTGTTTCGGCTTTTTTCGATAATTGTATAAGTTTTGGAAATATAGGCAGTTAAACTCATAAATTTATCATAAAAAAAATATTTTTCTTAATAAAAAATGTTTGAGAAACCCTGGAATTTTTTAGAAAAAACTCATTTGAGATTTTGTATTTTTCTATGTTTGTACCAATTTTCAACGTTCTACCTTTTATGGTTTCTGAGATATATGGAAAAATAAAATAAAAATTCAAAAGTTGATAACCCCTGACTGAAACAAAAATTCAAAATTCTGAGTATAAAAGTTTTGTAGGCCTATAACTGTTTATATATTCTGAAATTTTGGGCTCTGTAAATTGAGCGGATCAAAAGTTATAAGGGGGGGACGGACACACACACAGACACACACACAGACACACACACAGACACACACACACACAGACACACACACAGACACACACACAGACACACGAAATGTTCTACTGCGAATTCTGAGTAAATCCGTAAATGGAACATATATGCTGCGAAGCCTCTAAGTTGGTGTTTTTTGACTTCAAAGTTGGAAATGCCGTAAAAAAAGTAGACCTCTCCATACAATTCTCGCGTATTCTGGCTTGATACATTGTCGATATGTTAAGAGAACAAAGTTCTCCTGAACAAATCGACAGTTGGATAACAACACATTATTTTATTTGTTTCATTACACAGCATGTTACTTTTTCAATTTTTTATACCGATCAATGTTTTTTTTAATTACTAGTTGCATGTAACACATGGGATCCAACTGTCGACAGCGATAGTATGTATAGTTGAAGAATAAGTACCAAACCCATAAATACAAATTATTTATTATTTTATGATATTTAGTTTTCTATACAACACATGTACCTAGGTAGTCAAGATAGGATAGTATGGAGGTCAGCCTTTTTTTCCTACCCGGAATATGAAAACAGCATGATGGTATATGTATATTGTATGTTTAGAGATGAAGTATCAAACTATTAAGTCTTCTTTGATATTGTGTATAGGTGACTACCATACAAATTGTATGAAGCGATGTCGTCACTAAATTCAATTTTTATAAAAATTGTTAAAAAAAATTTGAGATGTACTGCTACAATGTTAATATTTTTTATATAAAACTAGTTGCATGTAACACATGAGATCCAACTGTCGATAGCGATAGTATGTATAGTTGAAGAATATGTACCAAACTATAAACCCATAAATACAAATTATTTATTATTTTATGATATTTAGTTTTCTATACAACACATGTACCTAGGTAGTCAAGATAGGTTAGTATGGAGGTCAGTCTTTTTTTCCTACCCGGAATATGAAAACAGCATGATGGTATATGTATATTGTATGTTTAGAGATGAAGTATCAAACTATTAAGTCTTCTTTGATATTGTGTATAGGTGACTACCATACAAAATGTATGAAGCGATGTCGTCACTAAATTCAATTTTTAATAAAATTGTAAAAAAAAAATTGAGATCTTCTACTACAATGGTAATATTTTTTATAGAAAATTAAATTATCTAGTTGGGGTGTTTCGGCTTTTTTCGATAATTGTAAAAGTTTTGGAAATATAGGCAGTTAAACTCATAAATTTATCATAAAAAAAATATTTTTCTTAATAAAAAATGTTTGAGAAACCCTGGAATTTTTTTGAAAAAACTAATTTGAGATTTTGTATTTGTCTATGTTTGTACCAATTTTCAGCGTTCTAGCGTTTATGGTTTCTGAGATATATGGAAAAATAAAATAAAAATTCAAAAGTTAATAACCCCTGACTGAAACAAAAATTCAAAATTCTGAGTATAAAAGTTTTGTAGGCCTGTAACTGTTTATATATTCTGAAATTTTAGTCTCTGTAAATTGAGCGGATCAAAAGTTATAAGGGGGGGACGGACACACAGACACACAGACACACAGACACACACACACACACACACACACACACAGACACACGAAATGTTCTACTCCGAATTCTGAGTAAATCCGTGTATGGAACATATATGCTGCGAAGCCTCTAAGTTGGTGTTTTTTTACTTCAAAGTTGGAAAAGCCGTGAAAAAAGTAGACCTCTCCATACAATTCTCGCGTATTCTGGCTTGATACATTGTCGATATGTTAAGAGAACAAAGTTTTCCTGAACAAATCGACAGTTGGAAAATCAAACATTGTAGTGAAAAAATGTCATTGAATATGTACTACGTACGTAGTACTTCAATGCAAAATGCATGTACATTTTACAGATGGATATGGAACTACATAAGTGATAATGGTAAAATAGTGTCTTATGTAGAAAATTTAAGAATACACATTATATATATATATATATATATATATATATATATATATATATATATATATATATATATATATATATATATATATATATATATATATATATATATATATATATATATATATATATATATATATATATATATATATATATATATATATATATATATATATATATATATATATATATATATATATATATATATATATATATATATATATATATATATATATATATATATATATATATATATATATATATATATATATATATATATATATATATATATATATATATATATATGTTATAATATTTTTATCTCGGTTTTCCCGTGTCAGTAGGTCTTGACTAAGACCATTTGTCTTCCGACGTTTCGCCTGAATATCACCAGGCATTTTCAAGGACTTAACGAAAAGCACGCGCGCGACACACGTCTACTCACACTGAAAGCTCACCGTCAAGTGACTCGTAGCGTACAAGATGGCCGCTTATGTCAAATATTGTTAGCGCGACGTGATTGGCTCCTTGTGACACGCCCACCTGCTGTCGTGTTCGTTGGTAATAATATTTTATCATTATTTTTGTGTTGTGATTTATTGTTAATTTTAGTTGTGACATTAATATTATTATTGTTGTGTTTTGGGGTTATTTTCGCTATGGTATTATTAATATTATTATTGTATTGTTTGTCATATAAAATGTTCTTCCAGGTACTAGGCAAACGAACTCCGTCGTCCCGATTGTTCATTATATCCCTTCTCTTATATATTTCTATAGCTTCCCTGTAAATTCTGAGAGGTTCACTGTTTAAACTTGCTATTATTTTTGAATGGTCAAAATCTATTGTATGTCCTTCTGTGAGCGAGTGTTGTACAAGTGAGGATGTAAGTTTTTTGTTTCTCATGTCGACTCTGTGCTCCGCTATTCGTGCTTCAACTTTTCGATTGGTTCTTCCTACATAAGTCTTATTGCACGATCCGCAACACCATTATCAACAGCCCGACTACCATATATCAAAGGCGTCACCGATAAAATCAGCCGTCTATTAAACAAAAATAACATACGTACCGTTTTCAGCACAACAAATAAAATATCAACCTTTCTAAGAAACCCGAAAGACATCATTCCACTTGAAGCTCATGGAGTATATGAAATACCGTGCGGATCGTGCAATAAGACTTATGTAGGAAGAACCAATCGAAAAGTTGAAGCACGAATAGCGGAGCACAGAGTCGACATGAGAAACAAAAAACTTACATCCTCACTTGTACAACACTCGCTCACAGAAGGACATACAATAGATTTTGACCATTCAAAAATAATAGCAAGTTTAAACAGTGAACCTCTCAGAATTTACAGGGAAGCTATAGAAATATATAAGAGAAGGGATATAATGAACAATCGGGACGACGGAGTTCGTTTGCCTAGTACCTGGAAGAACATTTTATATGACAAACAATACAATAATAATATTAATAATACCATAGCGAAAATAACCCCAAAACACAACAATAATAATATTAATGTCACAACTAAAATTAACAATAAATCACAACACAAAAATAATGATAAAATATTATTACCAACGAACACGACAGCAGGTGGGCGTGTCACAAGGAGCCAATCACGTCGCGCTAACAATATTTGACATAAGCGGCCATCTTGTACGCTACGAGTCACTTGACGGTGAGCTTTCAGTGTGAGTAGACGTGTGTCGCGCGCGTGCTTTTCGTTAAGTCCTTGAAAATGCCTGGTGATATTCAGGCGAAACGTCGGAAGACAAATGGTCTTAGTCAAGACCTACTGACACGGGAAAACCGAGATAAAAATATTATAACATATTTCACCCGTGAAAACATCAAATATAACATATATATATATATATATATATATATATATATAAATATATATATATATATATATATATATATATATATATATATATATATATATATATATATATATATATATATATATATATATATATATATATATATATATATATATATATATATATATATATATATATATATATATATATATATATATATATATATATATATATATATATATATATATATATATATATATATATATATATATATATATATATATATATATATATATATATATATATATATATATATATATATATATATATATATATATATATATATATATATATATATATATATATATATATATATATATATATATATATATATATATATATATATATATATATATATATATATATATAGAAACAGGATGGATCAATTTAAAAAGTCGGATGAAAAAACATCGCAAAAATAAAGTTGCGTGCCTGACGTTTCATTATGGCTGACAGTTTATTTCGTTTGTTGTCAGGCAATACATTATAATTATGTAAAAAAGAAAATAAATATTAAATACATGAACCACATCTATATCAAGTCTTTTATTTTAACAACAAAAATAAATCATGATTATAATTATTATGCATAGTTATTTGAAGTATAAAATGAAATAAAACATTAAAGCGTGCGGCGATTAGTACGCCAACTGGCGAAAAAGACTAGAAACAATACTTAACTCAAGATTAAGACACGCGATCCGCCAGAAACGTTGAGTTAAATATTTGTCGTTTAGTGACGTATTTAAGGGAAGATTAGGTACTGAAATACGCAATATTTTTGTTAAACTTGAGTTAAACTCCTAAGGGCCAACTGAAATACTGGGCCATAATGTTAAAATCTGCAATTTTCACCTACATATAAAAAGATGATGCACACTGGTTAACGCAACCACTCCCAGGTGCCAGACTTACTCCTTTTTATACCTATATTCAATCAGAAAGGAAATATAAAATAACCAGCCATTAACAAATGATTCATCGAAATTTTTTCTATCTATCGGACAATGTAGGTACTTATATTATTACTATTCTCGATCTTCGTGGCTCAGTTGGTTAGGTACCTGACTGCTGATCGAAAATTCGAAAAAAAACGTTTTTAATTGTGTTTTCAGTCTGGATCTGTGAGATGATTAATATTGTAAGTCTCCAGAATGTGGCAACTTGTTATTGGGTGCGTGTTAAATAAATATTTGACATAGTACCTGTTAGTTGCCCGAGAATCAATAATAATAAATAAATAAACAAATAAATTGGTTCGAAAATAAAATCCACGGTTCTTATACACAACGTTACACAGCTTTCGCATAGATGGCACTCCTGAACTGCGATAGAAATATTATTTCATTTTTGGCTTGTTTATACCTTCTTGTACCCACGTATATTCCTCAGATATCGGATTTTCACAATTAGTCTTTCTTTGGACACAAATTTCATTTGCTTATGTTGAGACGTTTTCGAATAAAAAATAAATTCTAAAAAAAACGATCTACGCCATCAAAAGCCGGATATACGGACGAATAATTTAATAGATCAAATTTCAATGTATGTAGGTACCCAATTTTAGGTTTTAGGTACCCAGGTACCCAGTTGTAGGTACCCAAGTACCCAATTGTAGGTACCCAGAATGTGGCAACTTGTTATTGGGTGCGTGTTAAATTAATATTTGACATAGTACCTGCTAGTTGCCCGAGAAGTAATAAATAATAATAATAATAACTCACAATAATAAACACAGGATTTCCTAGATAGATAAAAGATGTCAACATATACGTAATTTTATTGTACCGTGTCTTATACTGTGAATGAATAAATAAATATAAAATTTAATACACTAGGTACTTTGACATGGCGCACTGTGGTGTTTGAAAATGTAAACAAAACTTTAAATAAACTTTTAAATTACAAAAGATAATTTATTCATATATTTGTAACTTTCTGTAAACTGGCGGAAAAAACGAAATTTCTTCCAACCAACCAAATAATAATAAAAAAAAAATACTTCCCGCTCAAGTGACGAGCAAAATGTCAATTTCTTCCATCTAACCAGTGTTTCTGGCCCAGAGAAGGAATATTTGCGAGAGAAATGAAATGAAATAAATTTTTTATGCATAAAATATCGTATTAAATATATAATACAACGTGTGGGTATTAGGCAATAAGGTTTTCACGTGACAAAATTAAAATGAATATAAATATTACATAAAAAAATGTACCAAATACATTGAATATAAGAACAGTTCATAGCAATAATATGTTAAGAATCCTGTTAATGGATGAAAAGTTATTTCTAGAATGGTCAGGTCACTGGTTTTAGCCGATTGACCTGGAAAAAAGTTAGCAGTTAATCGATATACCTACGAACTAGCTTTAATTGTATAATTATGGTCGTGAATTATGAACGGTGGACGTTTTGCCACGAAATAATCAATATTTCATGCAAATAATCATACGAAAATCATTAAACACAATGAATTTATTGTTGGTGTGAAACTTTTATTTTCTCTTTGCTGCAGTATGAAATAGAAAACCGAATGACTATTTTTTTATTTTGTCAGATGAAAAGACCCTTACTAGGCGAAAAGATAAAAAAAATCTGTAGAAAGGAATAAATTTTCGTTATTTATAGATAATTTAACATATTATTATAACATAACTATAATAAATATTATTTTTAAATAATAAATTCAAAGTTAATTTCGTTTACACAGTGGAAGATCATAATAATTTTTTTTATAAAAAATAGATACACACATAGTTTTAATCCACAAATTAATGAGTATGGCTTTAATGAGCCCTAGCACTTTTGCCGTACACAGCCGGCTTCCTCAGAGGCTAGAATCAAACCCAAAATCCTCTGAGGATGCTGGCTGTGTTCGGTGAAAGCGCTTAGACTCAAATAAGTCATAACAATGTGTTTTATTTATTTTTATAAATAACTAGTGAACCCCCGGCAAACTTTGTATTGCCTGTATAATTAAAAATGGTCCTTCATTACCACCCGTCGCTTCAGACCCTTCAGTACCCCCCGTCCTTTCAGGCCCTTCAGTACCACCCGTCCCTTCTTGCCCTTCAGTACCTCCCGTCTCTTTAGTACCACCCATCCCTTCAGTCCCTTCAATACCTTCAGTACTTTTGTACCTTCAGGCCCAATTAAATTTGAAGAGGAATTATTTTTTAATCCAGAAACCATCTCGGGCATACTCTCGACAATTCACCAAAGTTTCATTGCAATCGGATGAACGATTTAGGAGCGCATTCAACACATACATACATAGTTACATACATAGACACAATAGATACATAGATACAAACATTCAAATTTATAATATAGATTTAATTTTATCATTATTTGATGTTAAAAATTATCTATCATGTGTTCGATGTTGTGAACAACCTACCTATCACAAAAATACATTCAAGAACTGTGTCAGAGGAAATTGCTATAAGGCAAGTATCTCAACCTAGCGCAAAACAACATCCAAGAACCGTGTCAGAGAAAATAGCTCTCTGGGAAGTATCTCAACCTAGCGCAAAACTACATCCAAGAACCGTGTCAGAGAAGATAGCTCTCTGGGAAGTATCTCATACTCAGGTCGTCTGGATCACAGAGTGACAACCCCAGGTATTTGGAGAGAATCAACAAGGCGGCCTTCAATGATCGATGCTTTGATGTAAGTGGTACTAATGAGTGGAATATAATATATCTGCAGAGCTCAAATCAAGAGTACATTCTCAAAAAGACCAATAACAGCTTTATTTCGTAAAGCGACACAAGACTTGACCGTTATCACATGATCTTGAACCATCAACAAACAACTCTTTGGAGTTCCAATAAAAATAAGCCATAAACTGTGCCACGTTTCAAAGTGCTGGTTTCATTTCATGGACGGGTTTCCCAAAACAGATCTCCCGGTGTCAGATTAGGTTAGGCGCGCTGACAAGAGTTGGATTCAATTTGGGTAAACCTTTGCCTAAACCCCCTAAAGCCTGTCATGCAGAACTCTTTTGTGACTCTTTTTTTTCTGCTGTTGGGACTACATCGTGACAGAATAAAAATAAAAATACAGACGACACAAAAAACAACCACAAAGCTTCGTTAATTTCATGAAGTTATACCCATCATTTTGAGTTGATAGAAAAAGCAAATGGAATTCAGCATAAAGGCGTGTCATCACTTGACGACGCGATACGTTGTCGTATCGCTTCGACGCCGCGCAAAACAGGTTAAGTAGATTAAAATCAGGCATATAACATGAACCAGCTAAAGACGATATTTCGATCTAGGGATCAAATTGTAAAACCTCTAATAATGTTGACATCTGTGTTTGTTTAAGAGGACGACTGCTGCCAACGTACCTATTTTTTCAATTTGAAATTGAATCATTACTACAAAACGAATCATTTTGAAAATAATAACCTAGTTAGTTTGGATACTATAAATAAAAATATACCTTAACTTTTTAATTATGTTATGTATATATTCTTGTAGAAAAATAATAAGTATATCCCGATTTTTGACATTTATCTTAAATTTCTAAAAAAACTATAAGATATAGAGCAATATATTTTTTTATGAATTAAAGAAGATCAAAATATCTGGAAAAATATGATGTGACGTTGCATTAAATGCATCAGGTTAAGTAAATAAACCAAAAAAACTTTTATTTCGCAATGGCGCTTAATAGAACATAAATGTTTTTAAGGTTTATTTACTAAACCTGAAGCATTAATGCAACGTCACATCATATTTTTCTAGATATTTTTGTCTTCTCAAATTTAATAAAAAAATATTGAACTACGCCTTAAAGCTTATTAAAAATATAAGATAAACGACGAAAGTCGGGGTTCGCCATTATTTTTCTACAAGAATTTATACAGAACATTATCAAAAAGTTAAGGTATATTTTTCTTTACTAATACCCAAAATATCCATTTATATTTTTCAAAACGATTTGATAAGAAATAATGATGGTATATCAAATTGAAAAATAGGTACGTTGGCAGCAGTCCCCCCTTAAACGATTTCTATATCATGACTCAATTGTCATTTCTGAGGTTGACATGGAATTCTAAATTTAAATATTAAGTCTAACGACCGATGTTGACGGTTACAATCAATCACTCTGTAGGCTTACTAGAGACACATCTTAATACATTCTTATCGTGTCCTTATCTTACAAATGTTTAAATCAGTACCCCATAATACTCTAATCTTTAATAGAATCTACATTCAATCATAAAAATTCGTTATGATAAAAGTTTTGTATAAAATTTGCAATAATTTTTGTACAAATAAATATTAAATTATTTTTTTACATCATATTTTACATCAAGCATTTAACTGCAAAAAAAATGACTTATTTTTCGTCTTATTTTAAGGCATTTATTATGAACATTACACTGTTTTTTTGTGATGAAAAGCGTTTACATAACAATCTCATATAACAACAAACTCATCAGTATGCAAATGACATGCTAGGTTGAGTGAATTTAAAGGAAAAAATACGTTAAATCGGGGAAAGTTTACTTACAAAATGGGCACCTTGGGACAAAGAATACGTTTGGGGTGCAATTTCGTTTCGCATTTTAATATGTTTCACGACTTGTTTGTAAAAAATATCCTCATTTTAATAGAATTATTGAATAATCAAAGTAATTTATATTGAAAAGGTAATATTTTTTATTTAATTTATATACAATCCATGTACCTACTAAGGGTCGTATTACGCATGTTATATAAGAAAACGGTAAGATAATCTTTCCCTGTCCAAATCCTCACGTCGTATTACAGAAGTTATTTGGTATTATCTGTTATACGAAATAACTTCTGTAATACGACTTGAGAATTTGGAGAGGGAAAGATTATCTTACCGTTTTCTTATATAACATGCGTAATACGACCCTAAGACAATCTCTTCCAACAAACCCATGCAACGTATGGTATCAACAATGACATTTTATTTATATATAGACACGATATATATATATATATATATATATATATATATATATATATATATATATATATATATATATATATATATATATATATATATATATATATATATATATATATATATATATATATATATATATATATATATATATATATATATATATATATATATATATATATATATATATATATATATATATATATATATATATATATATATATATATATATATATATATATATATATATATATATATATATATATATATATATATATATATATATATATATATATATATATATATATATATATATATATATATATATATATATATATATATATATATATATATATATATATATATATATATATATATATATATATATATATATATATATATATATATATATATATATATATGTGTAAGAACAAAACGCTCTACGAAAAATGGTACAGTAAAACGAATTCTGACAATACCAGAAATAAATAGCATACACGACATAATAGGTACAGTAACAGCCAGTTTCATTAAAATTAAAGGAGACTTAATGTCTACTTTAAATAAAATTGCGTTTCATAACAACAAAATGTCACCTTAATCTACAGTCCAGTATCTTCGTACTTTAGTCACTAATGTCTCCTTTAAGAGCAGTTCATTTTTTTACCACCAGAGTGTGCTGCAATATACCAATGTTCAAGTCAGTTGTCAGTTCTTGTTGATCTCAATATTGTCAATTGAACGTAAACGATCATGTCTATATTACTTACCAATATTCAATTGTTTTATTATTATTTAAACATTTTTAATGAATAATTAAAGAAAATGATGTTTTCATCTTCGAGCTAATAATTATCGACCACATGGAAACGTATAATTAAGGAGAATTTTTTGATAAGTTTCGATTCCATAAACATATCCTATACATCAATGATCAATTCAATGACAGAAATCACATATTATATGGTAGTAGACAGAAAGATTTACCTATATTTTTTGTCGCGTCCCTATGAGGGTCGCGGGATTATGACGAAAGGAATAAGGACTGACCTGTCTTCCGTCGCCGGTTTCTAGATGACCCTCTCTTCCTCTGCTGTCTTGAGGTTCGACGAGTCTTCTGACCTTCCAGGAGCAGCACGGAAGGTACCAATTCTAATTGCCGTCGGGAATTTCTCACGATGCTTCGCGACCAGCAATATGCACCAAAACTACGCTTCGCTGCGATAATCTACGAGATTACGTCACACGCACGACGTGTCAACCGGAGTGCATTCGGACGCAGACTGATATCGATACAGCCTTGACATGGTCAGGCCCGGATGGGTGGGGAAAGGAATAAAGTGAGGAAAGGATTTGTTCCAACAGTTCCAACACTGAATTTTTCCAATGATTTTGATAGTTATATTGCCAATTTTCAGGTATTTCGGTGACATTTCTGCCTTTTGCTAAAGTACGCGGCATTATTACTTATGAAACGCAACGACTTAAAGGCAACTTTGAATTTTTAAAGAACCTTTAAATTAAGGGTTGTTTTGCTGCTTTTTATGAAACTGCCTGTAAGTCAGAAAGAGATAATGCAATAATGTGAAGGCACACACTGCATACATATTTCTCGTTTCCTACAGTGCAATCACATTATACTCGTAGTTATCTATCACACTGTGTAAGAGACGAACTTATGTTGAGTTATAGCTGTGCGATAAAGCAAATACAACATCTTTTTTAACCAAAAATAATTCCCTCATAAATAATATCTCCGGGAGACTAATTTGTCCCTAAGTAATTGTTTTGTTAAATGCATTGCTTCTAATAATAAATTGCGACATCATGGCGTACCTGTGAGTGCAGCCAACGTAACGATATTAGCAATATACACAGTTAGGTACATTATAATGTAGTACATAGGTACACATAACGTAGATGCACTTTCCATAGAATAGAATTTCCATGTAATAAGAAGCCGCTTAGTTTGTGTCTTATGAAATACATTATCAAGAGAGATATAGGGTCCCTTTTCTAAAAGATAACTATGTATGTAGTTACGTCAGGTAATATACAAACATCACGAATTAGAATAGTGATAAGTGCTTCCACTTTTTTTCAAAATAACATCTCACATTATTCAGAAATGTGGTCCTGTACCACCCATTCTGAATGTTGCCTTTTGAAGGAAGACGAGGCTGGTTCTTGTGTCGAACTTCATTTGATATAGTAATGTACACTCCGAACACCTGTCGCTAGTCACCTCAAATTGTGGTATTTGCAGTGATGGTATGAACCAGGTCCGACGATCACAGCAAAAATATTTATTCTTCTAAACTTATTGTCTGTGCCAAATGTTGGGGTCGATGATCGCTTGGTTTTCCATGTATATCAGTAACGCCTATAGGATTCCACGAATGCGTGAACTTTTTATTTTGTCCCGTAGAGATACCCCAACTGCCCATCTTAGCATACCAATTTCAGCAGTTTTCAATTGCCTAGAGTAGGAGTTATACATTGTCCAGGATCCGGATTCTTAGAGGAGTGCCGGTCAGAAGACAATTGTCTGGTACACTTTTTCCTTCAACTTTGCTTGAATTTTTGGATACCATAAAACTCCCGACGTTGATCTAAACCTCATATATCCCACACTAATTCTCAAGTGACCCAAGATATTTGAAGAAATCATCATTGGGTAATACCTATATCTCCGTCTATTTTCATTAAAAGAGTGGCAGCATTTGCATTTTTAGACGGATTTATAACATCATTTAATGATTCGGCGGATATTTTGTGGTAGTTAATATTAACCATATTTGAATTATAATTTAGCTATAAACCACTTGTTTTTTGAGTCACCTCACGACATGTTCACTCATTCAATAACCACAAACTAAAACTATTACACGAAACACAACATAAAGGATACCGACTTAACAACTACGAAACACTCGAAATACATAAACACATAAATTCAGGCATAAAACTTATAAATAACCATATATACCTTTCATAACACTTCTCCAATACTTAATTTATTCCCCATCAAAAAAAAAACACTACACAATACTCCCCTCCCCCCACTAACCCAACCAACCCTCAACCGCCACCTCCCTCGCTTCACAGACAGATACACACAAATTCAACATGTTAGTCTAGACACGCCGGTCGATGGAAGGACAGCGCTTCCGAAACATGTCGCGAAGTGACTCAAAAAACAAGTGGTTTATAGCTAATTTATAATTCAAGTATGGATTTATAACATTTTAAAATATATTTATTATCGAAATAAAACAAATTGATGCAAAAAGCTATAGAAAAAATATTACTAAATAAAATATTAATACATTGTTTCACATTATATGTTGGATGATACTCATAAATATGTAGGCGATCCCTGGGTCACTTTTCCTATAAGAGGATTTCTGAATAAATTGAAGGTTTCCAAAAACAACATTAGCATGTACCTGCCTTCTCGGAAAAGTTATACGCTAGAAAGGTTTCTGAGTTTTTTAAGTTGGCAAGAGTGAATTATGTAAATACATTAAAACTTTACATTCAAACAACAAAAGAGTGTAATTGAATTTAAAAAAAAAATACTTCATTTCATTTTTATTTTGTATTGCTTCTCGGGAAAATAAGAGATAGGTACATTGTCAAATATTGACTCACACGCAGCAAAAATTTGTCACATTTTCAAGATTAATATAATAACATAAAGGTAGTAAGCCAACGGATTTTTCGATATTTCCATATACTAAACCACCTTAAATACTACCTTCCTCAAAAAATCAAAATTACTCTTACACAACTACTGATGTTACCTGTCCTCTACTCGACTACGCAGACGTAGTTTACCTAGACGCTACTGACGATCATCTTGACAAACTTGAGAGACTGCAAAATGTCTGCATACGATATGTGTTTGGACTAAAAAAGTTTGATCACGTGTCTGAAAGTAGGAAACAGTTGAAATGGCTCAAAATCCGAGAACTAAGAAATTCCCATGTTCTTTCCTTACTTTATCTGACACTTAAGAACCCTCTCACACCTAAGTACCTCAAGGAGAAATTAGCCCATCTTTCATCTCATGGCCTAAATTTTATATCAGTGAATTGTTGTTTGTAATTGAAAGATAATATTACTACAGAAAAACATTTATTTATTTATTTATTTATTTATTTATTTATTATAATTTACAAAATCTTTTTTACATATTAAATATATATATATCCACCTCACTAGGCTTAGCCTGTACCGAGGTGGAATATTTCACAATCACATTAATATACATATTTATACAATATTTTCGTATTTCATTCAGTTTTGTGACAGTATGCATTCTATATAACATGATTTATATAACTATAGGTAATCAAGAATAGTACATCAAGCAATAAAGCAGAAAATAAAACAAAACAATGGTTTATACATAAGTAAACAAAAATATATCAATCAATAAGGCGAGAGAAAAAAAAAAAAAAAAAATAAATAATATATATATAAACAAAACAAAACAAAACAAAAATATCAGATATAGTGTGGTCTGTTTTGCACCCACACACCAACACCCAAACACATATTATTAATTTGATATTTGCATGTACGAAGTGTTTTGTAAATAAATCTGTAGGATAAACCATTAAGAAATCCCGTTGGATTATTTATCATTGTGAGTATTCCTATTTATGAAGATATCATAAGAACTTCTAGGGCTATTTTTAAGACTATAGGTATTTCACGTGGTAACATTCAGACGAAATGAAGAACTTATTGCAAAATCAAACAATTTATTTGAAACTTGAAAATGATCCCTTGGAGTACTCCAAGTATCTCAATATGTATCTTTCAAAATGAAAATAGAATTGACTTCTGTGGAACGTACCCGACGTTTTCCATTTGCAAACAAAAAAATATCCTCTGAAAATAGTTTTTATATATGTAAACAACATCAAAGGGTCGACATTCTGTGTCTTTTATTCTTGTTCCTGGAATCTCATATTAAACATGTCCGTGTTACCGTTAATTTAAAAAAAATAATATCTATTGATCCATGATGGATATCAGCGCTGGCTAATTCAGCAATTTCTTGATATTTTAATCCCTGACAATGATTATACTCATATTATAGTGGTGAGTGGTGAGGTTGGTGAGGTCTGTTCTTTGGTGCTTAGGCGTCACTCATCTCTGTCTTATGTTTCTTCCAAGGAAACCTTGCAGTACATTCTCATGTCTTGCCATAAGAGCCAAATAATTTAGATAATCTTAATATTTTCCTACAGCAATTCAGAAAGTGATAAACCCTTTAAATGATGAGGAATAAGATGTATTTTGAAGGGTTGTTAGTTTGACTGAGCAAGGTATGGTTTTTTTAAGGATTATTTAATAACCTGCTTATAATGAAGACATTTGTTTCTAAGTTAGGTTAGGTTAACTTAAAGGCTTAGTTATGGTTAGGTTAACATAAATGAGAGTGTACTCTTAGCTTGATTTTCACTAACCACAATCAAGAGGAACAATCTACATTTATGTTGTATGTACCTATGTAGGTAGGTATGCAAAAATAAATATCTTGCTAGCACTGAGTTCCAGTTGAACATTATTTATAACAGTGTTTTTGGGGTAGGTTTTTGGTTAGCTTAGTTTAGAAATGGGAGGAAGCAGAGCGCCCAGGAAAGAGAGAAGTGGAAAACTCAGGAAGAGGCCTTTATCCAGCAGTGGAGTGAAAGGGGCTGAGGAAGAAGAAGAAGAAGTTTAGATATGGGTTGAATCATATTCTAGAATTATTTTATCTTACAACAGCAGAAAGAAGGTCCCAAAAATTAGAAACTATTTAAAATTGAGAATTTTTTTTTTCAATTTGCTAATCTATTATATGAATTTCGGTTACACTCTATTTATTGCAGATTTAGTTCATATATATCACGGTAATCTGTATCAAACTACAAACTATTTTAGAGCATTTTTATCAGCATTGTGATATATGTGGGTACATAACTCAATATAAACCAATTATATTGTAACAAGACAAGTCTATAAAAACATTATATATTTCATGTTCTGTTGTTGAATTATAAAAAGCGAATCTCTCTCTATGTGAAACATAATTCAAAATGATATATTGTAAATTGAATTTTCGTGTTCACAGAAACCGTTGAAAAAATATTTAATTGAAATAAGCCTTTATTTTTTGTATAAAAATATAAATACATTTTACATTTACCAATTACATATTTTTCTCTGTTGTTGAGCTTCTAAAAACTACATGTAGGATTGTTTAAAAAAATGTTTTAGTAATGCAAAAGGGTCTTTACAGCAATAGACTAATTATAATTATTAGAAACTAAGTTGCCATACATATTTTGGAGATTTGACGTGCATCGTCTCGCTATTATAATCTAGATCAGAACGATTAACTTTTAACACGTTCGGATTCGAACACACGACTGCACTTTCAATTCAATTCAACGTAGATATTGCTTTGACGAAGTGAATATTATGTAAGCTAATGTTTTTTTACCAACCGTGTCCAATATCATCTACCTATTTTTTATAACACTTCTTTGCACCCTGCGCAAGTAGTGGCGAGTTTATTGTCATATGGCAATTTTTTCCAATTACCCAGTGTTTGCAGCCCAGAGAAGCAATATTTGCGTGAGAAATTAATTTAAATAAATTTCTCCTCTGATGGGGATTGAACAACAGACTTCTATAAACATAGACTCAGCATAAATTAACAAACCTGAGACACTCTGCATTCATTCCTTTTTTATGTAGTGTGGAAAAGAAAGAGATAGATATAGCTTTCACGTTACAGCTATCGAAGTAACAATCAAGGGTATGTGGTCCCACTAGTGGGCACGGTAACATGTATGAAGCTAGTTACGATTCGTGCATATACCACCATGAGTGCCTAAATTCATCGTTGTGACTGTGATGTGAAGCTGGACCACGTTGTGTTCTTGAGTGTTGTTTTAGTTTTATAGAAGAAAAAAAATATTAAAATCATGCGCAAGTGTTGTATTTTATATTGTCAATCGACGTCTAAAAAGAAGGGACACCGGACAAGATATAGCAATTCATAGAAAACTCATAATTTTACGACAACCCTGAAACAATCCGCGGCTATAGTCATATCGATCACCGGGTCCGCTTATCGGACCATATATTTTCCTACGAGATGAGTATATGTTTATAGAAGTCTGATCGAACCCAGGACGCCCGCACAGAAACCAAAACAGCTTACGAACTGTGCCACGGCGCGGCGGTCGGCATTTTGTGTCTCTCTAGTAATTTGCAGCCATAATTGCATTTTCATCTGCTCACCATATTATGCAAAATGGCAAGCAAATTGGACTTACATATTTATTCATACGTTAAAACTAAACCTGTGTTTGTAAAAGTACTTAAGTCTGTTTGAAAGTATAGAACCGATCTTGTCTTAAATAACCATTACGTAATTTACTCGCTACTTGCGCAGGGTGCAAGGAAGTGTCCGTTATTTGTAATTATTATTATAAAAGTTGTAAGACAACGCCTAAAAAATAGTGCTTCCATTCTATTCCAACTGTCGATTCGTTCAAGAGAATGAAATTCTATTGAAGGAATAGGCAGTTAAATCCAAGAAGCGTGTACGAAGGAACATTTTGTATGGCGTAGTGGACTTTTTGCATGCTAATAACACCAACTAGAGGCCTCGCAGCATATATGTTCCGATACATGGATTTACTCAGAATTCGGAGTAGAACATTTTATGTGAGTTTTGTGTGTGTGTGTGTGTGTGTGTGTGTGAATGTGTGTGTGTGTGTGTGTGTGTGTGACTGTGTGTGTGTCTGTGCGTCAGTCCCCCCCTCATAACTTTGATCCGCTCAGTATAAAGAGTCCAAATTTTTTTTTTTTTTTATTTTATTTGAAAAAATGGGCAACGTACAATAATATTTTTTTAAACAAATATAACATAAGTAATTGTAAGCAACATAAGTAATTGTAACTTAATCAGCCCACCTTTGATTTCATGGTGCATTGTACTCACTACTGGTAATAAAAAAAAAATTATTATTCCTGTCTAACGTGGCTCCTGAAAAGAGTCCTGGACATACAGAATATGTCCACGGACCTGATCTTTTCCAAATTATTATACGTGGTAAGGCATCGGTACAATGGCGAATTTTGAGCGGCATTAGTGTTTTTTTTGTCTAAAAAGAACGTTGATTTGTGTCTTGTTCGTCTGTTTGGTATGTTGAAGTTAATAATTTTCAGAAGGTCTGTACAGTCAATATTGAAGTTTATTATGTCATAAAGGTACATTAAGTCTGAGGTCCTTCGTCTTGTCTGTAAAGTCTGCAATTTATTTTTTTAGTTATTACCAAATTTGTACTTCATATGTTTCAAAAATATTTGTTGTATTCGTTCTATATTGTTAATATAAATATTATATTGTGGATTCCAGATGACTGATGCATGTTCCAATTGACTTTTAACAATTGTGTTATATAGTAAGATAAATGTTTTCACTTGTGTGAATGGTTTGCATACTCTCATCAGGAATCCCAACATTTTATAAGCTTTCAGTGTTATTGTGTCAATGTGTTTGTCAAATAAAAGTTTACTGTCCAGTTGTATATAATTTATCAAATTTTCAGAATATATAAACAGTAGCCTAAACACCCTAACTAGATAATTTAATTTTATATAAAAAATATTAACATTGTAGTAGTATATCTCAATTTTTATAAAAATTGAATTTAGTGACGAAATTGCTTCATACAATTTGTATGGCAGTCGCCTATACACAATAATATATGTATGAAGACTTAATTGTTTGATACTTAATCTCCAAACATACATACATACATACATACCATCATGCTGTTTTCATATTCCGGGTAAGAGAAAAGGACTGACCTCCATACTATCCTATCTTGACATACATACCTACATGTGTTGTATAGAAAACAAAATATCTTAAAATATTCAATAATTTGGATTTATGGGTTTATGTATTGTTTGTTACTTATTCTTCAACTATACATACTATCGCTATAGACAGTTGGATCTAATGTGTTACATGCAACTAGTATATAATAATTGTTATGGGTAATCATAAATACGACAGGCAAAATAACATCTCAGATTAGTTTAGCGATGAGGCAATAATAATAATATATTTTATTTTATTATATTTTATATTGCTTCTCGGGCAACTAACAGGTACTAGGTATATCAAATATTAATTTAACACGCACCCAATAACAATTTGCCACATTCTCGAGACTAACGATATTAATCTTCTCACATATCAAGACTGAAAACATAATTGAAAACTGTGTCTTCACCGGGAATCGATCTCAGGACTTTCAGAAGTGTACATTTATTTTGTGATTTGCATCTCGGTTATTAAGGTGAAAGCAATTAACTAACCCTAACATTCAAAAAACACCAGGAAAAAACAGCTGCTAAACTAAAGTCCAGAAATAACATCATCCATAAACTGACAGGAACAACTTGGGGGCTAGTGCAACAGTCCTTAGAACATCGTCACTTGCCCTTGTATATTCGGTAGCAGACTACTGTGTTCCTGTATGGCTCAAAAGTGCACATACAAAACTAGTTGACACTCAACTGAATGCGGCCATGAGGACCATTCGCGACGCCACCCGATCTACCCAATAAAGTGGCTTCCTGTGCTCGCACGTATACCTCCCCTTGACGCAAGAAGAAAATTCTCCCTATTTAATCTATGGAAGAGAATTTGTGACAATGGTGCTTTGCCAATCCGCAGTGATGTTCCGTCTGAGGGACAGCAAAGACTTGCTTCAAGGAATCCACCAGCGAAACTCGGATGGTTATCCTTGTTAGGGAAAACTTCAGCCTGAATGAGACTTGGCACAGTGACTGCGTAAGCTCCAACCTGGATGTTAATAGGTACATGGAAACTCCAACGAAGGTACCTCCACGTTTCGAGCTGCCAAGAAGGCTGTGGACCTCCCTGAATAGGATCCGCACTGGACATAGACGCTGCAACTACCTTATGGCAAAGTGGGACATTGTTCCATCCGCACAATGCGATTGTGGCCACCCCTTTCAAACATTGCAACACATATTGGAAGAATGCAGCGTCCATGCATATGAAGGCCCAAAGTCGGACATTTGCGAATTGACACCGGCATTTGTGGATTGGCTCGGAGCCCTCGACGTGAATGTGTGATTGACATATCGTGCTGTTTTGTATTTGATTGCTGTCATTGCTGTGTTTTGTTCATTTTGATTTTAAACATTTGATTCACTAGTACTATGCGATAAATAAAATAAATATTATATTCCTACAAACTCAGTCGAATTCTCATTAAAATGAAAAGTACTTAATCATTTTAAAACATTCTCAACATATCAAAACAAAACTAAAAAATATACATAAAACGCTTTGACGTATGAATTCCAACCGGAACAGAGTAAAATCTTCTCATATCTTGAAAATGTTCACTAAAAGGTATTTTTATAAAATGGAATGGGAAAAAAGGCAAGTACATACCTATATATAAACAGTCATGACAAAATATTCAGAAATCCGCGCTTAACAATTTCTTTGGTATACGTCTCTCTAATATAATAATAATAAACACAAGTATGTCATGATGGATATACTTGCTTTTTAATATCAAAACAGGAATAATTTACCTACATTGATGTACATAAATATTCCACGACAGTTTCTCAAAGATTTTTAAACGTAAATCGGTGTGTAGAGAATGACAAACTCAAGGACCGTCAAACTAGCCAGGGACAATTTTTGCTAAAAAAAAACAGACTTCTTGCACGTCTTCCCAAGAGATGAAAGGACCGCTGGCAGTCCACGTCACAGGAAGGAAGCTGACGCAGACTTCAACAGGCCAACAGGCCTAAAAAGAGAGAAAAAGGAAAAAGAAAATCTGTGGGGATCGTAAACCAACATAATCTAGAATTATTTTTGCATACTACGTCAACAAAGCCTAAACCAACTGCAAAGACGAAGCCAACTGCAGAGACATGGCCTAAGTGAAATAGTTCAGGACGTAAGGTTCTTTATAATGAGGACAGCTGACCTCAACAGTTGGCACAGATAGAGAGTTGGGATTTACCCAGAGAGAAGAAAAGAAGGTATCGGGTATCCCATGTGGATACTATGAATTTCGTCTTATATTTTGTATATGGCGTTCTTTTCTTTTTTATGTCCTCTGTACAGCAAAAAACTATAATATTAAAGGTTTCATCTGTTTTTCCCTCACCACCACCCGTTCTGCTTATAGAGACTAAGCTCGGCTCTTTGCGAAACTCCGAAAGAACATAAAACCTTGCAGACACTTAAAGTGTCAAAGACAGTTCATTACAGAGGAATAACAGGCTCATCGTTCAATGAATGTTTAAATAAGAGTGAACGTTATTTTTGACAAAAAATCTTAAAAGCCCTGTAGTTGCTCTTCGTGGCTACAAGCTCCGAATTTTAATTTCTCCGTTCTCCCAACGTTCTCCAAACGGGCGTTGGGAGAATGTTGGATAACTTGTCTACTTGTTGCTTCCTGCAACAGGGAATGCCAACGACATGTGACTGTGGAGCGCAGCAGACCACCGCACATATGTGCAGATGCCCCTCAAGTCCAGTCAACGGCACCATGCACGGTCTTATGGTGGGCAATGATTGTGCTATTGACGTTTCTATGTAGGTACTGGTAGAAGATTATTTCAATGCGTTGCTGACACGATAGAAGAAGAAACTCTGAATGGCAAAATAGTTCCAATGGTTTCATCCGTCAATATTATCAAAATGTTTAAACGTTCTGAAAAAGTGAACGCAGATAACATATTGTTGTCTTTATTATGGAGGTATGAGGCGTGAAGGATGGAGGTTAGTTCGCGAATTGGTTGAATAATGATGAAGGTGCGTGACGCGATGTGTGCGGCTGGTGCGTGCGACTGCCTGTGACTGACGGCCGGACAGGAATGGCGAGTCCAGTGCATGGATGTGTTTGGGACTGCTGCCGATTGTTGAGTGGTTTCGTAATGTGAGTATGTCGGGCTTGTTGCTACCAGAGATGCGGGGATTCCAGCGGAAATCATTGGTGTCGGCGAAAGATATGATGACGCGATATAAGTACCTTATAATGTGTGTCACCACAAATTTTGAATAACAATATCAGTGTCATTGTATATTTTTCGTCATGTCCAACCGGCGCATGCCGTATCTCAAAAACAACAAAATAGAGAAATGGTTTATTTAATTAAAGCTTGACAACCAGTGCTTTATAAGAACGTTTTCGCAGTCGTTGAAGTGAAGTAATTTCTCTTTGAGTCTTTTTAAATGTACTTTTTACCCACTCATTTTTTTTTTCCTTTAGCAAAGTAAAATTTATAATTAATTAATGTTACCATGTAGAGAAAATGAACGATATGAATTTTATGTACATTTTGGTGTACCTACCTTACATCTATGATTAGATTTTTTTCATGTTTTATAAACTAATTCTAAGTTCCATTCTTTTGAAGAGGTTTATAATTTTTTAACGAAGAATTAATTTTTCATGTCATATGTCAAAATTGGACCTACACATTTTCAAACGACTCTAATTATCGTAATTGGGTCAGCCATTGAATAAAGCCAAATTATCTGACCCAATTATATCAAGGCCTACAAAGCTCGCTGTGCGCAATGAAATAGTTGTTTCAACAATAATGTGTGAAAGTGAGACATGGACAAAGGACATAGCGGAAGACGCATGAAAGTTAAACTAACGCTGTGGAAATGAGGTCCCTATGACAAATGTGTGGCAAAACAATCTATGATAGGATAAGCAATGTGTATATCAGACGAGAAGGCAAAATTGAAAGAGATTTTTAGAGTAGGACAGTTAGAGAAAATGAACGATGAGCACCTGACAAAGAAAGTATACAAGGCTGAAAAGAGTGAAATGAGAGGTCGTGGCCGCCCGAGAAAGAGTAGGCATGATCATATAAATGAGATTTTGAAATATGGTAATATACGAAGTCAGAATAATAGGTACAAATGGGGCAAAGCATGTTTGTCAAGATAGAAGAGTCTGGTGTTCGGTTCTCTCTACTGAACCCAAATAGGGAAACGGCGTGATGGTATCTATGCATGTATGTATTAATTATCGTAAGCATTTTATAATTATTTTTTTTTGTTACTTATATGCAAAATAAAAAATCAATATGAAAACCAAATTGATTTTATATTGTTAGTGCGTATATTAGATATATAAAGTTTTGAAAGGAATCGAATGAGTACTTTAGTATATAATCGATAAAGTAAAATAAACACGCCTTACATAGTATACAGAACATAACGCACACAGATACATCGTGATGAAACTTTCAGAATACAATCTCTTTCAATTATTGAGATAATTAAAAATCTGTTAAAAAATATCTTTGACTCCCGACAGGGAAAAAAATCCAATGTTTGCGCATATGCAATAATAAAAAAAATATTCGATTAATTACACATTGGTACAAGTAGGTAAATAAGACAAAAATGACCTTATAAGTCTGGCGCAATTCAGGGGTGACTTCTATGCGAAAAATGCATTGTCACCTCAGGTATAAGATTTGTTGCTCTCATTATTTACAAAAAAAAAACAATTCTCTCAATAGATGGCGTTACAACAAAAAATAAATAAAAATAATAAGAATGTTGTTCATAATTTCACACATAGATGGCTGTAGTAAAAATCATAATTTTCATGCGAAAAGAATTTCAGTATTGCAATATATAGAACTTTCAAAAATTGAATTGATATGGATCTCATTAAAAAGGCATAATTGGTGAACGTTGCGCAAGCGCATAAAGTGATCACGTAAACCAGCCGATGACAGATCGTAAGCCCTGTAGGTGTCTTGATTTCCCGGTTCTTCTACAGTAAATGTTCAAACTTCGTCTCTATTGAGATAATTACAAATCTGTTAAAAAATATCCTCTTGGGTTAGTTAGGAGTAAAAATAAATATATTTTCTCAATTTCCGTATAATTATATTAATTTCAGTGAAGTGAAAATTAAAACTTTCAAACGCTGTGAATGTGGTGAAAAATGAACTGAGCCAGAACAAAAATATCGAGGAAAATTAATTAACTTTATTATAATATTCCACCACACGCGATAAAATAAAAATGTAAAAATTAAATGTAATTTATTTGAAAGACGTATCTTTTGAGGGTACTAGGGAAAAGATTGTCATTATTTAAAATAAAGCACACTATAGCTGAATAATTACGTTTACAGAAAACCTGACAAACAAACTGTTTATGACGCACTAACTCACTCACTATTGTCATATGGAATCGTCGGTTGGGGAGGGTGTGCCAAGACCATCATTGAAAAACTTTGTCAAACTCAGAGATGCATTGTGCAAATAATACTTAAAAACCTTTTGACTATCATACAGAAAACCTTCATAACGAGTTCAAAGTATTTGACCCTAGGCAAACATACATTCAATACATTCTGACTTACTTCCATAAAAGTACAGAGAACACAACAATCTATATAAACACGAACAAGTACAAACCTAAATTACACAATCCCACACATGAAAACATCTTTTGGTCAAAGAAATTTTTCATTTATTGCTCCTTGACTCTTCAATAGTTTACCTTCCTCTCTTAAAGAATAACATCACAAGAATATTCAAAATACTTACTACTACTACTTCTTACTTCCGATGACCATACAACTCCGGTAGAGCTTTAGCCTCCTGAAAGTGGACTCCCAGTCATCACAAGCATTCAGCACGTTCAGATCTCGGGTAACATTGTCCATCAATCTCTGCCTTGGTCTTCCCAGGGGTCTCTTGCCCACAGGGTTATTTTGCAGGATACGTTTTGTGGCTCTTTCTTCCCCTGATCTAACAACATGTCCAATCCAAGCTAATCTTCTGGACCTGATTTCGCTGGTGATTAAAGGTTGTCCTGTCAATGCACGAATTTCCTCATTGCTTCAGTAATCACTTGTGAATTTCCTCATTATCCAGTAATCCTGTATGGTGCTGAGTCCTGGTGCATGACAATCAAGGACCAACAAAGACTGCTGACATTTGAAAACAGGATATTACGTTAAATATTAGGCCCAAGATCAGGAATTGCGGCAAGTACCTGGAGACCATGAAGTAATATTCAAAATAAATATTAAAAAATACATCATAAATTATGGGCGAACAGAACTAACACATATAGGTACTTAGTATTCAATAACTACTTAAATAATTCAAAATTAAAATTTTAACAACATTTGTAACTATGGCGTATTGTGTTTGCGATGTTCTTTTAGTAATACATAACAATATTTGATTTGATTTGGAAAGCATATGATTCAAATTAACTACACCAACATAGTTAACTAGTCTCTTTCTATAATATTCTGAAATAAAAATCGCGTCAGAGATTAGATTTATGACAGGTACTATAGCAGACACTAGGACCTGGTTAATCTATTTTATGTGAGACCATATGTTTGTTGTGGTAATGACCCATTTAGTGTGGAACGGGAACAATCACCTGGTACATAATTGCATATAATTGTCAGTAAAAATTGAAAACTGCTAGCCCTAGAACATGATTTCCTAGTTGGGCAGCAGTAATCTACTTATTGTTGTCATTATAAATATGGTGTGATAAAAGGTAAATAAAATTAATAAATAAATAATAAAAATATATTTTTTTACTAAAATATGAATAACAAAAAACTTTGTATATCCCACTTCACATGTGAAGTGGGATATACAAAGTTTTTTGTTATTCATATTTTAGTAAAAAAATTACTAAAATAATTTGCTATTAATATGGAATTCCACAAAGTTTGTAAAAATAATTTTAATAAATTATAAAAATAGAATTTTAACATAGTGCCATTTTAGTAATAACCTCATCTCAATGGTGCTTACATCGGCGAAAAACTAAGATGTGGTCACAGAAAAAAGCTTTGCTCATAATGGCTAAATTCACGAACGTTAGAAGGAAGGAATTTGAATTTTATTTTGTCATTTGTGATGTATTTGATATTGCCTATAGCAGCGGTTGTTTGTATGTTTAAATTAACATGGTAAATTAAAGCTATTTATAAATACCTACTTTTAAGATAATCTTTTTTTCCACGAATAGTTTAAGAATCAACAAGGAAACACCGCCTATCTTTTTCCCAGTATCTACCATCGAGATTTTTGGTATACCGCCTATAATACCTACTGAATTCTCTTGATGTTGTACGTCTTTACGATGCTGTAAAGTCGTGCTGTTCGACCCATCATTGACTGATGGATTGCAATCACTAGGCCTCAGGCGCAAGGTCAGTATTTTAAGTTTATTCTATAGATACTACCGCTGTATATGCTCATAAGAACTTAGGCCCAGAATCATAAACATGAGATGAGTCAGGTCTCAATAGTGCCTCAGGAGAGCATAGCTCAAGGCTTTCTTAGCTGAGTAGGTTTTTCGGTAAACATAGTCCAAAATCTGACGTGTCTGAGCTGAGATAACGACTCAAACTCAGTTGAGTTTGATAGTTCTCAAACTGTAGGAATTTCATAAGTTTTCAGCAATTATTTTGAAATTTATGGTTACTTTTTTAAATTTGTCTTTGAAATCCCTATCTACTCTCTTCAATCTATGAATTAAAACTGTCATTTGAGTTCAAAACATCTGCTTGCTTCTTTCGCGTTTTGTTTATTTTTATAATAATAATTAATAATGAATGCTAAAAGGAATACTGCATATGATTAATATTTTTTTAATGGAATTATTGGGGAAGAAAATTACTATTGTAGAAAATAAGAAAATATATCAGCCCTTAATTAGCAAAAACAGGATGCTTGGGAGTGGATCGCCGAGCAATTTCTGTACTATAGAATCTCAGGGCTATCAATATTTGAATTTCAGGCGTTATAGGCATGCCTCTGTTGTTGATTTTTCGCAATCCATCGTGAATAAGCGGCAATATGGCAGTGAGCACAGTTTCTCTATAAAATCTGTAGCGCTTTTTAAATTCACAGTTTTCATAAAATTCGATAGGGTTTATCATATTTCGAATATAACATTTGCGGCGTCTCATTCGCCTTGCGGCAAATGATTCATCGGGAAAATTAATCACATCTGTATTCCCAATATTGTCAATATCTTGCAAAAACTCAAATATATCAGACATTTTAATGCTCCCTGTTTAATGAAGATAATTTTATATTCACCACAAAAATAATATCTCGAAATTCACCAGTTTTTATATCGAATAAAAATTAAAATAAACTAGGTTTGTAAACGATTTTGACAGTTCAAAGCATGCTCAGCGTCTAAAGTCACCGATTTTGGTGACTCAAACTCACGGGAGATGAGTAACGATTTTTGATGACTTCTGTGAGAAACAAAGTTCTATGATTAAAAAACTGTAACTCAAACTCATCTAAGTACCTATTTTGCGACTATGATTCTGGGCCTTACATCCCTGGTTCTTCTTACTCCCCTTCACAATAGAGTCACTCGTTTTACTCAATCTTAAAACCCGTTCACAGTAAACCTTCAACATCCACGAACCAGTCGTTTTTCGAACTCTTTTACTAATTGATCTTACGAATTCTGTGTTTCTACCTTAAAACCCGGGTCTTTTTAAGATTCGAAATAATTTTATTCCTGAGCAGATTGCAAACCCTCCCCAACGTTACGTAGTGCGCTTCTTCGGAAGAATATAATGGACACAGCTCATAATAGCTGGTGTCCTCTATGCAGCCATGTTCAAACAAATCTTGAACTTTCCAGATTATTTATAACATTCTCTTTGAAATGTACAAACCTACATACTATCATAAATCGTTACTTCCAAAGTGTTCAAAAAATCTCAATGTTAACTCAACTTTCATTATATTAATAACATCAAATATTCTTTCATTGTATCCTGATTTCTTGTTTCTCCTTTTGCTGTGAATTACCGGCTTAGAATAGTGCTTCCATTATTTTCTATTATCATCATTTTTGGGTGTCCCGTAAGAGCCGGGTAATTGAAAATACAACAGGCAACAATAACATCTCGAATAGTTCAGCAATGAGGTTTACCAGCACCCATTCTGAATATTCCCTTTTTAAGATGTGACGATACTTGAACCGAAAATTTCATGCTTCTTTTTATAAGGTTATGCAAACCAGTCGGTGGTCTCTACACGTTGTGGGTTTATTTGTTAGAATGTTTGTACTTATTTCTTGTTCTGTCATGCACGTCTTTGAAAAGATTTGTACCTATTAATTTCTCTTTTGTTTTTTTATAGAACTTCTAACAATACGACGAAATTAAGACTATAAGACCACTGGTATCAGGTCGTATGCCCTTTACATTTTAACTTCCCGGCTCCAACAATGGAAAAAATTGTTCTAATTCGACTTTAATTGGTACAATTTCTCGTTGTAACTTCGTACAAAAGTCTTGTTTACACTTTCAATATAGATGTTTATAAAAACACAGTTCCTTCGGCAAACTTTGCGGATATTTAATTATAAAACAGGGGTTAATTCTGTATTCTCGGCATGATCTCACATAACAAAACGTTTGGGGTTATCATTAGGTAAACCCAAGGGTAAATACATTTATATAATATAAGGTACCGTCTCTTACTTAAGGGACTGGCATTAAAAGCTAATCTTTAAAACATTAACTGCCTCTAGGAACAATACATTGTTATTATAGCTAATTGTCCAAATGCTTAGCACGGGACATCTCAATACGAAGTCTGCAAAAGATGGTTATCTCATACAAAACCGAAGCAGTAATGACAAGAATAATATTTTAGTATTTTCCCTTATAAAAGATAACACTTTCATGAAACCAAAATACTCAGGCGAATACCACAGTGATAAAATAGTAAGTTGTACGATTTTTTTTCCGTCGTTATGGGTTTAATTCCTAGCTTGCATACGTTTTTTGAACAACCCTATTGCTCCATCATATCTGACTGAAAGATTTCAACCTCTGGCCTCTCATGGACTTCCGCTTCGATCTAGCGAAGAGAGAACCCTCGCCATCCCATTACATGCCACGGCTTTCTATTCATCATCATTTACTGTCCATGCTGCTCGGTTATGGAACAACTTGGCTCTTGACATTAGAACTGCACCAACGTTAGCATCCTTCAAAATTAGATTAAAGCGCGTGCTCCTACTTTCCATTTTTTAACCAACATATTTCCTATTAATTTCCTTATTCCTTTGGTTAGACAAATCTCTCATTTTTTTCCTTCCCTCCCATAGTGTTGTAACAGGTTTCATCTAAGATTAATTTGTTTAAATGTCATTGGTGTACCTACATATTTTAATCCTTTTTACTTTTTTGTGTATAAATGTTATACGTTTATAGTTTTATGTAGGTTTTTTTTTTTTGTACATGTACCACGTTCACCCATAATTGTAACAGATGGTTGTCTGGAACAAATTGCAACTAGGCATTAAGTCCGCTATTTTTACTGGAAAATAAGTTGTTTACAATAAACTGTTAAATAAATAAATTGTGAGCTATAATTTCTGTATTTTAATAATAAATATTGTTTATTATAACAACTGTATCATACCTAGTAATTTAATTATTAATCTTGTCTAAATAAATCAACAATGAAATTGTCGTAATTGTAATCTTAATGTTACCTGATAATATATCTTTATGGTTTTACAGACTATAGGGTCTCCTTTTCCTAGTCACGTTCTACGCTAGATGACGCAATAAATAATATACTTACAGTGTTATCTTCATCTTATCAAATCTCAACTACCTGTGTACATTTATTTCAATGTTTCATAATTTGATCTTGATTCTCAAATAGGAACACAACAACTAGGTGATTTAACCCTTTTTTTAAAGGTATAAAATTAATATAAGGGTAATTAAACCGAGACACAAAATACAGTAAGATAAGATGATTATTATTGTTACTAGTTGCATGTAACACATGGGATCCAACTGTCGACAGCGATAGTATGTATAGTTGAAGAATAAGTACCAAACCCATAAATACAAATTATTTATTATTTTATGATATTTAGTTTTCTATACAACACATGTACCTAGGTAGTCAAGATAGGATAGTATGGAGGTCAGTCTTTTTTTCCTACCCGGAATATGAAAACAGCATGATGGTATATGTATATTGTAAGTTTAGAGATGAAGTATCAAACTATTAAGTCTTCTTTGATATTGTGTATAGGTGACTACCATACAAATTGTATGAAGCGATGTCGTCACTAAATTCAATTTTTATAAAAATTGTTAAAAAAAATTTGAGATGTACTGCTACAATGTTAATATTTTTCATATAAAATTAAATTATCTAGTTGGGGTGTTTCAGCTTTTTTCGATATTTTAAAAAAAATGGAAATATAGGCAGTTAAACTCATAAATTTATCATAAAAAAAATACTTTTCTTAATAAAAAATGTTTGAGAAACCCTGGAATTTTTTTGAAAAAACTAATTTGAGATTTTGTATTTGTCTATGTTTATACCAATTTTCAGCATTCTAGCTTTTATGTTTTCTGAGATATAGGGAAAAATAAAATAAAAATTCAAAAGTTGATAACCCCTGACTGAAACAAAAATTCAAAATTCCGAGTATAAAAGTTTTGTAGGCCTGTAACTGTTTATATATTCTGAAATTTTAGGCTCTGTAAATTGAGCGGATCAAAAGTTATAAGGGGGGGGGGGACACACAGACACACACACACACAGACACACACACAGACACACAGACACACGAAATGTTCTACTCCGAATTCTGAGTAAATCCGTGTATGGAACATATATGCTGCGAAGCCTCTAAGTTGGTGTTTTTTGACTTCAAAGTTGGAAAAGCCGTGAAAAAAGTAGACCTCTCCATACAATTCTCGCGTATTCTGGCTTGATACATTGTCGATATGTTAAGAGAACAAAGTTCTCCTGAACAAATCGACAGTTGGATTATTTATTTATAGGCAGGCAGCCAAGACTGATGTGCCTATATCCACTGTCGAATTTTATTATTTGGATGTAACTATTTTACTGTGTCCAAAAAAAGTCCAATATATTCTTGAAAATATCAACATTTTCAACATAACTAAAATCTGCATAGCGCGCGGAAGCGATAAGAAGTCGCAAATGGCGTCTCTACCGTATTTATAGTCTTTATCGGGGAAGGGGGCAATACCACGTATTCTAATACACCACAAAAACAGATTTATTCAAGTAAAAGAGCTATTTTATACAAGTGAATAAATAAAAAAAATTCCAACTTCGCGTCTATTGAAAAAAAGTAAAAAAAATCTATTGCATTTGACTCACGTACCAACTCAGCAACACCATCACCATCGTATATTCAGCCATTCCTTTCCATTCATGTATGTTGATATGTTACAAAAACTGATAGTAATGGACGTTGCAGTATCAAGAATAGCTAGGTATCGTCTTGAATTATGGACGTAATAAAGCTTTGTACTTTGAATAATTTAAGTCGTAGAAAATAGCTAAATATAAACAAAGGTACAACGGGTGTGACGTAGAATGTACTCAAGTCAAGCTAAGTTAATGGCTTTACGTGCACAAAAGCCGATATCAGGAGTTATTCTCTTAGTATAAGTACAATCCAATTAGGATTAGAATTCAAGGAGTACCTATACCTTTTAATCGAAAGCACCGAGGAAAAAATTATGAGAAAAAGTCAGAGATAAAGGGGCTTTTGGTTAAAAACAAAGCTAAGCATAGCAAGGAAAAAACAAATATATAAACTTGGGAACGTGAAGTGAATCTTTAGTGATATAAAAGTAATTAAAATGTGTCTCCATCTTTTTTTGTTTTTAATTTCGAAGGTTGACTTTCATATTATGTGGAAAAACAGCAAGCTACGGTTGCTTTCTGACAGTTGATGTTGTAGTCATAATATGACCAAAAAGTCATGTGGAATAGTTTTATTTCTGCAAAAGACGCGTAAAATGACAACTGAAACATTTTTTTAATTGACAAAATGAAATATTGTTCGAATATATTTATTATTGCATATGCGCAAACATTGGATTTTTTCCCCTGTCGGGAGTCAAAGATATTTTTTAACAGATTTTTAATTATCTCAATAGAGACGAAGTTGGAATATTTACTGTAGGAGAACCGGGAAATCAAGGCACCTACAGGGCTTACGACCTGTCATCGGCTGGTTTACATGATCACTTTATGCGCTTGCGCAACGTTCACCAATTATGCCTTTTTATCTCATTAAAAAGGCATAATTGGTGAACGTTGCGCAAGCGCATAGTAAAGGGTAAATATGTTTTGTCTTACTGTGAATCTTTTCTATATAGTTTGTTTGTTTTATATTTTGTATATGTTATTGTAAACTTAATAAAATAAAAAAAAAAAAAATATTGTTCATTCACATACAAACATCCTAAAACGGTACCTATAATATATGTAGGTATAATCCATTACATCTTTTTTACTCCTCATTAACACAAGGGGATATAGTGGGACGTTATGAATTAAAAATTAATTAATAATTTAATAATTAATTATTAATTACAAATTAATTAATAATTTAATAATTAATTATTAATTAAATATTAATTAATAATTTAATTCGTATTTTTTAAGGCTATTTATTTATTACATTCCATTAATTATTTTATCTTTCTTCATCTTACATTCTTTCCATGTGTCTTTGTTTCGTACCTTGTCATACATCGTTCTATTACAAATCCGTCTTCACTTGCGATCTCATGACAACTGCATTTATTCTGTGCTTTCTTGCGCCTCTTGCCGCGTCCAAGTTTCACTGGCATACGTCAAAGTAGGTACTACAATATTTGCATAATGTACGGCAATTTTGCCTTCCTTTTAAATGCTTGGATCAGACAATACTGGTCAAAGTGATTTGTTTATATATTATGTTTTTTTTATTTGATTACAGTCACTAAAGCAGACTCTTTTTATAAAATTCTTTAAATTTTTTTTTTTTATCTTGCGAATATATTTTCCCGCGCGTTTAAAGTATAAAACGTTTTTTTTTGTCGTATAACTTTTACGCAAGGTTTTTTATACCCACTTAGTTGGTTTAAGCACCTTAAGAACATCTCAGGCATACCTTTAATCCCCATCCATACGGGGTAGGTACTCCAGAAGTACTTTTGAAGAATTCACCTGTTTTAATATAGCAGAGAAGCGAGGATCTTCTTTCCACCAAAAAGTGGAGTCGGGTTTGTAAGAATCTTTTTGAAAAACCAAGCGAGTATCATTCATAGATGATATCAGTTTTAGGTTTATTAAACAAATATCAATCCCTATAATAATATGTCTTAAAATTTTTAATAAACATTAAAAATTAAAAACGTTTTTAACTTAAGTCCACTGTTTATTAAGATCATAATCTACAACCGGTTTCGTGCTTAACACATTTACAAGTAATTGAGCTAAGCACATTTTCAAGTGCTAAGCACATTTCAAGTAGTTGACTACTTGAAAATGTGCTTAGCATGAAACCGGTTGTAGTTTTAATAAACAGTTATAAATTTTTTATTTATTTTTAATGTTTATTAAAAAATTTAAGAAAAATTTAATGGAATTCCATCAGGAACTTTCGATCAAAAAATTAAATCTAATTACCTATAATATAATTAAATTACTCCGTTTTGTATTTTCAGATCTTTTAAGGATGCATTTGCAGAATCATTTTTATCAACAGTATAATAACAGCCTAACTAATAACTCCTCAGCACCCCAAGGGGATATATTGGGGAGTTCGCAACGAATTCGCAAATTTTAAGGTTATTTTCTTATTGCAGATAGCCGACCGCCGTGACAGTTGGTAAGCCGTTCGGTTTCTGTGCGGACGTCTTGGGTTCGATTCCCAGCAGAGGAGAAATAAAAATTGCCATACGGCAATAAACTCGCCACTTGCGCAGGGTTCAAGGAAATTTTCATTATTACTATTTTTATCAATTAGTATCATGCTGAGATTGTATTCTGAAAGTTTTATCATAATGTATTAGTGTGTGTGCTGTGTACTATGTGCTACGTACGGCAAGTTTATTCTACTTTATCGATTATAGACTACAGTACGCATTCAATTCTTAAAAAATTAAGTATCTAATACTCGCTTAGACCACATTTGATTTTGAAGGATATCTGATCAGTGCTTATCAATTTTCTAACTGTAAAATATTTCAAAGTGACCCCCAAGCTCGGGAAACTTAAAATTTGATCTAATTGCTAAAGTGGCACATCACTTTCATAATATAATGGCATTGAAAACCTATCAAATTTTCGTAATAAAATATTTAAATCAAACTAATTTAGCAAACTCATTTCATGTTGAAAATTTTCCATACAAAATTACTTTGTATACTTTCATATTTTGTGACTTGGGAGTACAAAGTAGGCCATAGCCCACTCGTTTTTAAGATCTTTTGAGATGTTTAAGTTCACCCGTCTGTCCGTACTGGAATTTCGCTATTAATTTTAACTTACCATTTGACCAGTTAGAGTTCTGAAACATTCAGAATTTATTTATAAAATTGAACAAGTCTGTATTTCATACCAAATTTATTTTCTGTATTTGTATTTGTTTGCTGTATAAAACATCTGCGTTCGATATTAAGTTTTCACATTGACTATAAATGTAAACAATATATGGACTGACATGAAATATTTTTATTCCTCACTGACCCAAGGGGATATAGTTGGGAGTAATGATTTCGCAGTTTTTAACGCTATTTTTTTATTGCAGATTATCAACTAGTATCATGCTGAGGTTGTATTCTGAAACTTTCATCACAATGTAGGTACATGTGTGTGTGTGCTATGTACAGAGTGTTCATTTTACTTTATCACTTATAGACTAAAGTACTCATTCGATTCTTTTCAAATTTTGCAAATATGTACATATATCTATACTCGCTTAGATCTCATAAGATTTTGAAGGATATTTGAATAGTGCTTCTCGATTTTTTTAACTGTCAAATATTTAAAAGTGACCCCAAGCGCAGAAAATTTAAAATTTCAAAATGGTAAAAAGACACATCACTTTCATAAAATGGCACTGAAGTGTTTTCAAGTTTTCATAACAAAATATTTTAATAAAAAATAATTTAACAAACTCATTTCATGAAAATGATGAATATTTTCTATACGAAATTTGGATACTTTATAGGATGACTTGTTAGTGAGGAGTTTAGTGTTGGCCACAACGCACTCATATTATTCAACATTTCAACGTAAAGGACTCTTTGGAAACTGTGTCCACATTTTTTTAAATTCTTCTTCTTCTTCTGCTTTAGTTAGGACTGTGTCCTGTTATTCTCGGAGCCTGCTCTTGTGAAGTGGACGTCCAGCTATCCTTCCATCGTTTGGGTGGTCTTCCAGGGGGTCTGCCATTTGTTATCTCCCCATCCGCTGCCATCCTCACCACTCGATCCGAACCCGCTCTCCCCACATGATCTCTTCAGAATCGTCTTCGTGTCAACTTTAATTACTTAAATTTTTCTCGTTTTTTAATTACTTAAATTAATTATTTGAGTTTCGTGTCAACTTAAGTTTCTTTACTTTAGTTTATTTTTTTAGGTATGTACCTAAACACAAGATAAAAGAGGCAAATCGATACGTATCACACATTTCTCGGATCGTAGTGCTTCTTTGTGTGTCGCGTAGTGTCCTGCCTCTTATTTTTCTGGAGGTTTTATGGACAATTGGTTACAATAGCACCTCTATTGGCCACCAACAGCGACGATTATTATTAATGGATGTCGTGTTTTGTGTAATAATCTGCCAAAGATTATAATGGTAATGAAATGTTCATTTTGACATCCTTGTTCAATATCAGTCGATCGCAATAACAAAGGAGCCGGGACCAAGGATATTTTCAGCCCCGTAGATAAGGAATAATTATGGGCACAGGATAAGTAATATAAACACTCTCTAGTCTGAAGACATATCTCGAATCCAGATGCAAAAGTGTGTATGTCGAAGAAAATATTGTGATTATTTTTTTATACAGATTTGTCATTTCTTCTTCTAGCCTTTGTCCCAGTCGGGGTTGGCTCTCATAATCATTCTACGGGTCCTTCTGTTCTCCGCATCCTCGGAACGAAGCCTCGCCTCCTTGATATCTCTGATTATTGTGGAAATCCAAATGGTAAATGGTTTTCTAGGATTCACCTCTATGTCCACTGTTCTATTTATTATAATTTTATAATTTGTTTCAAAATGATTTTTTCCGCTATGCCATCTTAAACTTATTAATGTTGTTATAAAAGTGTAAAAGAACTCTTCAATATTCGAGACGTAGTTTCCTATCGAAAACCAAAAAATGCGCACCACTAGATGAAATAAGAATCAAACTTTGGCGAGAACGGGTTGGGCAGAACGAATGTTGAAAACCAAGCGAGTCTCTATCAACCGGACACCAACTACCATACCGGTGTTGGAAAAACCTGGGGGGGAATCAAAAATGAATTATCAAACGCAGTGGCTATAAATTCAAATACATTTCATGTTAAAGAAAAATACACAAACTACTGTAAATCAATATAATTGGTAATTAAATAAACAACTACAGTTTGCAATATGTGAAAACAAAATTTTGTACCTCTTGATGAATTCATGAAGTTTTTTTTATCATAGATTAGGTCAAATGACTTAAATTTTGAAAGAAATTTTGGACCTAATTTGACATCTGCGTGATCACTAATATAAATATATAAATAAATAGCCGTTAGAAGAAGAAGAGTATAATATGTTGCTTTCAAAGTTTGTGATACAAAAAAGGAGACTTGTGCTAGTGTTCACCTGAGGCTTCAAGATTAAGATCTTCCACTATTAATAATCACCGCTGAGGCGGAATGTCTCGTCCCAGTTCCGAAATTATCTTTCGGGAGAACAGTTCATATGTTCATTTGGGACTGATGCCGATACTTAGTAAACTTCATGAATTTCTCATTATTATTATTATTTATATTAATATTAATATTATTACGTTACTATCTTTATTACGAGGTATATCGACTATTAAGCAAATAATTAATTTATATTACATTCATACACTTACCTAATATTAACTTTGGTTATATAACTTAATAATTTACAAGTTTATCCAAAATTACCTAAATATTAAAATGTGAAACCCAGGTATCACCAGACTAGACTTATTGGATGATTCACCTTATTAAAAATACAATAAATTTGTTTTTTTTTTACAAATAAAATATCTCAACAGAGACGAAGCGGTAAATTAGGCACCTAAAGAGCTTTCGACCAGTTATCGAATAGTTTATGACGTCATCACTTGAAGCGCTTTCGCAACGTACACAAATTGTCAATGCGAAATTTGAATCATACTATCACGGCACATCCCATAATTTGAAGTACCACCTGAACTGAGGCGAATCGACAACTTAACACTATTCAGGAAACACCTGAAAACTCACTTCTTCCGCGAGTCTTACAAAAACCTGGAATATATTCAAAACGCCCTTGAGGTGAGGTTATCACAAAAACGGCGCTATAAATATCATTTCAATTAATTATTAACCAGTGACAGTTGTGTGGGTGTACATACGAAAGAAAAACGAAACATGCGTGTATCCCCACATACCAGTCTCGTCTCACCTAAAAAGGCACTACATTCAGAATGTGTGATGGTAAACCTCATTGCTGAACTATTTGAGATGTTATTGTTGCCTATTGTATTTTCTATTACCCGGCTTTTACGGGAAATCCGAAACGATGATAATAGAAAAGAGTGGAAGCACTATTCTGAGCCGGTGCTTCACAGTTTATATATAATTCGATGATAATATATGTTGCATGGTAAATTAGCAGCGTTTGAAAATAAGTTGAAAACACTATAGCCATCTATCGAATAAAAATGAAACTAATTTATAACCCCGTCTATTGACAAATCGAAGCTATTTGAGTAAAAATCACTTTAAAAACGAGTGGGTTGTGGCCAACGCTATACTCCTCACTAACAAGTCATTCTATAAAGTATTCAAATTTTGTATGGAAAATATTCAGCATTTTCATGAAATGAGTTTGTTAAATTATTTTTTATTTAAATATTTTATTACTAAAACTTGATAACTCTTCAATGCCATTTTATGAAGGTGATATGCCTTTTTACCAATTTGAAAAAAAAATATATAGTTTAATGTTTCTGGAGCTTGAGGTCACTTTTAAATATTTGACAGTTAAAAAAAATTAAGCACATTTCAGATATCCTTCAAAATCTAATGGGGTCTAAGCGAGTAGGTATTAGATTTATTTTATTTCAATTTTAGAGCACAGACTGTCATATCTACAATGTATAAACACAAATGAGTTACCAGCATATGGACCAGTGAAGACTCTCAATATTAGCAATTTTCAACTATTTACAAATTTAAATAATAAAAAAAAAATAATCGTAGATATACATATTTGCAAAATTTAAAGAAATCGAATGAGTAATTTAGTCTTTAATCGATTAAGTAAAATAAACATGCCGTACACAGCACACACCACATATCACACACACACACAGATACATTGTGATGAAACTTTCAGAATACAATCTCAGCATAATACTAGTTGATAATCTACAATAAAAAAATACCTTTATAAATTGCGAAATCATAATTCCCCACTATATCCCCTTGGGTTAGTGAGGAGTAAAAATGGTTTATATTATTTTCAAAATTCCTAAAAACAATAATCAGTGTCCTTGAGAGTTGAGTGTCTGCCTCAAATGATTATTTCTAATATACCTATTATGTTTCACTTAAAATATAACCCATTCGATACCAGTCACTTTAAGCTAATGATTATCATTTATCTGCTGGAAACTGTTTTTCAGACACCATTAGTGGGAATGTGACAGGTTTTTTTATATATAAATCACAAAAATACGTTATCCCCAACCACCAATTTATCACATCTGACTGGCCTGTTGCAGTAAATCAAACTAGCTACGTACTATCCACGGGCTCCCTTAATAGACGAGGGTTTATTGATTTAAAAGTCATTTTAATACTTTATGACCATCAGGCCGAACGATACGTATAAATCCAGCTCAGGCATTTAAAGAGTTATCTTCGATAATAGAATCATTTTATTTGAATACAAAAATCCATGATAAATGTTGTGAATTCGATTTTTTATCCCAACTATTTAAAATTACAAATACACTATCACGCTATCATTCTACTGGAGGTAAGCAGATAACTTAAAAATCACTGAACTGTCTTTTGACAAAGTTATGGAAATTCTTGACATCATACCTTAAGGCCCCCATTCACAATCTTGCCATCCTTCGAAATGGCTTGCCATCACTCCAAAATGCGCTCGTGAATGTCAAATCCCGCACAGCTCAATTAGCCTGACACACCAAAATGGAATTCCAAACGATCGAAACTCTGTAGTACCGCGAAAACGGCGCGGCGCATCCTGTCGGCACGGCATGCTCGTGAGTGTGAAAACCAGCGGTACATTGCGCCATCTCATTGCGCCGAGCTGTTTGATACTCTCGTGAATGCAAAAATACAATATTTTCTCTTTGTTTTTTTCTATTTATATATAAACAAACCGCTAAATAGCAGTTGTATAAAACTCATCATCATAATTATAACTCATTTTTACTTGAAAATTAAAAAAAAAATAGAACTTATTATGCGAAAGCACCGACCGCTTACGTATACTAATTTTGATGGCTCGATGGCGCGCCCGTGAGTGTGATGAAAATTTCTCAATGCTCCAAATGGAGCCCCGTCCATATGGAACGACGCCGAATGGCACGATCGTGAATGGGCTGCTTTAAGCCTTTTCTCCTATTAGAATTGGCCTCAGAACTGATGATTGCGAGATTTAAGTCAACAATCATTCAAAAATGACTTCTAATTAGTTAATGGCTATGTCGTATTCCTCAGTCACATTACGTCACACATCCATTACCATTCAAATTACCTACATGTAAAACAGCATGCATAAAAATTTACAGCATGCATTTATTTACAGAACTTGCAACAATAATTACAATGTGTTCTTTGAGAATATAAACCTCTCTAATGTGTTAGATTTAAATCATCAGTAATGAAGTCCCTGAATGCCTCTATGGCTTCTGTATTAGTATTGTTTTCACAAGATCTCCTCTTTCTCTTTCCATCCAACTCCTAATATCCTTCCCATTCCTTTCTCTATTATAATTCTGGCTTCGTGGCTCAGTTGGTTGGGTATCTGACTGCTGATCCAAAGGTCCCGGGTTCGATTCCCGGTGGAGACACAGTTTTTAATTGTGTTTTCAGTCTGGATCTGTGAGACGATTAATATCGTAAGTCTCCAGAATGTGGCAACTTGTTATTGGGTGCGTGTTAAATTAATATTTGACATAGTACCTGTTAGTTGCCCGAGAAGCAATATTAAATAAAATAAAATAAAATAAAAAATAATTCTACCGTAACAATGTACACAAAAGTGATTATTTATGTAAACTTACTTGGTCCTCTAAAGGAGTACTTATATATTTTTGTATTACTTGTATTTAAGACCGTATGTTTACAAAATAATAATAGAAATAAAAAAATCCTTGTTTGGGGTTGGCAAAGAGACTTATGTCAGCTTTTTCTACCTTGATGTTAATTTTTCTCATCAGTCATACTATTGTATTGTCCTACGCGCTATCCTTTTATTCTGACTTCTTACATACAATACTATTTTTTGTAAAAAACTAATTATACTGTCATATTTTTTGCCATATTATACCTGACCAACTCCACTGTTTCATCACTCATTTAGGTGCTGAACCATATTTATTTTATTTCTAATATTCTTCATTCTTGAACTGGTTAAAGTTCACTAGGGCCTGTTTGCGTAGAGTTTGCTTTCTCTTATGATGTGGAATTGCAACTGTCTTTCCAACTTTTGAGGTGACTTCCACGTATTCTAGTTCCTTCTGTTTGTTCACGCAAGGCAATATACGATAGACTTTGGAATCTATTCTCTCTATGACGTTCATCACAAAAATACTGCCATGTTAGTCATTAAACTTGTGATTATTTACTATGGTCTCTCCAATACCTTCTTCATACACATCTTTGATCTCACATTTCTCTGACCGTACTGTTTCTAAGACCGTAAGTTTCTCAAATTTATTCGATTTTGAAAATATTAAGTGTAATGTAGTTCTACACGTCAATTGGAAGATCTTGCTTTATTTAATCAAGTAACCAATCATTTTCTGTAATGTTTAAGCTAATTGATGACTCAAAAATAATAATTGTTCAATATGTCCATAGTACAAATTAATAATAAAAACAGTTGATAAGACGAACCATTTTGATGTCAGCGCTGTTTGAACCATAATATAACTACCATAAACATGTGATGTATTTTATTCCACCCTTTTGCCAATAATGTATTGACCTATTTAATAAATAAAAGGAAGCAATGAAAAGCAGCACATATGAAATTTAAACTACATACATATTTCCACATATCAATATACGTATCTGGTAGACAAAATCAATACTTTAACCGCGAATAGAATGTCTGCGATAAAAATTGTATTAAAAACTGATAGATGGAATCAGGTACAGATTGTAGCCGGAAAATTTTAGTTTTTTTTATCAAATTGATCGAAGAAGAAATGGAAATTATCTATTTAAATGCGGAAGTCGACAGTTAAGAAGAAGCTTATTTACTAGAGTTGTAATAATTTGGGTCTCATTATTAAAGTAAAATGAAGTGAGATGTCATCAAAAGAATAAAAGTGAACACATTGAAATGGTATGGCCACACGGGGAGAATAAATGAGGAACGTCTGACGAAGAAAATATAAATTGCGGACAGAAATGGAACAAGAGGTCGGGGAAGTCCAAGAAAAGAATGGCTCGATATAGAAACTGGAAGAACAGACGAACATGTATGAATGAATGATAATGCGATGGTTGCGTGGTAGGATAGAAAAGTTTGGCGTTCGATTCTCTCTGCCTACCACGTTAGTGACATGGCGCGATGGAATGTATAAATGTATATATGTGTTATTTATAGTTTGGTCAATTTTAGTATTCATAATCGAATAAAACAGTATTAAAAATATTTAATTTTTATGATTTTTTTTTCAATCTTGAAACTGTCACTTTATGTAGGCACTTCATAATCACATTACATAGAATTATGATGACAAAAAACAATAAACCTATAATTTTTCATTCAATTCAATTTGTTTGATTTTTTTTATCATAATTATATGCTATTCAAATAAGAACATTTTCTGCCATAATATGGCAGAAAATATATTATTTGCTCAAAAAATAATTTAAAATTTTGAAGTTCACTTCAAAAAGGAACTTTAGACTGCCTTATACAAACAAGACAGGTAAACAAAAAAGTGCCTATGTAGGAGACATAGGCTTTCAATTGTATAGGAATGTGTGAAGGAGGTGTTTTTAATAAATCGAAATGGATGTGTGAACGATAATCGTTCTGTTTTTTACTCAGACGAGCGATGCAAAACTTATATGAAGTTTAGTTTCATACTACGAGCGATGCGGATTTGATACTTATACGAGTTTGAGGGTATATGTTTGTTTATTTATTAACATCAGAAGAGATTATATTGCAAAGGTGCGTGTACCTACATATACCTCCAAGTATGATATTGCTTTAAATAATTGAAAATATATAATTTATAGTGATGAAGGTTTTCAATCAAAAGCACTACTTACATAATCAACTCTGGTTTATTCGAAAAAAAAAAAATTACAATATAAATAATAACTTAATTGATTTGTGATGTAGTGGGTCGGATCTAATAGATAAAGATTTAACGCGACTCTGCTCTGTTGAACGATCAACACATGAATAAAGATCTGTCGATCGGCTCGTATCATCAACGGTGGGCTATGGTCTTCGTTAATCATGAGGCTATAAATATTGCAGCTAATAAGGTTCAGATACACGAGCGATACGGATTTACATAATACTTATACGAGCGATGCGGATTTGATACTGACCAATGAATGCGTTCGCTACTGAGCGGTGATGATATTATTGTTGCGGGTGAAGTATTGAAGATGGACAATGTATGTAGGTAGGAAAAGGGCATAGGTACTGGATAATGGGAAGGCGGAATATATTCCACTGACATCCAATCCAGCCACATACATTCCGTCACTTTACCTCCTCATCAATACATTGCCGAAACCAACTCTTTGAACTTGAATCCGATCCCAATTTCATATTTTTTATTTACAGTGTGCAATAAAATATTTTTATAAATTAATTTATTATTTAAATTTGCAGTTATATTCCAATCCGTCACCACTTAATAGTGAAGCCTCGTATATTTGAATATCGTACGAGAGAGAGTATTATAATTGACTGCTATGCGTTTCATTGAGTATTGAATTAAATTGGATCAGTATGAATCAGGGCATAAAATTTGTATTTTTTTTTTTAACTTTTCTACGAACAATTCTTGGTAGAACTCCATTTCAAATTATAAATAAATTTTGTATGGTAAAATAAAACCAAATTTTCAGTTCTACTAATTTAATAACACTGACTAGTTTCGGTCATCCAGTGACCATTTTCAAAGTGTCCTTTGAGAATGGTCACTGGATGACCGAAACTAGTCAGTGTCATTAAATTAGTAGAACTGAAAACTTTGGTTTTATTTTACCATAGCAAATTTATTTATTATTTAAAATATGTATTTGTTTTTTTAACGCCATCAACATAAAACAGTAAAATTTAAATGTTAAAGTAATGCAAGATAACGAAATCAATTAACTATGTATTTATGTCATCTCAAATTAAACAAAAAGTAGATAGTTATGTAACAAAATTTGAAATATCTTTTATACAAATTTGCAAATTTTTTAAATAATCGAATGAGTACCTATCTACTTTAATCTATGTAATCGATAAAGTAAAATAAACACGCCGTAAATAGCACATAGTGCACAACACACACACAGGTACACATTTTGATGAAATTTTCGAAATACAATCTCAGCAAGGTACTAGTTGATAATCTGCGAAAAAGAAACCTTATAAATTAATTGCGACTTCATAACTCCCCACCATATCCCCTTGGATTAGTGAAGAGCAATAAAGGTACGAAAGGAAAGCCAAATAGTTATGTCGTAGGACCTGTACGAAATTCAAATACAAAGCATGTATCTAGAAAGAACAAATAGAGTAATGTACCGGTCGTCACGCCAGCTTGTGTTTTATATCTTCGACTCCCTTGAGATGTAATAAAAATAACTATTCTCTTCATATCTCCACAGTTACATACAATAACAAACTGTCCGTTCGCTCGATCGGTCGAAACTAATCAGGCAAGATGATAGCATTACATATTCTTATTATGAAAACAAGTCTAGATGAGCCGTTAGAGAAAAACACAGAGAGTAAACTATGTCAGCCAAGCGACTTGCTCGCCTTGCGGATAATTCAATTTGGTATATACTTTACATACTTATATCTTCTATTACTGTAACAAACATGTTTTCTTTGCTCCCCAAGTATTGCGAGAGAACGTTCAGTATGTTTTTTATTTTACCCATTCAACGTAGCTTTCCCATCCCTATCTTGCATAATTTCTTGTCCTGACTCTAAAGGAAAAAATATAATTTTTAAGAAAATTTATCTCTTTAAATTATTTTATCAATTATTAATGAAATTTGGTTTTCTCAGTCCCAGATTTTGTACGATCCAGTAACCCAGGTATAAAAAAGAAAAAAATCCAGGGTTTATTTTTGTTTTGTCTTCATTTATTGCTAGTCCCATTTCTTTGTCTGCTGTCTCTGAGGGCTCAAAAACTTCTTGCACTGCTACTAGGGATCTTCATACTACATTGAGGTCTTCAGCATACCCTACAATCTGGCTGCTATGGATGTATATGTTGGGTTTAGCATTATTATTATATGTCTTCCTTAAAACATATTCTACAGCCAGGTTGAAAAGTGTAGGGGCAAGTCCGTTACAAAAGTCGCCGATATCATGGATCGGATCGCAAAATTGAAATGGCAATGGGCAGAACACGTAGCCAGACAGCCAAATTCAAGATGGACTCCTAAAGTCTTAAAGTGGAGGCCATGGGAAAACAAAAGGGGTGTCGGTCGGCCACACTAGATTGTTGTGGTCGAAGGGAAAAAAATAGATTGAAGCAGCACAGGATATAGAAAAATGGAGACAGATGGAAGAGGCCTACATTCAGCAGTGGAAGGAACGATAGGTAGAATATGTAATCTGATTGGTTGGAAGAAATTACCCAATGGCAATAACCCTGCCAGGGTGCATCATATATGTTTTATTTATTTATTTATTTATTTATTTATTTATTTATTTATTTATTTATTTATTTATTTATTTATTTATTTATTTATTTATTTATTTATTTATTTATTTATTTATTTATTTATTTATTTATTTATTTATTTATTTATTTATTTATTTATTTATTTATTTATTTATTTATTTATTTATTTATTTATTTATTTATTTATTTATTTATTTATTTATTTATTTATTTATTTATTTATTTATTTATTTATTTATTTATTTATTTATTTATTTATTTATTTATTTATTTATATATTTATTTATTTATTTATTTATTTATTTATTTATTTAACTTTTTGTACATAATATAAACAATTATAATGCACACTGGTGGGCTTATTGACAGTAGGCAATTTCTTCCAACCAACCAGATTACAGTGTGACAGAATTAGGTATACATGTACATTAATAAAAAAAAATTAATGCTACAAAAGAACAAATAAAATATACATAACACCAAGATAAATAAAAAGAAAAACATCATAGCAACAAAAAAGGGATTGGGAAGGAATAAGAAGAGGAAATCGAGATCAGGTGTTAGATATTATGTACAAGAAGATAAATTAATAAATATAACTGATCGAACTTATACAATCATTCTTTGTAACTTCTCTTTGTTTTTTTTACACTACTTAATGAATTATAATAAGGTTATAATATATGCATGTAATTGATGCTAGTTGTAACTATGTTTTTATATTGCGTATCACCAGTTTACATGTCCAGTCATTGTTTGTGTACTTTCAATAAAAATAATTTAAAACTTATAGTTTGACATACATATTATACACGATGACATACACCATACGACATACAAATTAAAAAATTCCTATTACATTTATCAACAATACAACTTCTTCTTCTATCGTGTCGGCAGCGTCCTAAACTCACTTCCCAGACCAGTAAATCAGGATTCAGACGATCCTCCCAGTTGTTTCCTCCCACAACTCCCCTTCGGTGCTCATCGCTCCTACCAGAGGGCACCCCAAGAGGTGTGCCATCGTCTGATCTTCGCCGCAGTCACAAAGTCCATCTGGATTGCTCTCCGACATTCCCAATCTTGCCAAATTGTCCTCGCTCCTTCCACACCCCGTTCTTAGTCTGTTCAGAGTTTTCCAGACAAGAAGAGAAGGTTCTTCCCTGGGGGCAAGGACAACAATACTTATCAACAATACTTACCTAGTTTTTTTTTAATTTTTATCGTATGGTACTAGTGAATCAAATGTTTAAAATCAAAATGAACAAAACACAGCAATGACAGCAATCAAACACAAAACAGCACGATATGGCAATCACACATTCACGTCGAGGGCTCCGAGCCAATCCACAAATGCCGGTGTCAATTCGTGAATGTCCGACTTTGGGCCCTTATATGCATCGACGCTGCATTCTTCCAATATGTGTTGCATTGTTTGAAAGGGGTGGCCGCAATCGCATTGTGCGGATGGAACAATGCCCCACTTTGCCATAAGGTAGTTGCAGCGTCCATATATGTACAGTGCGGATCCTATTCAGGGAGGTCTACAGCCTTCTTGGCAGCTCGAAACCTGGAGGTATCTTCGTTGGAGTTTCCATGTACCTATTAACATCTATGTTGGAGTTTACCCAGTCACTGTGCCAAGTCTCATTTAGGCTGAAGTTTTCCCTAACAAGGTTACATCCGAGTTTCGCTGCTGGATTCCTTGAAGCAAGTCTTTGCTGTCCCTCAGACGGAACATCACTATGGATTGGCAAAGCGCTGTTGTCACAAATTCTCTTCCACAGATTAAATAGGGAGAATTTTCATCTAGCGGCAGGGGGAAGTATATGTGCGAGCACAGGAAGCCACTTTATTGGGATAGACCCGATGTTGCCGCTTATGGTCCTCATGGCCACATTCAGTTGAGTGTCAACTAATTTTGTATGTGCACTTTTGAGCCATACAGGAGCACAGTACTCTGCTACCGAATATTACTTATCTAGTGATCTTATCCCTCAAGGCATTATAATATATTAGGTCGAACTTTTTGAACTTTGTTGACTTACATTGTACCTTGACTATGTTTACTATTACACAATGAAGAATTTTATATTTCACAAATAGCTACTTGGCGTCTATAAAAACGCTATTTTCAAAGATATTATCATTCCTATACACACACGCGAAAATATATCCTCTTTATAACTACTCGAGTATATGACTTTTGAAAACACTATTAACTTCTCTGGGACATTATCTTTTACTGTTATACGACTAATCCTACGTGTTTTCTTTCATCTTTTCCCTTCAGTTGTTTTTATTTTGACGCGCTTTACAACTCACCACAGCGCTCGGTTTAGTTTCACAGTAAAAACGGCAATAGTTACAACTGTGACTCTCATTCTTTGTACACCAACAATAGCTAAAGTTATAATGACCGCGGCGGCTAACGGCCGAAACACTAACGGCTAACGAAACGGTAACGGAAATGGCGTATGAGTGAGGCGAGTCGTTTCTTCTGGCCGGAACGACTTCGCAGACTTCACAGAAGAAACTAATGTACATAGGTTCCTACTCCGCTTAACGAGTATAGTTTACAGTCGACCTACTCTATACGGCTGTTCACTTTGTTCTCTTTCTCTAATAGTGATTTACTTTGAAAAAAAAAATGTTGAGAGATACCATAATTCATGTTGAAAGTAACCAAATTAAACTGAAAACTGAACATTTGCTTTCTTTTTTATTTTATTTATTGAAAAAAAATAAGAGTTTAATATAGTTATAACAACAAAGAAATAAACTCGTTGTACGCCACAAGTCTAATTTTTGGACTTGACTGCGTGCTGCGTGTCAAAGTGACCCCAAGCTCCAGAAACATAAACCTTGATATTTTTATTTTAAAATTGACAAAAAGGCACATCACTTTCATAAAATGGCATTGAAGAATCATCAAATGTTCTTATATTTTTTTTTAATTCATGATTTTTTTATCGGCTCTCTCCTGGGATGCGGATCTCCACCTATCATCCCATATTTTTGATGGTCTTTGAGGCAGACGTTGACCTACGTATATGGGTTTTACAGCCGTCTGTTGATTCAGAAATGAAACCTATCCATATAATATTTGACTGCTAAGCTATGGGTTCCAGATTAGATTCCCCGCGTAGACATAGTTTTAAATGATGGATATTTGTAATTATGAGCTTTTGAGATACAAAATTGACTATTGCATACAATAATTGTCTACAAAGATCCCGGGTTCTATACCCGGCGGAGACACAGTGTTTAGTTGTGTTTTCAGTCTGGATCTGTGAGACGATTAATATCGTAAGTCTCCACAATGTGGCAACTTTTTATTGGGTGCGTGTTAAATAAATATTTGACATAGTACCTGTTAGTTGCCCGAGAAGTAGGTAATATAAGAGACTTGCTATTAATATCGTGAGTCTCTAGAATGTGGCAACTTGTTATTGGGTGCGTGTTAAATAAATATTTAACATAGTACCTGTTAGTTGCCCGAGAAGAAATATTAGAGACTTGCTATTAATATCGTGAGTCTCTAGAATGTGACAACTTGTTATTGGGTGCGTGTTAAATAAATATTTGACATAGTACCTGTTAGTTGCCCGAGAAGAAATATTAGAGACTTACGATTAATATCGTAAGTCTCTATAATGTGGCAACTTGTCATTGGTTGCGTGTTAAATTAATATTTCACATAGTACCTATTAGCTGCCTGAGAATTAATGAATGTAAAATAAATAAACTTGTTGCATGTAACACATGAGATCCAACTGTCGATAGCGATACTATGTATACTTGAAGAATAAGTACCAAACTATTTACCCATAAATTCAAATTATTGAATATTTTAAGATATTTTGTTTTCTATACAACACATGTAGGTATGTATGTCAAGATAGGATAGTATGTAGGTCAGTCACTTTTCTTACCCGTAATATGAAACAGCATGATGGTGTGTATGTATGTTTGGAGATTAAGTATCAAACAATTGAGTCTTCTTAGATATTGTGTATAGGCGACTGCCATACAAATTGTATGAAGCGATGTCGTCACTCAATTAAATTTTTATAAAAATTGTTAAAAAAAAATTGAGATGTACCTTCTACTACAATGTTAATATTTTTTATAGAAAATTAAATTATCTAGTTGGGGTGTTTCGGCTTTTTTCGAAAATTTTAAAAACTTTGGAAATATAGACAGTTAAATTCCGTGGACTGCAAGAAGAACAAATGACTCGGTCCTTTAAGAGATCAAGATAAAAGAAAGATTGTCTACAGTATGCAGCCGCCGGGTATTGAGATTCTTTGGTCACATCGCCAGGAGAGAGCCAGGTAACCTGTAAATAAGTATTATCACAGGAAGTGTACCAGGCAAAAGAAGTAGAGGCAGATCTCCTGCGCGATGGTGTGACCAAATTAAGGAGATGACTGGGAACGACCTTTATCCGTGCGAGCTGCGGAGGGCAGAGAGGAATGGAGGCGACTAATTCTGTCCATTGGCGGCCCCATAGATCGCAACCCTCAGCATTGAGGAAACGAAGAAGAAGAAGAAACTCATAAATTTATCATAGAAAAAATAGTTTTCTTATTAAAAAATATTTGAGAAACCCTGGAGTTTTTTTTAAACTAATTTGAGATTTTGTATTTATCTATGTTTATACCAATTTTCGGCGTTTAGCTTTTCAAGTTTCTGAGATATATGGAAAAATAAACTAAAAACACAAAAGTGGATAACCCCTGACTGAAACAAAAATTCACAATTCTGAGTATAAAAGTTTTGTAGGCATATAACTGTTTATATATTCTGAAATTTTGGACTCAGTAAATTGAGCGGATAAGGGGGGGGACAGACACACACACACACACACAGAGACACACATACATACACACATACAGACACACACACACTGACACACAAAACTCACATAAAATGTTCTACTCCGAATTCTGAGTAAATCCATGTACTGGAACATATATGCTGCGAAGCCTCTAAGTTGGTGTTTTTAGCATGCAAAAAGTCCACTACGCTATACAAAATATTCCTTCGTACACGCTTGGATTTAAACTGCCTCTTCCTTCAGTAGAATTTCATTCTCTTGAACGAATCGACAGTTGGAATAAATACAATTTCTTCTCTCAAAACACTCGTGCTCTGATGATCTATGAATGGGTCGGTGGCAGAGCGGTTAGCGCGCTGGGCTAGTAATCCAGTTGTCGCGAGTTCGAATCCTGCCTCGACCGATTTCGTTCACCTAAGCACAAGCATTTATTTGCTTATTTTAGGGAACGTAGGAAGATGTATATGTACTTGTTTAACAAGGACATATTCATTTTCTTTTAAAAAAAAAATCTAGGAAATGTTTTTTTTTATTTTCAACATACCAATACAATTCAAATGGCGTAAATTTAATAACATTCTGGGATTGTCAACCTTTGAAAAAACATTGAAAAGTGCACAATAATCTACATTATTTTATTTCGTATAATAACAATTTTTTTCAGGATGTATTTTAATTATTTATTTTATTTCTCTATTTTTATTAAAAGGGTACATCGACAGACATCCAGCTCACAATTCTCACATAAAGAAAACAATATTGGTTATTACTACGAGTGCTGGACGTCAAATTATGGATGCACACAAAATTACATGAGCTCTCACTCAATCACACACGCAAGTTACACAAGTACATAAATTAGAAATAATTCGGCTACAAAAGTAAAGTAAAAAAGAAAAAGAAAAAAAAATAGTTACACAATTCAATATTAAAAAAAGTTACACAATTCAAGAAAAAAAAAGTTATAGAAATTACATAAGTAGAAGCAAAAAAAAAACAGGCACATAAGAATTGAAAGTGGTGTTACATAAAAAGGAAGAAATAAGCTTAGTTTGCTGGTACCCAATTCGATTAACGAACATATCGTTGTAAATTGTACATAACCAAGTTAACAATAATAAGTTGTACTGAAATCGTTACGAGAATTGTAACACGTAGTTTCACTTCTAACGGAAACAAAACGACCAGCCGTTAGTCCGTTAGTGTAGCTGAGTATGTACCTACAAACTTGGTTTTCATGTGAGACTCGGAGAAATGTGCAAAATTATTTTTCAATCATTCAAATGAAACTGAACTCACACAAAATTATTTGGCAATCATTTTTATGAAACTGAACTAATACAAAATTATTTGCCAATCATTTTAACGAAACTGAACTAATACAAAACCATTCAGAAATAATTTAAATGAGACTGAACTAATACAAAATTATTTGGCAATCATTTAAATGAAACTAAACTAATACAAAATTATATAGCAATCATTTAAATGAAACTGAACTAATACAAAATCACTTGGCAATCATTTAAATGAAACTGAACTTATACAAAATTATTTGTCAATCATTTTAATGAAACGGAACTAATACATACTTATTTGGCAATTATTTAAATGAAACTGAACTAATACAAAATCACTTGGCAATCATTTAAATGAAACTGAACTAACACAAAGTTTATTTGTCAATCTTTTTAATGAAACTGAAATCATACAAAATTATTCGGCAATCATTTAAATGAGAATGAATTTATACAAAATTATTTGTCAAATCATTTAAATGAATTAAAGTATTGCCACAAGAGGACCCGATATGATATCGGGTCTAACACCCGACCAAGTGGGATCGGGCCGTGAGGCGTGACGTCTCGTTTCCACAACTAAAATAAGGCGTCCCTCGATTCATGTCTGCGAGTCGCCAATTGTCCCGCTTTATGGTAAACCTAGAGATTAGATATAAATCCCATTAAAATAATTTAAAAAAATGCTCAAATGTGTCAAATCACAAGACAAGTGGGTACTCTTTAAAAAGGAAAACTAATTGTCTTTTGATTATGAGTATTTGGACAAGTCCCGCATATTAATTTCTGATTTCCCGCTTACTCGTAAATAAGAGTATGCAATCCTAGTTCTATGAACTACTTTTCATGCAATACATTTTTATCATTTCGCTCACTTAGCGTTCTGTGACGGGACCGTTTACAGTCCCCATATACACAGATAATACAGAAGTAAACTTTCAGTAAATTTCAGATGTGTCACTCAATACATAGAAGCTGTAACCGGATAATCATAAGGTTTCTTGCATCTCCGCTATAGGGGCAATGAATACGCGACCGGTCCACGGCAAATTTAAATTTAAATTTTAAAATGTTTCCAGCTTTGAGGAACGGATTCAAGGATAACTTAAATAAAAAATAACCATTTTTCAATCATTATTTATTAAAAAAAACACATATGAAGGATTTTATTTGCAATATTTCAAAAATCATGCCAAATAATTCATAAAATACATGGTTCTAAATAAAATGTGCATTGTAGATTATTAGGTTTTTTAAATTTATTTTCCACAAAGAAAGATTTATTACTGATTTTCGGAAAACTATATAACTTCACTTCGCCGTATTTCACTTGACAATTTATTCAAAACACAGCAAAACTTATCAGCCATCTTGCGAAGATAATCGAAAAATACAAAAAGCTGGCAATAGATTAACACCATCACCATCACATGGCGTGATGGTATGTATGTAGATTAACACCGAAAACAACAAGAATTTTACAAAATCACACGTGTTATATTTATTATTTGGTTTACTTCAAGATTTTAAAGGATCAAATTTTTCGCGTCACAACAAACAACAACTGAAGTATGCTGAAGGTCTGAAAATGTTACATTGCATTTTCAAAAATATCAACATAAAAAAAATTAAATAGCGCCACCTTTGGAGACGCAAGCGTAAAGTAAAACCAGTGCTACCAATAGAGTGTCACCGGCGTGCCCATATACAGAGCGGGTGGTGGTGGCAGTAGCGAAACTCGTTGTTGTAACTGTCAATACAAATTTATTTTTTTCTTCTTCCTCTTTTGGTAGATCTATGATCTGTTTCTAGAGGTCCTGGAACGAGGATGTCCAGCTCTCCCTCCATCTCTTTGATGGTCTTCCCGTTGGTCGGCGTACCTCTGGTATCTCGCGCATTACAATCTTTGGCAGCCTTTTTGGATTCATACTCTCAACATGATCTTTTCTGTGCAAAGAAACCCCGCCCTTATTGAATCATCTTTATTTTTTATTTATTTATTTATTTATTATATAAAATACAATTTTTCTAAATCTAGTAACAAATTTTTTTTTAATGCATTATAATATATTTAACTAAGGTTCCATAATAGTTACCAGATATTTTACTATTGTCATAAACTGCCTCACTAGGTAAAACCTGTTCTGAGACAGTGTATAGATGTCTTATTAGTTTTCAGTTTTGGTTAGTAACTATGGGAGTATTTTATGAGTTCAGGTGATTAATTTATTTTTAATATAGTCTCTGCCCCTTTTTTAATCCAAATTTTAATGTCTCGCTTAAATATTTTCAAGTTACTGTTTTGTCTAAGTGTTAAAGGTAGTTCGTTGTATAATTTGACTCCAAAATACAGGAAATTTCTTTGTCCAAAAGTTGTCTTGAGTTTAGTTATTAGGAGTTTAGCCTGTTCGGTCTGTCTAGTTGGTCTAGATGTTTGCGTAGGGTCAAGTTTGTCTATGTTTTTATATATGTATGTACAAGCGTTCTTTGCATATAATTGTGATATGTTTAGTATATTAAAGTCATTAAATAATGCGTCGGATGGAGTGCGGATTGGTACCTTGTAGATTATCTTTGAAACGGATTTTTGTAGTTTTATCAAAGGGTCTATTGTTACATGGTAAGCGCCTCCCCATGATATAATTGCATATTCTAATATAGATTGATACAAAGAGAAATACATTATTTTAATGACAAATTATTGAAACAAATTTTGAATAAATATAATTTCTTTATTAGTCAAATAAAAATGTACAACGTCAAATCGTTCTGCTTCAGTTCGTGAATTTGAACATGTGTTTTTGAAGCGGAGAATTTCCTCTAAGACATATTAATTACTGGTCTTTTGATAATCTACAAATAAATTATAAATTTTCTAAAGAAAGAAAAAAACTCGGAAGATGCTGTCTCAATTGCTTGTAGGTACCTTCTTTTAAATAATAAAGTGTGTTTAGGAATTATAAGATATAAGGTCCGTTCAAGTGAAGTAAGATTCCGGATGAGAAAAGCGTTTCCTTTTCATTAAGTGACAGCTGACCTCCATCAATAAGTAACTTGTATTTATCAATATGTAATATCTCCTCTAAAGCTGAGGTCATACGGATGTTATGTAAATTTTTTTTCTGACAACAGGAATTACTTAAAAAAACTTCTGTTTTTGTATCTTTACTGACTTCGTCTATATCTTTTTCGTCGTATGAGGATATTACTTACTTTCCGTGTCCGGAACACCATCATATTGGTTGGTGCTCCGGTGGTGGAAGGATTGGCCGGCATTCTGCCGTTTCCAGGGACGCCCGATTGCTTTTCCGAAGTTAACCGAAACTCAATCTACGTGGAGGCTCCTTCCGTGTCCCCTATATTGACTTAAGGATATTGACTTAAGTCAAGATTATATTTGAGAGACTATTTTATTTATCAAAAACACGAGAAGTTAAATTCAAGAGTTTCAGTTTAAAATGTCACCTAAATGAGAGTATTCATAACATAGAAATAAAAACCCTGGTTTTATTTTAACCTAAATTTTATTTTCATATTTATTAATTTGTAACTTCTAGTACATATTATGATTTGAACCCTGGCGGAATTATTATTATCAAACAGCTATTTATCCCAACTTCCAATCAATCAGATTTCATGTTAAATATACAAACAATACAATATATTATCCTATTCTGATTCGTCTAAATTTATCCGTCTCAATTTTAGTTTATGAGAAATGTCAAAAGGTTGACTGAATTTATACGGGACTCATTACGTCACACCGCGCGGATAAAATCCTAATATCCACGGTCGCCCGTTGATTTAGACGTTTTCGTATTCTGAAACAAATCAGAATACGACATAATGTGTACTTAATATACCAATAAGGTAATGAAATGACATGCAAAAAATAAAGAAAAAAGAGAAGTAAATAGGAAAAAGATTAAAAAAGATTGAATGTAAAACAGTTCATAGAAATGATAGGAAAACAAATGGATAAGGAGAGGAAGAAGAAATCAGGTATTTCCATATAAATATTAATATTTCAAAGTTGTAACGTCTGTAAAAAATATTATAAATATACAAACACAAATGAAATATATATAAAAACCGTTAAATTGAAACAACACATCAAAAATAACATATTTTTTTTGTAAGTTTAGTTTGTCGATCGACAATTCTTGATAGAACTCCATTGTACGTTGATATGTTATAAAAATACTTGGTTATAGTTCTATTGTATTTCTTGGAGTTGACGCGTTTCGTGCAAAGCACATCGTCAGAATAATGCTCTACAAGACTGAGACTAGTGGTTATATACAAAATTTACATGACAGGTGTATAAAAATGTTGGTTTTTGAACGGTTGAAAAGAAGTTATATAATGCAAATGAATCTATATAAATCTACGTTTTAATACAATGAAAGTAGTTGGGTCACTGGTTGTAGTCCCCTGTGTCCATTAGGTCTGTAACAAAAGAAAACGACAGCAGTAAAATTCGAAATGTAAATAATATTGTATTTATTGGTTTATTGTTATCTTTTAAGTGTGGTTAAAACCAATGTATTTCATAGATATTTGGTAGTTATAATTATGAACAGCTTAATTTTAATCTTCATGCATTTAACAACAAAGGAAGGTATATGTCTGTCTAACCCATCGGTTTCAATAATGGTGAATATATATGATCAATTTGTTTATTGATGAGTAATTTTTGTGGATCCTTTTTTACTCTGTTTATTTCTAATATTTCTAGTCGGTCAAGTTTTCTCCCTTTTATTCCCCGATGTATTATATTTATATTATGGTCACTATTAAATTGGTGGTTGTTTTTGTTTATATATTCTGCAAAATTTGAGGTGTCTTTCTTTAATCTAATGCATGCCATGTGTTCTTTAATTCTTGTTTTAAAGGCACGGCCTGTTTGTCCAATATACATATGTTCCCGTACATGAGTTACAATTTAGTTCATAAATTCCGCTGTTATTCAACTGTTCAACTTTGTCTTTATTATTTATTAACAATTTACCTAATGTATTTGGATTAGAAAATGCAATATTTTTGCCAGTTTTTTTGATGACTCTACTAATATTTGTTGTGACATTTCCGACGTAGGATAGTTTGACCCATTTATTAGATTTTTCATTTAAATTTGTTAGACCTGGTGCAATATTTTTTAACAATAACTTCTTTTTCTTTTTAAATATCAGATTGTCTATTAAGTTTTCATTGTAACCATTATTATATGCTAACGTTTTTATTGTTTTTAATTCATCTAAATATTTATTTTGACTCTGTGGTACATGCAATAACCTGTGAATTAGTGAGTGGAAAGTGGATAATTTATGTGACATATGATGACGGGATTTATTGTGAATAATATTATCAATGAATGTCGGTTTTTTTAGTATTTTTTTTTTTAGTATTGTCGGTTTTTCAGTATTTTTTTTCTGTTTACTGATTGAAAACATCATTTCTCCTCTTTGAAGCTACACTTAAAACAAAATAGTACGTAATATCATTTCAGTGTGGATCCTGCTTTATTCAGATATATTAATTTGTCGTAGCTCTAATGACATCCTTTGTATTCTAACGATTGTATAAAGCATGTAGCAAAAGGACATAGTTTATTTCAAGCTAAACTGAATCCGTCCTTTTTTGCCAAAGTGGACGTTGACTCGACAGCATAAGCAGTTGTGACTAGCAAATTGTCTGTACACACATAAAGAACGAAATATCTATTTTTTCTTCGATTCGTCTTCTTGATTCGAAGAAATTTATTATTTCGTGTAAGAAGTCGTGTAGGTATTTCGCCGAGTCAGGGTTTTTCCTATCCTACTTCGGGGCGATAAACAATAAGGGCAACCTTAGAAAAAGACAAAAAGATGAAGAAGAAAAAAAAACTCACACACAGTGATATAAAAAGCCGAACAAAATGTTTTTTTTAAGAAAACATACTGAACAATGGGGCCTTTTCAAAGAAGGTCCCTTTGTTCTCGGGGAATAATATAACACGTGTAGAACAACATTCTGCTTTCTCAGTTAACATTGACAGAAAAAAGAAACTGGTAAATGGTATAATAATGAATTTGTAAAATGATTCAGTGAGTTTTGTCTCCCTTTGGCTTTCGACGATGGTGTGAACGAATTACGTCAAACGATTGTATTATTTTCTCTTGTTTATATAAATAAGATTTGAATTAATTATTTCGCGCTCGTTTTGTTGTTTATTATTATTATTATTATTTTTATCCAAATCAAGTTTTAATATGCCGTTGGATAAACATCCTTTTGATGTATACAAACAATGAAAATAATTAATTGTATTGGGAAAACGACATGAAATCAACCTCCGTGTGAACAAAGCAGAAATACAAATATTGTTTTTTTTTTATTAAAATATCAAAGTAGCGCTTTAATCTAGAAATAAATTTCAAAAAGCAATAATTCTATGTAATTCAATATTATTGAATGATGTTGTTTTATTTATATGAGTGACTTTTTATTTATTGAAAGCTTTGTTATAAAAATATGGATATAAGAAACACCTACACTGCTTAAATTCGTAGATTTTTTTTTAATATTCGTATTTTTAAAGTCATTCAAATTATATGATATTCATAGTAGGTAACATGGATAGGGTAAATATGTATATAGTTTTATTAATTGATTAATTCTGTGATATTTAATGTTTGTCCAGAAAGAAACATAAAACATCCATTTCATAAGAAATAATTTAAAATACTAGCATTCCTTATTGAAATGAAATGAAATGAAATTATTTATTTCCATTATTTACACATATATAATAATATATTATAACAATAACAAAAAAAACTATATTTCAAAAAGACTTATTATAAACATACTAAATGTAGCCAAAACAAAGTGGATGACATTTGGTCGATGTGAATATCCTGGTTCTTCCTTGCAATTAATGGGCAAGGTTATAGATAAGGTGGATAAATTTAAGTACCTTGGCAGTATTCTTTCGGAGTCCCTTGACCCGGATATGGAGATCAAGTGCAGAATTGAGGGAGCAAGAGCAACCTTTAATAAAATGAGATCTTTCTTCTGCAACAAAAAGCTAAATATGGACCTGAGACAGCGGATGATTAGATGTTATGTGTGGTCTGTGTTGCTATATGGCTGTGAGACTTGGACATTGAAGGATAACACCATGAACAGGCTGGAAGCTTTTGAGATGTGGTTGCATCGCAGAATGCTCAAAATCCCTTGGACAGATCTGGTTACGAACTCAGAAGTCTTAAGCCGAGCCAGAACAACCAGGAAACTCTTGTCCACAATAAATGTCCACAAGATCACATATCTGGGTCACATAATGAGAGGAGAGAAGTATCACTTGCTCCAACTAATACTGAAGGGCAAGATAGAAGGTCGCCGAGGGACTGGAAGGAGACAGATGTCCTGGCTGCGCAACATTATGGATTGGAACGGCTTCAGGACCGTGGAACAGATATTCCGAGCAGCACAGGACAGAGAGGGATTTGCCAGAGTGATAGCCGACGTCGGGGGTTCCTGACATGGCACCGGAAGAAGAAGATAAACATACTATATACAATAATTGTACCTATTTGGAAATTTACTGCCTCACAAGTCAAGTCTGTTCTGGGGCAGTACTTTTTCAATTTGGCCTAAGGTTACATGTTTTTGAATGCAAAATATGTAATTAAACATAAACACAAAAGAAAAATAATCAGAATAATATAACGTGATCTCTCAGTTATTTTCTCCTATATAATTGTAGTGGAAATGATGGACGGCACCAAGCTATGGTATAGTTTCTTAGGTTATGAAGGCACAGAGCAGTGAACTATGTAAGGATATTTAACAGGACATGAGCAGATTGTATTCTGGCATTTCTTTTCAGCCAGTCAATTACCAGTTTTTTGAAGTTTGTTTCGTCGCGTGAGATATTCTATTATTTTGATGAATACATAATTTTTTTTAATTTTATTTCATGTATAATAATGTGTACATACTTACTTACTTACCTACTCAGCCTCTTCTTGAGTCTAGTATTGGACAAAAGCCTCCCGCTTGGACTTCCACTGGTCTCTATCCTGTGCCATTCTGGACATGCCACTTTTTTATGTCATCGAACCATCTGGCCTGGGGCCATCCCACGCTTCTGTTTCCTGTTCTTGGCATCCAGTCCATCACAACTTTTGTAAAATACGATATTCTTTTGGCCACTTCCGCTACTCCTGAGTTCTACCTAATCCATTCATTAGTTTTGTAGTCCCTTAGCGAGATATTCAACATTATTCTTTCCATTGCTCTTTGAGTCACCCTTAGCTTATCCATTATTCTCTTAGTCAATGCGGATGTTTCAAAGCTGTAAGTGAGCACAGGGAATACGTAAGCGTCAAAAACTTTTTTCTTTAAGTGGATTGGGATAAATTTTAGATTTCAGAATATTTGATAATTTGCTGAACGCAGCCCATCCTAGACCTCTTCTTCTTTCTATTTAAGCTTCTAAATTATCTCTTCCCAGTTTCATGGTGTGGCCGAGACAAACATATGATTCTACTCTGCCAATATCTTGACCATCAATTTTTATGGGTTCTGAACCTATAGAAGACAATTTTTTTTTCTTATTAATGTTCATTTTTAGTTTCACTCTAATGCAATGTGTACAATGGCGAGTTTATGGCTGTAAGGCAATTTCTTCCAATCAAACAAAAAAAAGTGAGGCCATAAATATTGTAGTTGTAGGTACTTACACATAATATTATTAAATATTATATGTAGGTTGTTTGAGTGGTAGCTTTATGCGGCAGACTACTTCACGACCCTCATTTCCCTCTTTGTCCTTCCTACCCCTTTATCTCCACAGTCCTTTACACACGACTATATTATTTCATTACGTATTTTCACTATTTTTTTTTATCTTGATAGGTTCTGTACCTTTTTAGTTTTGTTTTGTATATATTTTGTTATATATATTTTATTTCTATTGTTCTATTCTATTTAATGTATTTCTCTTCTATTTAATTTTTATTTTTGCTGTTCATATTGTTTAAATTTGTGGATAGTAGTTTTGGCGCATGTTTTATTTTTCTGTTCTGTATATTGTTTTATTGTTGCTATTTCTATCCAAATAAATAAATATATAAAATCACAGTTACAAAGAAAGTAAGGTGATTGAGGTTGTGGAGGAAAGAAAGGATAGAGGAATGTAAATTAAAAGTTATTAGACAGCTATATTAACTTAAGTCTTATTTAAACAGTTGAATATATTAAGACGTCGTAATATCATCACTTAATTATGATATTTTCTTTTTTTTCAGATCTGCTTACTTGTGAAAGTCGCGAATTCAGGGGTCTGTCTTTATTCGACATAATTAAGGTAAGCTTATAAAGAAATCTTCAATAACAAGAGTCTTCGTGGCCGAGTTAGATTACATATCGACTCTTGAGCCAAATGTTGACGACAAACATCATTAGTCTCCAGAATGTGGCTTGTTATTGGGTGCATATATGAAATCAATAAATATTCAACATTGAATATGTTTATTGCCAAAGAAGCTACACAAAATAAAATAAAATAACCATATAAAAAAGCACTAACAAAAACACAATCATACCGTGCCCTTTGCGTTATCGGTATATTAATACGTGAAGCGAAAATTTCACATTCCTTTTTTAGAAAACTGCGCGCACGGATGAGTTTGAGATTTGACAACATGATTGGAATCTCACTCCATGATGGGCAAGCTAAACTTAATAAATAAAGTTAACACCATATGCGTTGGAGATCGAGCTTTTGCTGAAGCTGGTCCAGCCTCGTGTATTAAACTACCACCTGAATTGAAGCGGATCGACCAAAATATGAGCTAGCAATATATTCAAAGTACCCTTGAGGAGAGCTTTTCACAAAAACGGCGCTACATAAGTCTTCTACTTCTTATATTACATAGATCGTAAATCTGTTTTTCGAAAAAGCTATTCCTGTGAAGCTGAGGTCCAGCTATCCCTCCACCTCTTCGGTGGTTGTCTGGGGAGGCGATGCCTTGGTGGGATCTCGTTTGCCGCTATGGATGGGATTCGAGATGCGTCCATCCTGTTAACATGGTCCCTCCAAAATCTTCTCCTAGCTCTACTCCATCGTATGATGTCCTCGGTCTCACAGGTCCGCCTTATGTCGTCATTGCGAATTCTGTCCCTAAGTGTCTTCCCTGTGATAACCCTTAAAGTCTTCATTTCCGATTTTTTTTGGTTCTGGTCGTGTCGGCTCTTGTCTCCACCGCATATGCCATGATTGGTCTAACACATTTCTTATAAATTCTGACCTTACTATCCGTTCTTATATATTTGTTATGCCAGATGATATTTTAAGACATCCTGAACTAGCGACTGCTTTTTTGATCTGTTCTCTAACTTCTGAGTAAAGGTCACTATGGCTCAAGATTTCCACACACAGATATCTTAAAGTCATAACTTGCTCCACTGGAATGTCATCTATTACCAGCTTGCATCTTCTTGGATGCTTGGATATACTCGTGTTGAATTTTTGGGATGCTAAACTTATATAACACTACATAAGTCATCCCAGTATATTTTTATTATTCTAATCAGTAAAAATAAATGCGGGGGGTACGGAAAGTGTTTAGAGGCCCCAAGATTTTTGTGGTCCCATTGGTTTAAATTGTTTATTTTACCATCACATTAGATATATTGGTCAGACATGACAAAAGATGGAAGATATAACTCAAACAAAATGGCGGACTTGTCAATGGTTTTAAAATAATATCTACTCGTTACGCCAGGGATTTTACATAATACACTATTCTCCTTATTTTACATAAATACCTCCGCCACAATCCCCCTTTACATTTTCTTCTTAATGGTTAAACAATCTTTCTCTCGTCTTTTCCTCCTCTATTCTTATTTCTTATAAATTTAAAACAATTCACCAAAGTATGTTCTATGAGTTTCCCGAGGAATAACGATGTAATTTAAATATAACTAGTTGCATGTAACACATGAGATCCAACTTTCGATGACGATAGTATGTATGATTGAAGAATAAGTACCAAACTATTAACACTTAAACACAAATTAATAAATACCTATTTTGTTTTTTATATGAAACATGTAGATATGTATGTCAGGATAGGATAGTATGGAGGTCAGTCTTATTTTCCTACCCAGGATATGAGAACAGCATGATGGTATGTACGTATGATTGGAGATTAAGTATCAAAATATTGAGTCCCCGTAGATATTGTGTAGTGTATACTGCCTAACAAATAGTATGAAACGATGTCGTTACTAAATTAATTTTTTTTAAAAATTGTTGGAAAAAGTTTGAGATGTATAACTACAATGTTAATATTTTTCATAGAAAATTAAATTATCAAGTTGGGAAAGTTCGGCTCTTTTGGATATTTTTGAAAACTTTGGAAATATAGGTAGGAAGTTAAACACAAATTATCATAAAAAAATGTTTTTTTTCATAAAAAAAATTTGAGAAACATTTAATAAAAAAACAATCTGAGATGTTGTATTTGCCTTTATTTATACCAATTTTCAGCGTTCTTGATTTAACGGTTTTTGTGATATATGGAAAAATTAATAAAAAATTTAGAAGTTGATAACCCCTGACTGAAACGAAAATTCTTAATTCCGAGTATAAAAGTTTGTTTTGTCTATAATGTTCTATATATTCTAAAATTGTATACACTGTGCATTGAGCGGGTCTAAAGTTATTTGGTGGTGACGGACACAAACACAGACCCACATACACACACACACTAAATCTTCTCAATTAAATTTATCTGAAAAAAGTGAAACAACATTACAAACTTATATTTTTCTTTATTTTTTTTTATACATATATGAAAAACAGTACAACTTTTATGTCATAAAACTTATTGAAACAAAAAATATTCAAATAAAAACATATCAAAATAAATAGGTACTAAGTAGGGGACATCGACTCGGTGTGAATCTTTACATTTATATGCTGCGAAGCCTCTAAGTTGGTGTTTTCATTATACATGAACAAAAACACAAAAAATATAGATATGGCCATACAAATCTCGCGGAAGAGAAATAAATTTTCTTGAAGCAAATGACATTTGGATAAAGATTAGGATCATACTGAAATCAGTTGCTACGAGCTTTTCCTACCGCTGTAATACGTATATGGAAAGAGAGAGGATTGCTAAACGTTTCTTAAGATTATGTATATTGTAACAACAGCTCCTTAATCAAAAAATAGGCAAGATGAATACATAATGAAAACTATGCTTTAACAAAAAACTTTGGCGCGCACTAAACATCGCAACAAACACTAATGACTTATTAATTTCATCCTTTCCTCTTCATTTGTTTCACTATCCAAGAGTCGTATCTAATGGACCAATTACTTCAACATCATTTGTTCATAGACAAAAATCTCTCTTGCATGAATGTAGATATTTAATGTACATACAACCAGGGCTGTGTCTACAGTTTTTGAAGCCTGCTGCTATATTTTTTATGTCTTCTTCTTTCTCTCGTGCTAGACTTCGAGGCTTGTTGTTGGGACAGACTTAGTTCTCTTGCGAGGTTGAGTCTAAGCTATCTTTCCATCTTTCGGTGATCTAGCTGATGATCGCCATTCTTCGGGTCGGCAACATGCGTGTGCTGAAATCTCCTTCTTTGTCCACTTCATCTAACGACATCTACAATCTCTTCTTCATGTTCCTCAATCTAGCTCTGAGCGGAAGATTTATCTCGCAAAATCCTTAAATTTTTACAATTACACTGAATTAGTTTGAGGGTTTTTTATCATGTTTATGTATTGGTGTATCTTTTATTGCATTATGAATCAATTTAAAGTTCAAAAAGACGATTTTATTATTATATGGCAATACACTTCAACCAAATTTAACCATGTGAAATCTTCCAGCAAGTGAAAGATGCCAGTAGAAGCATATATTTAAAAACTGAACGATGTATTTATTTTATTTTATATTGCTTTACGGGCAACTAACAATTACTATGTCAAATATCAATTTAACACGCACCCTATAACATTTTGCTATATTTTGGAGTCTAACGATATTAATCGTCTCACAGATCCAGACTGAAAACACGATTAAAAACTATGTCTTAACTAGGAATCGAACCCGGGACCTTAGGATCAGCAGTCACATACCTATCCAACTGAGCCACGAAGGCCTGCTGTTATAAAGCACACATTTGATATTATTTTATTTTAATTTTGAATTATATTTAATTTTTATAGTTTATGAATTATGTTTTTTATGTGTTCGTTGATGTCCTAAGGCATTGTTTTAAAACTAGCAGAACTCTAAGGAAACTTGAGAGTGTTCATCACCTAAGCAATAGCCTTTTTACTGTCGATTATTGTTCAAGCATACATTTATTTAAAAAATGACATTGTAATTTTACAGCAATATTGGCTTCCAATAAACGTTTTAATTTTTATTTTTTATTAAATCTCAAAACTTAATTCTGTGAAAACATTATTTTAGTACCTACCTAAGATACATACATAATTAATGATAAGATACATACGATAATCTAATAAATACAGTAGAACTATTACCAAGTATTTTTTTATATTTATAACATATCTACAAAATATTTTTTTACTTAAATATTTGAATTGCCATCCCATAGTCTGAGTGTTTCTCACTGATTTATTTCAAATAATAGCTTTAAAAAATAATAACTTGTGTGGAGTGAAATGAAATGACTAGTTTGGTACGTTCAGCAGAATGAAGAGACAGGCCTTGATTTATAAGGAAAACAATGTTTTTGAATTTTTACTCATATTTTGCGCCCTGGATTTATTTCTCCCGACGCAAATGCACCATTTGAAACTATGGTGGTTCCAGCACTGTGTACCTACTTCCGTATAGTTGCATCAAAAGCACAGCACCCGATACATTTATATTTTCTGTTTTTAATACAGGACTTGTTCAATTAGCGATAGGTGGCCAACAGAAAATGTATCGACAGAAGAACGAAATTGAATTCGTTCACGTCCAATTAAACGATTTTTTCGATTCCTATTACATTTCATTCAAATGAAAATTCAGGTTATATTTTGAAAATGCAAAATTAGTTTTTAAACCAAGTTGGAAAATATTTGTTTTGTTTTCTCTTAAGGAAAAAAATATTAATACTTACAAAAATAATTTAATTACTTTAAAAGTCAAAATACATACAAGCGAGTTCAGATCCTTAGAAATTGTGAAACAAAAATAAGTTATTACCTATCTTGAGCTAAACATGTGTGTTCGGTAAATGTGGCAACACTCCAACCCTATTCTTCTCCTAAAATATTGTTACCTTCATATGACAGTCAGCTGTACGATACAAGCTAGTATACATCGTCTTCTACAACTCGTCGTGCACGTCACACACAGTGGAAGTAAAAATTAGTTTCGATACATACGATCGAAATATACATATTTTGTGTCATTTCGTATCAACTAAAATTACGCGCCGTGCGCCCCCATTAAGTACCCAATCCGTTATTGGAAGTGGTGTCTTTACATCAATAGTGAGTGTTGTGATAATAGAGAACAGTGAGTGCCTTTCGTGAAGAACTCCAGAAGAAGGAAGAAATTCGCCACCAGGTAGGTGCAATATTCCCTTCACTCAATATCCAACAATATCGATGTTGCCATCAATGAGACAGGACGAATAATATCTGGATGTTTACAACCCATTCGGGTAAGTGACATGTATCCGATCATAGGCATTGCCCCTCCGAACATCAGGAGGGAAGTCGCTGCGAATGCAGAGAGACATAAACAGGAAACGGATCCAAGACATCCTTTGTTTGGTCACAAACCACCGGTAGCAAGACTAAAATCAAGGAAAAGCTCTCTTAGTATTACATCCCCCCTAAAACTACCACAAGATAGGGCAAGGAAAGAACTTTGGCAAGCACAATACGGTGGAGATCAGGTCGATCTGTCGGAAAGTTAGTGACCGGGACACCAACTACCCTACCTAACATGGAAGACACTTAATAGATAACGCGTCGGTGTCACTAGATGCAAAGAGAACATGCTAAGGTGGGTATAAGGGTGGAAGAGGATGTTTCCTGCAATTGCGGTGAGATACAAACTGACGAACACCTCCTCATCTGTCAAAATATGCCAGTGAGATGTGGCGCAGAGGACTTGAAGTTGGTTAATGACAATGCCGTTGCGGTTGCTGTATTCCAAAGTGGGATGGCCTAGTGGCCAAATAAGTATCTTGAGTAAGGAAGGTTTAAATTGACCGATTAGTATCACATTTTTACATGCATATCATCACGCCATGTCCCTTATGGTGTAGTTAGAAATTTAAAAAAAATGACACATATTTCAATCTTGGCACGCATCCATCGCTTTACAGGTATAAAAATATTTATTTGTTATATATTTATATGTATTTTTGGTACACGGTTAGTACGCAATACACATTAGCATAATATCAACCATAACAAAGTAACCATGCAAACAAAAATCCCACAAGTCACAGTCTGTCTATGGGTATACCAATTAATATATAGACAAAATTATTTTGTAAATAACATTAGATAATAATATAAGAAATAAAGAAAATAAAAAAATGTTCAAGACATATGGAAGTACAAAAAATATAAAGAATATAAAGAAAACAACTTAAGGGTATAAAAAATATTTACAGACACATAGATCAATAGGTAGTTTTATACAAAACAGCAGACCGACAGAGATCCTACCAAATATTATACCCGCAGTCGATAGCAGCAATAGGTACTTGGCAAGTGCGAGGATAATAATATATTATGTATGTCGCAGTCAATCTACATATTTTATGTACATAAGTTTAATATATTTAAATTTCAATAAAAAATGAACAAGCACATTTTTGATCATTACATTACACAGTCTTAGACTGTAAATATAATTAAAAGCTCTCTCTTTTTCTCCGATGGCACAACATACAGATCAAATCCTGTCTTGGTCTCTTGCAAATTTCTTCTCCAATTTATTTTGTTTACTACCAATATCTTGAAACTAGCCACCTTAAGAAACTGCGTAGCATCTTTTCTAGCATCGAAGTTATCTTTTTTTGTTTCTTTTCATGAGCTAAATGACACGTTGTCTGGGGGGCTGGTGTCCATTCATTATCATTTTAGGGAAACGTGTATAAGGTTTTCGCTGTTTTGTGTCCAGCCCATCTTTCTGAGCAACTTTAAGTATGTTGAATTTTCAGGGCCTGATCTAATATATTGTATAGTTCATCGATGATTCGAATTATGTATCAAAACAAATAATCTAAATTTATAATATTTGTAATAAATAGGAAAAACAAATATTTTTTAAGTTGCATAAATGCGAAATGGGATTATTTTCATTCAATGATATTTTTTGACATTTTTTTGAGATCTCAATAGAGACAAAAGTTGGGATATTATAGAAGAAGCAGGAATTCAAAATACCAACATCCCAATAGCTAGCATTACAAAAGGTTTCTTCGTTATTTCATAGATGGCGATAGTAAAAATAGCATATTTTCAAACGATCTGTTTCTCATTATTAAAATATACGAAATTTGGCTATTACAGCTTTAGCAATTTAGCTACATAGCTATTACAACACATGTCGTCGATCACCTAGTCCATGAAGCTGCATTGATAAGGGAACTCAATTAGTAAATTAATAATTGGTAAACGTAGCGCAAGCGCATTAAGTGATCACTTAAACCAGCCGTTGACAGGTCATAGGCCTTTTAGGTGCCTTGAGTTCCTGGTTCTTATATAATATTATTTATTTATTTATTTATGCATCTTCTTGTACATAATATAAACAAATATAATCGTACACTGGCGGGCTTATTGCCATTACGCAATTTCTTCCAACCAACCAGATTACAAAGTATGACAACATTGTGTATGTACAACAGCAAATAAAAAAAAGTAAAAGAAATCAAATAAAATACGTATAACACTTAAATACTATTAAACAAAAAAATATATAATTCATAGCAATAAAAAGGATATGGTAAGGACAGGAGAGGAAATCGGGATCAGGTGTTCAAGGATAAGTATTCCTTCTTTAGTTTTTTCTTGAAAATACTAAGTGAGTTAGACGACGCAATATCCGGACTAAGGCTATTCCATAATCTTGCTGATTGTACTTCGAACGAAGAGCTGAGAAATTCTGTATTATGGATAGGTATGGATAGTGTTGTACGTTCAGCAGATCGAAGTGGAAGTCCATGATTGGATAAATAAGTGAATTTGCTTTTTAGGTACTGTGGTAGGTTTGGGTTTGAGAGAATATTGTACAATAGTGACAAAATGTGTATATTGCGCCGCTGGCGTATCCTGGGCCAACAAAGAAGATTGCGGTAAGGTGATATGCGATCAAATTTTTTCAACCCAAAGATGAATCTGATACATTATATTCTGAAGACGTTCAAGTTTATTGAGATGCACTTCATTTGCATCCAAATAGCATACATCGGCATAATCAAGCAATGGAAGAAGAAGTGATTGAGCAAGAGTTATTTTACAACGGAATGGAAGGAAATTTTTAAGTTTATTAAGTGAATGTAGGGCAAAGAAATAATAATATTCCAACTTCGTATCTATTGAGACGTTAAAAAGTTGTCTAAAAAATAAATGGGTAGCCGAAATGAACTCTGAACTTATGGAGAAAAAGGTCAAGAAGACAGGGCCATTGTGAAAATAAACAGGTCTGCGTCATTCATTGAGAGAGTTTGAAGAAAGCGAGGAAAAATGTCAGATTTATCTTGAAATGTAAAGAGACTGAATGGCAAATAAACACAAAAATAAACCTAAAAAAATATATTATATGAAAACAAACAGTATCATTTCTCCTTTGCGTGTTGACACAACATAAATACATACATACAATATTATATTCTTTTAGATAAATATACTGTGCAGATACTTTCAAAAACTCGAGTGTTTGCATAGAAATATTATATCGTAAAATATTTTATCGACGAAAGGAATAATTTTAACAAACGTAAATACGTATAGTCAAAAATATGAGACATACGTTTTGATAATTTCATGATTCTACTGTATCATGTATATTTTGTAATTTATTTTCGTACGATAGTTTTGTTGTATACGAAATACCTACATGAGGAAACGAATGTTTAATGTAAAATATTATACGATTGTGTTTTACTTTAATACATCGACGGCCTTCTTGGTTAAGTTAGTTGGATAGCTGTCTCCCAAGCAAAAGGTACATGTTTAAATTCCCGGTGGGGATACAGTTGTTGTTAAGTGTTTGACTAATTTTTGATTACCACCACGCAATGTCCCTGATGTGATTCCAAAGTATTGTTTACTGGAATACTGAGCGTTCTTTCAGTGTTTAAACGAAGAGACAACCCGTGTTCTACTGGGGCGTTGGGGTTGTTTAAGATCTTGTATAAAAGTGTAAGCCTATATAGGTTCCTATGCTGCCTGATTGTCACTTAATTTATTCAATTTTTCTTCTTCTTCTTAATCTTGTGGTAGATCTATGATCTGTTTCTACAGGTCCTGGGACGAGGATGTCCTCTTTGGGCTTCCCGGTGGTCGGCGTTCCTGTTGTATCTCGCGCACTACAATCTTTAGCAGCATTTCTGGATTCATCCCCTCATCATTATTCAATTCATGTACATATAATAATGTGTACAGTGGCGGGCTTGTTGCCACAAGGCAATTTCTTCCAGCCAACCAATGCAACGTGAGGCCATAAATAGTATATTGGTAGGTACATTAAATTTAAATCGAATACTTTTAACAGTTGCATAAACGCAAACATTATTTGTTTTACCTTGTCGGGAGTAAAAATGTTAAAAAATTGTCACATTAAATTTATATAAAAAAACAAACAATGGCAAAAACATAACATTATTAAATGTAAAATCAGAGCAACAAAGAAAGGAGGGAGAAAGAGTGTCAAATTAAGAGTTATTTGACAGCTTTAGTTTTGTTTACACAATATCTCAAAAAAAAATGAAAATATGGCGGTCGAAGTTCGAAAATTTCATAAAAAAATTTGCCGAAATAGTGTATTAACTTCGTCAACTGTGAAGAGATTACCTAATTGAAAAATTTATTTATTAATCTTCTTTTACATAATATAATATAAAAAATATAATGCACATTGGCGGCCTTATTGTCATTAGGCGATTTCTTCCAACCAACCAGATTACAAAGTATGACAAAATTGTATGTGTACATCAACAAAAGAATGAAACGTGTCAAGAAAGAGTGATAATTAATGGACTGGACCCCCAGAATTCTCAATTCGAGACCCTATCATAATAGAAAAAGTGTATAGAGACCACAGAGGATATTGTCAAACTGGTGGGACATGTGTGAAATCAGAGTGCCCAGGATAGAAAGAAATGGAAAAGCCCGGAAGAGGCTTATATCCAGCAGTGGAAGGAAAGGGGCTGAAACCATGAAGAAGAAGAAGAAAAATATCCGTTAGTTTCTTCTCTATGATTTCATCTGCCCAAATTTTCAATATGCTCTCACGGTCTGGAAAATCGAGGTATTTTTATACTGTTTGAATTATTGATACAGCAAAAATAAACTCATCAAAAATGCATTCAAGGATATCGAAATTTAAAGAAAAAAATCTATGGTCTTCCATATCAATGTGAAAAATGCATTCAATAATAAAATTGTCAAAATTTAAACAAAATTTGAAAACATCTATGGTTTACCATATCAGTGTGAAATAAATTTCATATTTGTATGAAAAATGTATATAACAAAAGTAAAAGCTTCTGTAAAGGAAAATTGAGTGATAGATTTCATATTGATATTGTATGTGTCTCTATAGACAAGTGTACTTTTTACTCTCCACTTCTATCTTCCTCAAGGGGTAGGCAGTGAGAACCGAACACCGCATTCTTCTATCTTGAGACATACATCGCCTCATCAACATTGATACACTGTCTCATACATGCTCATCTTGCTAGTAATGCAATTTTACTTAAAATTTCTCAATCATAATAAAATGCATCAAACGCACCGATCAAACCTTCAATTGGGAATAATTCACCCATCCAGATACTTATCATATCAAAGGATTAGGCTCTAAGGAGGTTCCTCAACTACCTATCAACCCTACTTTCATCTATTTTGCTTCCATCTCATATATGAACGTGAACCGTGTTCTTCAGTTTTATCAACTTTTAAATATAAAACTATAAAATATTCCGATAAAATAATGTTACAATGCTTTTACTATTAGCATCACATCAGTGGCAGCTATCTTCTGATAGTTTCTAGAAGCTCATACCTCAGAGATAGGGAAAAGTGCTGAAAATGCAGTTCGTCTATTTTCATACCTGTTCCACATAGTGAAGGCTATGTTATAAAAATACCATAAAAATGTAACACAGCGAAAGCAAAAAGGCATACATGAAAGTTAGCGGATTCTTTTATCGGGATAAAGAAAAGTTATATAAATAAAGACAACACCTCTTTCACAAAAGATGTTATCAATATTAAAAAGGATTCCCATGAATTATGTATTTTCAGATATTTTTTTTTTGGATTATCATTTTGTTTTGTTTTCTATGTGGGTTTTTCTTCATATCTTATTTCTTCATTTTGTGATGCTGTTTTCAATGTGTATTTTTACTCCTCACTTATCCAAGAGAATATAGTGGGGAGTTATGATTTCGCTAGATTTTTTTTAAATTTTTGGCAATCCTTGAATGCATTTTTTAAGAGTGTATTTTTATCGTATGAAAAGTTCAAAAAATATATAAATACCTCTATTTGCTAGACCATGAGAGCATTTTCAAAATTTGGACAGGTGAAATCATATGGAAGAAATTATCGGATATATCAGCTCTAAGTTTATGGTCTTTACATATATGAAGTCAATCGGACACAAAAAAAAACAACGTAAATGATGAAATCATAGAGAAGAAATTGCAAGTTGTCTATGGAAAACTAACAAGCTCTAGGTCTATGCACTTTACATAAATGATGTTAATATGAAGTCGATCGGAATTATAGTTTGGGCTGTAGAGAGGACATAAAAAGGGTAATCCTTACAGCGTACGGCGATCACTTTTTACGGCGTACGCCATACATACAAACACATCACGACGAAACTCATAGTGTGCACTCTCTACATGATACCCGTTGAAAAATTAGTGTAAAAAATACGTTTAAAAATTGTGAAATCATGACTCTCCACTATTCCATGGTGTGGAGAGTAAAAAAGGGATAGTCAGTAAAAAACCAGTAAGAAGGGAGGATTGTATGCGTCTGTATAATTTGTATGTTTGTATGTGGTGTGTATGCGTGAAAGTGGGTATATGTAAGAAGCGTGAAAGAGTAGCACAAGTGAAAAAAAGAACAAAGCAAAAAAAAAAAATCAGTATAGAAATCTTTAAGAAGTATGATAAAAAAAAAAAGATTTTAAAAAATTAATTTTTTAAAGATTTTTCAAACATCTTACATTTTCCTCTTTAGAATTTCCTCTTTTGGAATATTGGTCGCCCCGACTCTCGTTTAATTTTTCTGTATCTATTTATTTATATATATTTATCAAATCGCGTCCGTTAAATAAAAAGATATTTTTTTCTAAAGAAAAATCAACTTTAGTAAATAAGTATATTACAACAGTTATCACCAACAATTGTGATGTCTGAATGCCATTTGTTGACGATAAATATAATAAAAGAAAACATTTCTTTTTCAAAATAGAGGTGTAACGAACAATGGCTGTTTCATTGCGAGTTTTTATCCACCGCTCTTATTTTTTTTTGTCGAGTAACTAAATTTGTCTCACATTGAAAGAACAGGTAAATCGACCGCTGTATATCGGGTTGCTCAGATAGTCATTTCACTTTTTTTTTTTTTTGAAAATGAAAGACAAAAATAATATCAAAGATTTTCGTGTTGCCTGTTGTATTTTTTCTATTACCCGGCTCTTACGAGACACCCGAAACACTAACATCTCACATAGTGCAGCAATGAGGTTCACGAGCCATTCTGAATGTAGTGCCTTTTTTGGTGAAACGAGACTGGTGTGTGGGTATACATAGATGTGTTGTTCTCCCTTTTATAAGACAATGCACACCCGCACACCTTTCGCTGGTTACCCCACATTGTGGGATATGCCATGATGGTATGAATGAATGAATGAAAAAAGATTTTCGTGTGATTATAAACGGTCTCTCAGCGACGATTTTGTTTTATTTCATTAAGGGACACGCACAGAGAATTAACAATACATATATACAAAATACATTAATAACGAAAAAAATCACGTTAACCTTCCAATTAAGCGCGTCCGCAACTTGCTTCATATTAGTGTGTCAAAAATACATCACTGTACATACACATAAAAAAATAATAATATTGAAACAAAGGTAGATATAAATTATTGTTGTTGCAACTGTTGAAATTTCACAGAATGTTGTGGTGTTGCAGTTGCTATCATGAAAAGTTGATATGGTAAGAAGTGCTCATCTTTAATAATTACTATGTTTGATGTTATATTTTGTTTGAAGGATTTTAATGAGCTACATAGACAACACCTCTGTCTCTGTTGCAGACACCGACATTATTCCTAAGTCCGCCGTCAAACTTCTGGGAGTACATATTGACTCCAGTCTAAGTCTCAAAAAACAGATAAACAGCACAACATCCTCTGCTTTCTACCACTTACGACGAATAAAATCTATCAGACGAAATATACCTACGGAAGCAACGAAATCTCTAGTAAACGCATTCGTTATTTCCCGCCTGGACTACTGCAATGGTATCTACGCAAACCTTCCAAAGCTGGAGCTAAACAAACTTCAATCCGTCTTCAACGCTGCTGCTAGGCTAATCACCGGAGCCGCGAAATTCTCACACATATCCCACCATCTACGAAATCTTCACTGGCTAAAAGTGCCAGAGAGAATCAAGTACAAATTATGTTTGTTGACTTTCAAAGCGATCCATGGCATGGCTCCCACGTATCTTTCAGACTTCTGCATCCCTCTCACCGTAATCGAGCGACAACAAACACTTCGGTCAGCCACCACATCCGTGATTGGCAAGTTGACTGAAATAAATAGTCAACACTTCATCCTTCGGTGATCGTGCTTTTGCTGTGGCCGGACCAGCCTCGTGGAATAAACTACCACCTGAACTGAGGCAAATCGACAACTTAGTACTATTCAGGAAACACCTAAAAACTCACTTCTTCCGCGAGTCTTACAATAACCCCTAATATATTCAAAGCGCCCTTGAGGTGAGGTTATCACAAAAACGGCGCTATAAAAATAATCCAAATTTATTATTATTATTAAAAATATCTACACCAACCACGTGTTGTGAGCAATGTTCCCTGTAAGGTGTGCGCGTGTGCGCGCGCACACTTACTAAAATGTCTCCGCACACATGTTTTACCCTCCGCACAGTCAATATTATATAAAAAGGTTCCATTGCCAGATTTTTGTTATCTTTTTTATTTATTTCAAAAATTATCTTTGTTAGTGTTGTTATTATATAAAATCACTGTGATTGATAAATACCCTAAAACTAAACATTTTAATGAAAAATTGTATATGTGTTTATGGCGGGGGGGGGGGGGTGTAAATTTATCACACCGCCACTGCACAGATGCGTCGAAGATCCGCACACACAATAGAAAAATTAGAGGGAACGTTGGTTGTGAGCATAGTGAATTATATTGTCGACAAATTCGACCTATTGGATTATTTTCCCGCTATTATTTTTATCATTCAAGTCTGTTGGATATACAATGAAAGTAATATTGCACCTACCTGGTGGCAAACTTCTTCCTTCGTATCAGAGATCTTCAGGGAAGGCACCACACAACACTAAAATGTTCGTATATCACATCACTTCCAAACTCGGTTAGGGTATTAAATGCGTACGGCGCGTAGTTTTAATCGATTGATATAATAACGTAATGAGGAAAGCTCTGGATGGTTGGGAGGCCGGATTCAGCATTGGTGGCAAAAAAATCTCCAACTTAGGCTTTGCAGACGACACAACTCTAGTAGCCACAAACGAGACCGATATGAAACAACTTTTGGATCGTGTTGAGAGGGAAAGTTTATCACTCGTTCTGAGCATAAACCAATGCAAAACCAAACTGATGGTGATTGATAGAGCATGTAAACTTCCCCCAATAAACTCTCTAAACCATCTTGAGATAGTACATGACTTCACATATCTGGGTTCCAACATATGTGACACCGGTGGTTGTGAAGCGGCAGTAAAAAGACGCATCGCCATGGCAAAGGGAGCACTGGGAAAGCTCACAAGAGTATGGAAGGACAGGACCATTACGAAAAACACGAAGGCTAGACTCATCAGGGCTCTGATATTCCCGATGTTCCTGTATGGTGTGGAAACATGGACACTTAGGGAGTCAGAGCGAAAGAGGATCGATGCTTTCGAAATGTGGTGCTGGAGGCGTATGCTGCGCATCCCATGGACAGCCAGAAGAACCAATGTGTCAATTCTAGACGAGCTAAGGATCGAGGATCGTCTATCGACGATATGTTACAGACGTATCCTTCAATTCTTTGGACACATTGCCAGAAGGGAACCAGACTGCCTCGAGAAGCTTGTTGTGATGGGCAGCGTGGAGGGACGGAGATCTCGTGGTCGCTCACCGACCAGATGGAGCGATTTGGTTAAGTCCACAATGGGGTCTTCGGTGACTGGTGCTCTGCGTTCAGCCCAAAACAGATTGGCATGGAGGCGGGCCATACGTGTGGCGACAGACTACAGCCGCTATCCTCAGTCATGAGGAAAAGGACGAATGAATGAATAATAACGTAAATGTTTCACGAAATATGTATATTTCGTCTTGTATCGAACTTCTTCAACTGTCAGTGAGACATACACGGCGACGAGTTATAGACGATTATAATGACTGCTGCATACTGCAAAGTCATTTATTTGTATTATTTTTTTTTATTTTTTTCACACCTTTATCACAAAGACTATTAAGAAGATTACTGCTGCCAAACTAGAATAATTAATTGAGTGCTTTTTCACTCTCTCGAATATTGTTCTTTTTCTTCTTGTGCCGCTCCTAACGGAGGTTGGCGACCATCACACCTAACTCATCCCAACCCTGCGCCAACTTAATTAGTGATGCCGCATCCAGAACCTCGAACCACTGCCAGAGATTTTTAAGCCACGATATTATTTTACAAACAATACTCAGTTTTCTCTTTATCTTTCCCTCCACTATGAGTTGTAGATGGGCAAATTTATCACCATGGAATATGTGGCCAAATATGCGGCTTATGCGTCTCTTGACAGCAACAGTCTCTTTCTCCATCATATTTAGAACCCTTTCATTGGAGACTCATATCGATCCATGAGATGCTCATCAACCTTCTGTATATCTACATCTTGAATGCTTCAATTTACTGGCAACAGGTACTGTTTATTGTAGTATATCGTCCGTAGATCCATCCAGACACTTGAACTCGTCAGTTATATTTTACAAATTACAATTTATTGTTAATTTCAATTAAGATCCATGTTATCATTCAATATTTCGTCAACACGATAAAATGCTTTGCCGACGTTTGCTTTAACAGTTCTTCATCGTGAGCCTACTGAGATTTAGATCTCGAATAGCATATTTATACTATTGAAAGAAACAAACTAAAATAAGATGTAAAAAATGCTTCTTTCGAATTTCTGTATTTGATAATACGGCACCCAACAAAAACCATAACGGAGAATAAAACAAACTTTTTCGCAAAAACTCTTGCTTTACGTATCAGCCGTCCAAATATATAACGATTATGCGGTAACATTGTAAAAAATACAATTTAGCACTCTTTTGTAAACTAGCTAAATTAAAGAGCCTATGTACGGGATGCAGCGACTGACTTTGGAGATAAAAATTGAGTGTCGGCCAAAAACAAATTTTTTGATTCAGAAATTTCCGTAAATGAACTTATCGAATTGATATAAGACAAACGTATGTCTAAGTGATAGCTGACGTTGGGGGAAACCGACAACACAATAAAAAACCTTTCCATTTCCCGACCATTCAAATATTTAAAGACTTTAACGTACTAACTACTGCACAACTCTACATTAAACAAATTCTAATTTATTTTAAAATAAATAAGAAAAACCATATCACTGCTCAACATTGTCACGATATAAGACACAGACATCAACTAATCACTCCGAAAACAAACACTACATACCGACAAAGACATTATCAATACTTGGCTCCAAAGATCCTAAAATAAGTTGCAAAAGATATAAAAAACGTTAATTTAATAGAAAATACATGACTTACACCATACAATATCAAACATGGGTATAAAACAAAGGGATCAACTATTGTCAGCAAATTCTTAATTCATAACAACATACACTACAAAACTACTAACATATGTAGGAATCAATAAGTGGACCATGGGCTACACAATTATTCTATATATCAGCTTACAATGACTTAGTAATTAATATTATGTAACTAGTCTACCACCTCGGAACAGGATCCAAACCAACCAATTTTATTTATTATGTTGCTTATATACATACATACATACCATCACGCCGTATCCCTACTTGAGGTAAGCAGAGAGGACCGAATGCCAGACACCTCTATCTTGACATGCATGTCTTGCCTTATTTATCTCCTCATACATGCTCTCCTATTATTCTGACTTCGTATATTATCATCTTTCAAAATCTCATTTTTATGATCATGCCAACTCTTTCTCGGGCGGCCACGACCTCTCATTCCACTCTTTTCAGCCTTGTATACTTTCTTTGTCAGACGCTCATCGTTCATTCTCTCCACATGTCCGAACCTTCGTATTGTATTTACTTTCATTCTACTCACAATATTTCTTTCAATCTTGCATTCTTGTCCACATACCTTATCCTATTATAGATCGTTCTACCACACATTCGTCTTAGGGACCTCATTTCCACAGGGTTAATTTTACTTCCATGCGTCTTCTGCCATGTCCATGTCTCACTTGCATACATGTTGCTTATATAAAATGTAATTTTTGGTATATGTAATAAAAAAAATAAATTGAATAAAAAAAACGAAATGACTTTTCGAACAACCAATCAGAAACATTATAAAAACACAATCCAATACGGTTCGCAAGAAAAATACCTCTTGTTCAACTGAAATATTTTCGTATGTAAATCGCGCTAGGCAGGTCTTTAACTGGGCCCGGTTAGAGAATACAAATTTGCTATGGAGTCTCGTTGGTAACGCGCTTTCTATGTACATACTTACGACTAGATAAAATCTAACGTCGGATAATAATGTCCTAATTTCAGAGAAACTCTTCCGTAGACACACATACACCTAATGTCTCCTACACTCGGCGTTTTTCCCTTCAAATGCCTCCAAATAAAATTTGTTTCCTCTACGAAGAGGGAGAGGGGTGGCCGTCGATTTCTTTGAATGTAAATACAGTCGCATGTGAAAGAGTCTAGATTATTTGCTAGGCCTCTGACTCTTTGATTTTATTTCCTCTAAAAGAGTGCGCGTTTTTTTTCACCCTTTTTCCTTTTTTATATAATATATTAATGTAATGTTCGTCGCGGGCGGTGAGTCGGCTATTATACGGAGCTGGGTTTCCATGTGCAATACATTTTTATTAAATTATGTTAATTTTGACCTTTCTGAAAAAATAACAGATTTCATTTTTGACGCGTCACTAATGACCAATTGTTTTTCGAGGCGTTTGATGGATTTCATAAATTTATTAAAAAAAAATAGTAACAAATATGTCTTATGTAGTATAAATGGAAAGGTGAAGTTAGTATTTATTTTGAGAATGATTGTTTGATGAATGTGAATTATAGATAACTACTTAACTAATAGCCAATCCTCAATAACTATCAGTAATTACACATTAGTAACAGTGGAGCAATTTACAAACCTCGGTTCCATCGTTAATAACGAGAATGATATACCTAAGTATTGAGATTGGGAAGAGTATTCTTGCAGCTAACCGAAGTTACCTTGGTATCATTGGACAATTGAAATCACTAAAACCACACTATACAAGACACTAATTAGACCAGTCTTAACATATGCCTCGGAGACTTGGACATTAACCAAGTACGATGAAAAAAGACTGGACGCCTTTGAAAGAAAAATCTTACGCAGAATATATGGACCAATTATTGATGGTCAACATGGCATAAGAGATATAACACTGAGCTCTATGATTTTTACCAGGACATCAGCGTGGTCAAGTTTATTAAGATTAGCAGACTACGCTAGTTGGGTCATGTACACCGTATGGATGATCTGGAGCTCCCAAAAAGGGTGTTGACTAACAACCCAACCGGTAGAAGAAGCGTAGGAAGACCTAAGCTACGATGGTTGGACGGCGTTGTCGCGGATTGTCGGGCTATGGGGCAGCAGAACTGGAAAGTGGCAGCCAACAATAGAGCAGTTTGGAGAAGATTCTTGGAGGCAGCTAGGACCCACCAAGGGTTGTTACGCTAAGGATGATGATGACGTAACTAATACTTCTCTGATTCTGTTGATTTCTTTAAAATTAGCACATAGGAAGACCGCAGAAATATTTCCAATGCCGTCTACTTATATAAAATCGCTAACTCCATCGTGGATTGTCCGGAACTGTTTGAACGATAAGCTCTTCGGGTTCCCACCCGAGCAACCCGGTCCCACCACACATTACACCTGCCTCACTGTAACACAAACGGTAAACAACATGCTTTCGTATACCGAGCATCACACTTCTTCAATGAGCAATCAAACGAAATAGATTTATTCAACTCCTCTATAAATAATATTAAATTAAAACTATTTTTACAATAATAATTCATAAGTTAAATTCATAACACTTATCCCTCTCCCTCTGTACTCCCTCTACCCTGCTATTGAAGAAGAAAAAGAAGAAGGTGGCTGGGCGGTTAGCGGGTTTGATTAGTAATCCAGTGGTCGCGAGTTTGAATCCTGTCACGACTGAGTTCGTTTACCCATAGCACAAGCATTTATGCTTAATTTAAGGAATGTATGAGGATGTATATGTACTTGTTTCAAGAACATATTATTCATTCTTTAAAAGAAAAAAAAAGTTTTATGTCGTATGTGGTATAAATTTATTTATTTATTTATTTATTTAAGTACCTACATATACGGCCTCTAGGCCATTATAAAATAAAAGTTGAAAATAATACATAAAACTCGTATTAAACAACAATTAAAAAGAAAAACAACAGAATAATTAATTAATTCACAATATTCATAACATTATTCCGCATCGACCTGACACTAGTTAGTGTAATCTATGCCTGACACTACTACAGGTACCTACAGAGTTGATGTCCCGCTCACACAGCACTACAGACACAGTGCGAGAAAGAGACACCAACTTCCACAATACCGCCGTAACAATTCTTTTAAGTTGCCAGGTCGATATCAAAATAAAACATTTTTTCCTTTTACAAATTTAAAATAATAAAATAATCATTATATAAATTCACAATCACAACAAATTGTAAACACTAAACAATTCAATTAGCAATTTATATCAAAATAAAAAGTAAAAAAAAAATATAATATACACTAATTTATAAAAGAAATTAATAGCAATAAATAATTGAATTAAACGACATTTAAATAACAGAATGAATAGTAATTTACAATTAAATCAAAATAAGACAAAATTCCAACCATATAAAACATTTTCTGCAAATGCAATATAAATGCAAAGATGAAGTATTTATTTTGAGAATGATTAAAGTTCATGTGGTATAAAAGCAAATATGAGTATTTATTTTGAGTACGATTAATGTCTTATGTGGTATAAATGCAAAGATGAAGTATTTATTTTGAGAATGATTAAAGTTCATGTGGTATAAAAGCAAATATGAGTATTTATTTTGAGTACGATTAATGTCTTATGTGGTATAAATGCAAAGATGAAGTATTTATTTTGAGAATGATTAAAGTTCATGTGGTATAAAAGCAAATATGAGTATTTATTTTGAGTACGATTAATGTCTTATGTGGTATAAATGCAAAGATGAAGTATTTATTTTGAGAATGATTAAAGTTCATGTGGTATAAAAGCAAATATGAGTATTTATTTTGAGTACGATTAATGTCTTATGTGGTATAAATGCAAAGATGAAGTATTTATTTTGAGAATGATTAAAGTTCATGTGGTATAAAAGCAAATATGAGTATTTATTTTGAGTACGATTAATGTCTTATGTGGTATAAATGCAAAGATGAAGTATTTATTTTGAGAATGATTAAAGTTCATGTGGTATAAAAGCAAATATGAGTATTTATTTTGAGTACGATTAATGTCTTATGTGGTATAAATGCAAAGATGAAGTATTTATTTTGAGAATGATTAAAGTTCATGTGGTATAAAAGCAAATATGAGTATTTATTTTGAGTACGATTAATGTCTTATGTGGTATAAATGCAAAGATGAAGTATTTATTTTGAGAATGATTAAAGTTCATGTGGTATAAAAGCAAATATGAGTATTTATTTTGAGTACGATTAATGTCTTATGTGGTATAAATGCAAAGATGAAGTATTTATTTTGAGAATGATTAAAGTTCATGTGGTATAAAAGCAAATATGAGTATTTATTTTGAGTACGATTAATGTCTTATGTGGTATAAATGCAAAGATGAAGTATTTATTTTGAGAATGATTAAAGTTCATGTGGTATAAAAGCAAATATGAGTATTTATTTTGAGTACGATTAATGTCTTATGTGGTATAAATGCAAAGATGAAGTATTTATTTTGAGAATGATTAAAGTTCATGTGGTATAAAAGCAAATATGAGTATTTATTTTGAGTACGATTAATGTCTTATGTGGTATAAATGCAAAGATGAAGTATTTATTTTGAGAATGATTAAAGTTCATGTGGTATAAAAGCAAATATGAGTATTTATTTTGAGTACGATTAATGTCTTATGTGGTATAAATGCAAAGATGAAGTATTTATTTTGAGAATGATTAAAGTTCATGTGGTATAAAAGCAAATATGTGTATTTATTTTGAGTACGATTAATGTCTTATGTGGTATAAATGCAAAGATGAAGTATTTATTTTGAGAATGATTAAATTTCATGTGATAGAAAAGCAAATATGAGTATTTATTTTGAGTACGATTTATGTCTTATGTGGTATAAATGCAAAGATGAAGTATTTATTTTGAGAATGATTAAATTTCATGTGATAGAAAAGCAAATATGAGTATTTATTTTGAGTACGATTTATGTCTTATGTGGTATAAATGCAAAGATGAAGTATTTATTTTGAGAATGATTAAATTTCATGTGATAGAAAAGCAAATATGAGTATTTATTTTGAGTACGATTTATGTCTTATGTGGTATAAATGCAAAGATGAAGTATTTATTTTGAGAATGATTAAATTTCATGTGATAGAAAAGCAAATATGAGTATTTATTTTGAGTACGATTTATGTCTTATGTGGTATAAATGCAAAGATGAAGTATTTATTTTGAGAATGATTAAATTTCATGTGATAGAAAAGCAAATATGAGTATTTATTTTGAGTACGATTTATGTCTTATGTGGTATAAATGCAAAGATGAAGTATTTATTTTGAGAATGATTAAATTTCATGTGATAGAAAAGCAAATATGAGTATTTATTTTGAGTACGATTTATGTCTTATGTGGTATAAATGCAAAGATGAAGTATTTATTTTGAGAATGATTAAATTTCATGTGATAGAAAAGCAAATATGAGTATTTATTTTGAGTACGATTTATGTCTTATGTGGTATAAATGCAAAGATTAAGTATGTACTATGGGATTGTTTTTTTATAATGTGGTATAAATGCAATGATGAAGTATTTATTTTGAGAATGATTAAAGTTCATGTGGTATAAAAGCAAATATGAGTATTTATTTTGAGTACGATTAATGTCTTATGTGGTATAAATGCAAAGATGAAGTATTTATTTTGAGAATGATTAAAGTTCATGTGGTATAAAAGCAAATATGAGTATTTATTTTGAGTACGATTAATGTCTTATGTGGTATAAATGCAAAGATGAAGTATTTATTTTGAGAATGATTAAAGTTCATGTGGTATAAAAGCAAATATGAGTATTTATTTTGAGTACGATTAATGTCTTATGTGGTATAAATGCAAAGATGAAGTATTTATTTTGAGAATGATTAAAGTTCATGTGGTATAAAAGCAAATATGAGTATTTATTTTGAGTACGATTAATGTCTTATGTGGTATAAATGCAAAGATGAAGTATTTATTTTGAGAATGATTAAAGTTCATGTGGTATAAAAGCAAATATGAGTATTTATTTTGAGTACGATTAATGTCTTATGTGGTATAAATGCAAAGATGAAGTATTTATTTTGAGAATGATTAAAGTTCATGTGGTATAAAAGCAAATATGAGTATTTATTTTGAGTACGATTAATGTCTTATGTGGTATAAATGCAAAGATGAAGTATTTATTTTGAGAATGATTAAAGTTCATGTGGTATAAAAGCAAATATGAGTATTTATTTTGAGTACGATTAATGTCTTATGTGGTATAAATGCAAAGATGAAGTATTTATTTTGAGAATGATTAAAGTTCATGTGGTATAAAAGCAAATATGAGTATTTATTTTGAGTACGATTAATGTCTTATGTGGTATAAATGCAAAGATGAAGTATTTATTTTGAGAATGATTAAAGTTCATGTGGTATAAAAGCAAATATGAGTATTTATTTTGAGTACGATTAATGTCTTATGTGGTATAAATGCAAAGATGAAGTATTTATTTTGAGAATGATTAAAGTTCATGTGGTATAAAAGCAAATATGTGTATTTATTTTGAGTACGATTAATGTCTTATGTGGTATAAATGCAAAGATGAAGTATTTATTTTGAGAATGATTAAATTTCATGTGATAGAAAAGCAAATATGAGTATTTATTTTGAGTACGATTTATGTCTTATGTGGTATAAATGCAAAGATGAAGTATTTATTTTGAGAATGATTAAATTTCATGTGATAGAAAAGCAAATATGAGTATTTATTTTGAGTACGATTTATGTCTTATGTGGTATAAATGCAAAGATGAAGTATTTATTTTGAGAATGATTAAATTTCATGTGATAGAAAAGCAAATATGAGTATTTATTTTGAGTACGATTTATGTCTTATGTGGTATAAATGCAAAGATGAAGTATTTATTTTGAGAATGATTAAATTTCATGTGATAGAAAAGCAAATATGAGTATTTATTTTGAGTACGATTTATGTCTTATGTGGTATAAATGCAAAGATGAAGTATTTATTTTGAGAATGATTAAATTTCATGTGATAGAAAAGCAAATATGAGTATTTATTTTGAGTACGATTTATGTCTTATGTGGTATAAATGCAAAGATGAAGTATTTATTTTGAGAATGATTAAATTTCATGTGATAGAAAAGCAAATATGAGTATTTATTTTGAGTACGATTTATGTCTTATGTGGTATAAATGCAAAGATGAAGTATTTATTTTGAGAATGATTAAATTTCATGTGATAGAAAAGCAAATATGAGTATTTATTTTGAGTACGATTTATGTCTTATGTGGTATAAATGCAAAGATTAAGTATGTACTATGGGATTGTTTTTTTATAATGTGGTATAAATGCAATGATGAAGTATTTATTTTGAGAATGATTAAAGTTCATGTGGTATAAAAGCAAATATGAGTATTTATTTTGAGTACGATTAATGTCTTATGTGGTATAAATGCAAAGATGAAGTATTTATTTTGAGAATGATTAAAGTTCATGTGGTATAAAAGCAAATATGTGTATTTATTTTGAGTACGATTAATGTCTTATGTGGTATAAATGCAAAGATTAAGTATGTACTATGGGATTGTTTTTTCATAATGTGGTATAAATGCAAAGATGAAGTATTTATTTTGAGAATGATTAAAGTTCATGTGGTATAAAAGCAAATATGAGTATTTATTTTGAGTACGATTAATGTCTTATGTGGTATAAATGCAAAGATGAAGTATTTATTTTGAGAATGATTAAAGTTCATGTGGTATAAAAGCAAATATGAGTATTTATTTTGAGTACGATTAATGTCTTATGTGGTATAAATGCAAAGATGAAGTATTTATTTTGAGAATGATTAAAGTTCATGTGGTATAAAAGCAAATATGAGTATTTATTTTGAGTACGATTAATGTCTTATGTGGTATAAATGCAAAGATGAAGTATTTATTTTGAGAATGATTAAATTTCATGTGGTATAAAAGCAAATATGTGTATTTATTTTGAGTACGATTAATGTCTTATGTGGTATAAATGCAAAGATTAAGTATGTACTATGGGATTGTTTTTTCATAATGTGGTATAAATGCAAAGATGAAGTATTTATTTTGAGAATGATTAAAGTTCATGTGGTATAAAAGCAAATATGAGTATTTATTTTGAGTACGATTAATGTCTTATGTGGTATAAATGCAAAGATGAAGTATTTATTTTGAGAATGATTAAAGTTCATGTGGTATAAAAGCAAATATGAGTATTTATTTTGAGTACGATTAATGTCTTATGTGGTATAAATGCAAAGATGAAGTATTTATTTTGAGAATGATTAAAGTTCATGTGGTATAAAAGCAAATATGAGTATTTATTTTGAGTACGATTAATGTCTTATGTGGTATAAATGCAAAGATGAAGTATTTATTTTGAGAATGATTAAAGTTCATGTGGTATAAAAGCAAATATGAGTATTTATTTTGAGTACGATTAATGTCTTATGTGGTATAAATGCAAAGATGAAGTATTTATTTTGAGAATGATTAAAGTTCATGTGGTATAAAAGCAAATATGTGTATTTATTTTGAGTACGATTAATGTCTTATGTGGTATAAATGCAAAGATTAAGTATGTACTATGGGATTGTTTTTTCATAATGTGGTATAAATGCAAAGATGAAGTATTTATTTTGAGAATGATTAAAGTTCATGTGGTATAAAAGCAAATATGAGTATTTATTTTGAGTACGATTAATGTCTTATGTGGTATAAATGCAAAGATGAAGTATTTATTTTGAGAATGATTAAAGTTCATGTGGTATAAAAGCAAATATGTGTATTTATTTTGAGTACGATTAATGTCTTATGTGGTATAAATGCAAAGATTAAGTATTTACTATGGGATTGTTTTTTTATAATGTGGTATAAATGCAAATATTAGTATGATTAATTGCTACTTTAAAAAGACAAGACTAAAGATAGATTAGGTATGTACTTACTATCCAATCTTTTTAACATCTTAATAGAGACGAAGTTGGGATACATATTTCGAACAAGAAAACATCTTCAGCATCATTATTTTTATTAATATCATTCCCTTCATTCTCATTCAGGAATGCTTAGTAAAAGAAAACTTCTTTATACAGTGTGAACTATTTCTAATGAGAAAATTTTTTCACTATTATTATTTCATTTCATAAAAGACAGAATACAGTACATGCATATAAGTATTAGAATATAAGCAAAAATACTAATGTATGTACCTAGTAGTATGCCTCTTACTATACATATACATGTACCTCTTACTATACCTAATATCATAATAAGACAAGAAAAAAGTGTGGCTTAATTTATTTTTTCATATGTATTGCTTACCAGGCAACTAACAGGTACTATGTATAATCAAACACCAACTTACATATAACGCACCAAATAACAATTTCCCACATTCTGTAGACTTTCAGTCCTTTTATTGAGGATTTAAATTATATTGATCAAAATGTGCCACAAAGTAAAACTCATATCGAATATTTTTATTATTGCATATGCGCAAACATTGGATTTTTTTCCCTGTCGGGAGTCAAAGATATTTTTTAACAGATTTTTAATTATCTCACTATTGAGATAATTAAAAATCTGTTAAAAAATATCTTTGACTCCCGACAGGGAAAAAAATCCAATGTTTGCGCATAGGTATGCAATAATAAAAATATTCGATTACTTACACATTGGTACAAGTAGGTAAATAAGACAAAAATGACCTTATAAGTCTGGCGCAATTCAGAGGTGACTTCTATGCGAAAAATGCATTGTCACCTCAGATATAAGAATTGTAGCTTTCATTATTTACAAAAAAACCAATTCTCTCAATAGATGGCGTTACAACAAAATAAATAAAAAATAATAAGATTGTTGTTCATAATTTCACCCATAGATGGCTGTAGTAAAAATTCCTTATTTTCAAGCGAAAAGAATTTCAGTATTACAATATATAGAACTTTCAAAATTGAATTGATAGGGATCTCATTAAAAAGGCATAATTGGTGAACGTTGCGCAAGCGCATAAAGTGATCACGTAAACCAGCCGATGACAGGTCGTAAGCCCTGTAGGTGCCTTGATTTCCCGGTTCTCCTACAATAAATATTCCAACTTCGTCTCTATTGAGATAATTAAAAATCTGTTAAAACTCATATAATTTTATTTTCCCACACCATACCATCACGCATTTTTCCAATTAAGTAGAGGTAAGCAGAGAGAAAAAAACGTCAGACTCATCTCTCTTGACATACGTTTCTCGCTTCATTCACGTATATGCATCGTCTCATAGATACTCTTCTGATATTCTTACTTCTAACGTCTCCATCTTTCAAAACTCCATTTATACAATTTAATTTTCAATTTGATATTACCTACTGTAAAACGGATTGTTCGGTACGGAATTTATTTTTTGGCGTGAATACAAATCACCCGTCTTTTTCCTTTCCCATTCCCTTCCATGTAACTAGTCTGTTCCGTTCCTGCTTCACACCACTAGTACTTGTTCGCACTCGGCCTTGAGCGGATGTCATTTCGGACTCCGTTGCCATCGTCGCCGATACAAGTGCCCGTTGTAGGAAACATCATTGTGTAGTGCTGTGCTACGGCATATAGACTACGCATATTTCGTTCGGACTGGGTGAGCGATCGAGGGGAGCACTTCTTCCATACTGGTAGGTGATTTCCTTTCTCGATCCATTTCTTTTATTCTATTATTTACCTCGTCGCTGTGAGAATACAGTCCGCTTATCTTTTAGCCCGAATTGCAATCGGCAATTCGGCGCTAACACGGATCTTTGATTTTTTTCGTCAAGACTAATATTTTATTTATTTATTTTCTTTGAGAAGCTACAGCTCATTTACAGTTTAATGATACAATATTATTTTTACAATGTTAGAGCCAAAAAAGCATTCCATCAACATAATATAAAAACAAATAACAGTTTACAAGCCAAAAATAATTCATACACACACCTTCATACACACCCTCACACACACACACACTCATACACACCATCACACACACATAGACGCACACACATACATACATACATATTTTAAAATAATCCTATCTCTTCTTTCCTTCATTTGACCCCATCAAATAGTTTTGAGTACTTTTAAACCTGCCATGTTTGATCCGGACCTGACTCAAAAATCAAACAAAAAATGCGTTGTATATGTTTATAAAACCGGGCAACCTTCATGTATATGTACCTATATTGGATACATTATTCGTGGGAACGCTAAATATCGTATAAAATTATGTTTATGGCGAACATGTACGACAAAAGATTATATTTACGATGAGTACGTCAAAAATTTTCCCTCTAAAATATTATGTTTACATGTATATCGGAGCACTTCCAAGAATATGGCAAAGGAGGGAAATGCGACAAAAAAATCTTAAATATTTCTGATACGTTTTATGAGATTGGGAGCGTACAGCGTATTTATAGTAACAAGATAAATATTCGAAAAAAAAATCGATTTGTCGCCATCGAAACAGAGTTCATTTATATTGAGAAATTTCCTAGCAGGCTTTATGTATGAAACTTTTCATGTGACAACGAGGCGAGTCATGATCTGAAAGTATTTTTAAATGACTTGAAAAAACGAAGAAGGTTATTAATTCGGTGTGATTTTTTTGCGTGGCTATTACACCTACTATTTTAAGGTTTTAATAAACAATTCATGAATTATTACACTTCTTTTTTGACTAAGTTTAAATATACGTTATAGGAGAACCGAAAAATCAGTCTTCACTTCAGTCGTTTGCCTATTATGAATTTTATTTGATTCAGAAACATATTTTTTTTTTTAAAAAATACCTACATCATAATACAGTTAAACAATTTAAAAATGAATGAGTTAATTATAATGTTTCACTAAATTATACAAATATTTATACTCTTCCGAAGAAGAGCACTACGTAGCGTTGGGGAGGGTTTGCAATCTGCTCAGGAAGATATTGATTCTGGTTTTAAAAATACTAAGGTTGTACGAAGGTAGAAACACATTATTCGGAAGCTCGTTCTAGAGCCGGGCTCCTGTGTTAGTAAAAGAGTTCGAAAAGCGACTGGTTCGTGAATATTGAAGATTATATTATTGATGGTGTATATTGAGTAAATCGTACCTAGTATCTTTAGAATAAATTTAGAATACAGACCTTGTGTCTGTGGTCTAGTAATTGCAATCCATCAGTCAATGATGGGTCGTCAATCAGACGTACCTACAGCATGCCTTTGTACAGCATCGAGGGTATTCAAGGGCGCCACTCTTGAGGTGACTACCAAATTCAATAATTGGGCGTATTTGCGCTTTGTAGAATTTAAAATTTGAGTTTAGGTGAACAATTATATAGAATGAGATTAAGGATATGTTTAGGAAACTGGGTAATGAACTGAATGGATGAAATTGGATAATTTCCATAAACCGATGCTTGTAGTCGCATTAATAATATGCTTTGGTGGTTGTAGAGACAGATTAAATAAGTCGGGTCGAGGGCTAAGATTGTTTTAGTTGTTACAGCAGCGGTTAATAAAACTGTTTTAGTCGTAATGTTCTTGACAAAGGTGTGTACAATAGGTTGCTGTGATAACAACCCTAATTAACTTTTAATTGAATTCCCTCATCAATCCAAATTTTGAATCTTCTATTTAATAAATATGTTGTGTATAGTATTCTGGTTGATTGTCTCATATTATTGTATCATTTTTGTCTTTTCTTCCCATTCTTTCCTCTCCTTTCTTTTCCTTCCCCATTTTTATAATTTCATGTTATATGTTAAAATTATAATTGTGTGTGTATTATATTATGTAACAGGCAACACGTAATTGGGGCACTACATATTTTACGTATGTCATGTTATATGTTAAAATTATAATTGTGTGCGTATTATATTATGTAACAGGCAACACGTAATTGGGGCACTACATATTTTACTTATGTCATGTTATATGTTAAAATTATAATTGTGTGTGTATTATATTATGTAACAGGCAACACGTAATTGGGGCACTACATATTTTACTTATGTCATGTTATATGTTAAAATTATAATTGTGTGTGTATTATATTATGTAACAGGCAACACGTAATTGGGGCACTACATATTTTACTTAGGTATGTCATGTTATATGTTAAAATTATAATTGTGTGTGTATTATATTATGTAACAGGCAACACGTAATTGGGGCACTACATATTTTACTTATGTCATGTTATATGTTAAAATTATAATTGTGTGTGTATTATATTATGTAACAGGCAACACGTAATTGGGGCACTACATATTTTACTTATGTCATGTTATATGTTAAAATTATAATTGTGTGTGTATTATATTATGTAACAGGCAACACGTAATTGGGGCACTACATATTTTACTTATGTCATGTTATATGTTAAAATTATAATTGTGTGTGTATTATATTATGTAACAGGCAACACGTAATTGGGGCACTACATATTTTACTTATGTCATGTTATATGTTAAAATTATAATTGTGTGTGTATTATATTTTGTAACAGGCAACACGTAATTGGGGCACTACATATTTTACTTATGTCATGTTATATGTTAAAATTATAATTGTGTGTGTATTATATTATGTAACAGGCAACACGTAATTGGGGCACTACATATTTTACTTATGTCATGTTATATGTTAAAATTATAATTGTGTGTGTATTATATTATGTAACAGGCAACACGTAATTGGGGCACTACATATTTTACTTATGTCATGTTATATGTTAAAATTATAATTGTGTGTGTATTATATTATGTAACAGGCAACACGTAATTGGGGCACTACATATTTTACTTAGGTATGTCATGTTATATGTTAAAATTATAATTGTGTGTGTATTATATTATGTAACAGGCAACACGTAATTGGGGCACTACATATTTTACTTATGTCATGTTATATGTTAAAATTATAATTGTGTGTGTATTATATTATGTAACAGGCAACACGTAATTGGGGCACTACATATTTTACTTATGTCATGTTATATGTTAAAATTATAATTGTGTGTGTATTATATTATGTAACAGGCAACACGTAATTGGGGCACTACATATTTTACTTATGTCATGTTATATGTTAAAATTATAATTGTGTGTGTATTATATTATGTAACAGGCAACACGTAATTGGGGCACTACATATTTTACTTATGTCATGTTATATGTTAAAATTATAATTGTGTGTGTATTATATTATGTAACAGGCAACACGTAATTGGGGCACTACATATTTTACTTAGGTATGTCATGTTATATGTTAAAATTATAATTGTGTGTGTATTATATTATGTAACAGGCAACACGTAATTGGGGCACTACATATTTTACTTAGGTATGTCATGTTATATGTTAAAATTATAATTGTGTGTGTATTATATTATGTAACAGGCAACACGTAATTGGGGCACTACATATTTTACTTATGTCATGTTATATGTTAAAATTATAATTGTGTGTGTATTATATTATGTAACAGGCAACACGTAATTGGGGCACTACATATTTTACTTATGTCATGTTATATGTTAAAATTATAATTGTGTGTGTATTATATTATGTAACAGGCAACACGTAATTGGGGCACTACATATTTTACTTATGTCATGTTATATGTTAAAATTATAATTGTGTGTGTATTATATTTTGTAACAGGCAACACGTAATTGGGGCACTACATATTTTACTTATGTCATGTTATATGTTAAAATTATAATTGTGTGTGTATTATATTTTGTAACAGGCAACACGTAATTGGGGCACTACATATTTTACTTATGTCATGTTATATGTTAAAATTATAATTGTGTGTGTATTATATTATGTAACAGGCAACACGTAATTGGGGCACTACATATTTTACTTATGTCATGTTATATGTTAAAATTATAATTGTGTGTGTATTATATTATGTAACAGGCAACACGTAATTGGGGCACTACATATTTTACTTATGTCATGTTATATGTTAAAATTATAATTGTGTGTGTATTATATTATGTAACAGGCAACACGTAATTGGGGCACTACATATTTTACTTAGGTATGTCATGTTATATGTTAAAATTATAATTGTGTGTGTATTATATTATGTAACAGGCAACACGTAATTGGGGCACTACATATTTTACTTATGTCATGTTATATGTTAAAATTATAATTGTGTGTGTATTATATTATGTAACAGGCAACACGTAATTGGGGCACTACATATTTTACTTATGTCATGTTATATGTTAAAATTATAATTGTGTGTGTATTATATTATGTAACAGGCAACACGTAATTGGGGCACTACATATTTTACTTATGTCATGTTATATGTTAAAATTATAATTGTGTGTGTATTATATTATGTAACAGGCAACACGTAATTGGGGCACTACATATTTTACTTATGTCATGTTATATGTTAAAATTATAATTGTGTGTGTATTATATTATGTAACATGCAACACGTAATTGGGGCACTACATATTTTACTTATGTCATGTTATATATTAAAATTATAATTGTGTGCGTATTATATTATGTAACAGGCAACACGTAATTGGGGCACTACATATTTTACTTATGTCATGTTATATGTTAAAATTATAATTGTGTGTGTATTATATTATGTAACAGGCAACACGTAATTGGGGCACTACATATTTTACTTATGTCATGTTATATATTAAAATTATAATTGTGTGCGTATTATATTATGTAACAGGCAACACGTAATTGGGGCACTACATATTTTACTTATGTCATGTTATATGTTAAAATTATAATTGTGTGTGTATTATATTATGTAACAGGCAACACGTAATTGGGGCACTACATATTTTACTTATGTCATGTTATATGTTAAAATTATAATTGTGTGCGTATTATATTATGTAACAGGCAACACGTAATTGGGGCACTACATATTTTACTTATGTCATGTTATATGTTAAAATTATAATTGTGTGTGTATTATATTATGTAACAGGCAACACGTAATTGGGGCACTACATATTTTACTTATGTCATGTTATATGTTAAAATTATAATTGTGTGTGTATTATATTATGTAACAGGCAACACGTAATTGGGGCACTACATATTTTACTTATGTCATGTTATATGTTAAAATTATAATTGTGTGCGTATTATATTATGTAACAGGCAACACGTAATTGGGGCACTACATATTTTACTTATGTCATGTTATATGTTAAACTTATAATTGTGTGTGTATTATATTATGTAACAGACAACACGTAATTGGGGCACTACATATTTTACTTATGTCATGTTATATGTTAAAATTATAAGTGTGTGTGTATTATATTATGTAACAGGCAACACGTAATTGGGGCACTAAATATTTTACTTATGTCATATTACCATAATGTTATTGTTTTAAGTACCTAGTTGTACCTGTTTGTTGCTGAATAAATAAATAAAAAAAATAAATGTTGTATGCATAGATTATTGTGTATTGCCGTGGCATAGCTGCTTAGCCGTTTGGGTTCATTGCGGGCTTCTGGGTTTGATACCGAGCAGAGGAAAAATTTATTTTGATTCTTTTTTTTCGCAAATATTGCTTCTAAGGGCTGGAAACACTGATTACTTGGAAGAAATTGTTATGTGGCAAAAAACCGCTAAACTCGTTTCTTGCACATGGTGCAAGGGAGTGTTTATCATTATTATTGTTATGCAGATAATTGATCGAAGAATAAAGATGGCAGATTATCAACCGTTTTCTACATTTGGTAAAGCAAATTGACCATATCTCCTCGAGAGAATCATTATCTTCTGTGACTGGATAAATAGTTTTCCGTATTTTCTGCGGAAATTATTCTTTCGCCAAACTGAAATCGGACCCCAGGGTCTTGGACAACATGTCAAAGTTTGGTGGTCGAATTCCTGATAAAGTAATTGAGAACAAAAACAAGGTGAAAACAGCCTCTTAGAGAGGGGTTAGTAAACTTTTTGACTTAAGATTTTCTTTATTTGAGTTTGAAAGGATTTATTATTTAAAAGATTATAAAATAATAAAAACTATTGGAACCCGCGAAATATTCATGGAGGTAAATAAAAAAAAGGCTTTTTTTAATTTATTTGAAAAAATGGCCAACGTACCTACATACAATAATATTTTTTTTAAACAAATATAATAAATAAGAATAACAACATTAAGTTATTGTAACTCAATCAGCTCACCTTTGATTTCATGTTGCATGTACTCACTGCTGGTAGCATAACAAATAGATTATTCCTGTCTAACGTGGCTCCTGAAAAGGGTCCTGGACATACAGAATATGTCCACGGACCTGATTTTTTCCAAATTATTATACGTGGTAAGGCATCGGTACAATGACGAATACTGAGCGGCATTTGTGTTTTTTTTTTTTTGCCTAAAAGAACGTTGAGTTCTGTCTTATTCATCTGTTTGGTATGTTGAAGTTAATTTTCAGAAGGTCTGTACAGTCAATAAATTGAAGTATATTATGTCATAAAAGTACATTAAGGGCCGGTCTTATAAACGAAAGACCAAATATTCGTAAGTATGTTTACGATTTACTAACGGATGGATGTTCCTAAGTAGATATTACTATCGGCGGTATTATAAAACTATTTTAACTGTCCGTTTATTTGACAGTTATGGTCTAATTAGACTACAATGGATTTTCAATGGATTTGTAATGGACTATAATGGATTATAATGGATTGTAATGGATTAAGCGGGGCTGTCATTGCAATATTATATAAACAGAGAGTGTTTAATTTTTTTGCGTACTTCAAACAATATCAAAAATTACAAAAATGGTGAAAATCCTTTATTATTTAGTTAGCGCGCTGGATTTCATTAAAATGAAATTTAAAAAACTCAATGCATATGTAGGTACTAGTTACAATTATTTATTTATTCATTTTTTTTTAAATAAAATAAAACGAAATTCAGTGTCATCAATGTCATGTTGAAATAATAAAATATTTGGTCAAACACAAACTTGTAATCAAATTCGTTTTGGTTATTCAAAATCACTGTCGGACGACATTTTTTACTGAAAAAAAGGAATTCAATATAAAAATCCAAAAAAATATAAAACAGTATATTTCAAAATATTCGCAATATTGAAAATGTACCGCAACATAAAAAAACAAGTGTGGTAAAACTCAATCCTTCCATAACTTATCGTTAACGAACGCTTAATCGGTGGTCCGACCGTCGGTAAAGGCTATCGGTAAACTTTTACTAAAATTTAACTAACGGATTATTATAAGACGAAATATAGAGCATTTGTATCAAATTTCGGTTTGTTTGGTCTGAAATCTAACTAACGGACGTTTATAAGACCGGCCCTAAGTCTGAGGTCCTTCGTCTTGTCAGTAAAGTCTGCAGTTTCAAAAATATTTATTGAAAATGTATTTACATACTTACGGGTAAAGGCAGCAAACAGAGCGAATGGTTTATTAAGAACAATATAGACAGACCCAACTATCTCAAGGCCAGCAAAGCTTGCTGTGCAAAATGCAATAGTCGTTCCAACAATAATTCACGCAAGTTAGACATTGACATGGAAACGCATGAAAGTAAAATTAACGCTATGGAAATGAGGTCCTTAAGACGAATATGTAACAAAACAATCTACGATAGGATAAGCAATGTTGATATCAGACGAGAATTTATTTTATTTAGCATAGATACAGGCATAAATGGCCAAATATTATATGCATAATAGTTATTGGTAGAAAAAAAACGTGTGGTATGGGTAAATATCCTTTAAAATTTGTGGATTAAAACAATTAAATGTGTTTTTATTTATTCTTATAAATATTTGATTAAAATAGTAAATATATTTATGTTTAAAGTCACATATAAAATACAGCAGCATAATAATACATAATATTTATTAAATAAGTAAATATATTTATGTCTAAAGTCACATAAAAAACACAGCAGCATAAAAATAACATAATATAAGAAAATAGATTGTGGTTTCGTGTCCTGAAAATTTCGTAAGTTTTAATGATGTTTATTCGTGTAATTTAGAAGCTCGTAAAAACAGACAGTTTTATCTTTCAGTCGTATTACGTCATAATCTCGGTCTCCTATAGATTTAACAGAGGTTCCTATATTAAATTTCACTTCGGGGCGTGTTTAAGTAAAAATATCAGAATATTGTATTAAAAACACAACCAGCAAATTATGTTTATACTCATATACACGTTTTTATGGTTGTTAGTGGTCGTTCGCAGATCGAAATTCCTTTTCATATATTGTAACACATTATGTATATATTTTAGCTTTCTGCAATGCTTCTCCATTATAAACTTTAAAAATTCCAAATTTTAAAACTCCTCCGTGAGCTCAGTTTGCTTGTTAATTGTATATATTGAATACATCAGTTTTCACTTCACGTATTCAATATATACAATTTACTTATTACGATGAATAGGCATTGAACTGTATGTACTTAATATGTGCATTAGGTAAGCAATGAGGGCATTATAATAGAATGTAAAATAAATATACATGTCCCCAATAGAATTAAAGTGTACACGCTGAGATGGTTTGGCCACATGGGGAGAATGAATGAATAACGCCTGACGAAGAAAATACATATACTCGACCCTGTGAAAGACATTCTGAAAGAACTTGTAACATATATTATGTGTGTGGTAGTATTATTAAGGTTCACTCGAGTTTTGAATACCGTATAATATGCGGACTCAATTATGTCCTGACCTAATTGAATCTTCATATATGGACACTATTTAAAAATACATAAAATAGATTCATTTAATTATTGAACCCATCATGATACATTTAGATACTTTCAATAAAAGGGGCGTAGTAGTATAATTAAGGTGTGTGGTAGTATAATTAAGGTTCACTCGAGTTTTGAATACCGTATAATATGCGGACTCAATTATGTCCTGACCTAATTGAATCTTCATATATGGACACTATTTAAAAATACATAAAATAGATTCATTTAATTATTGAACCCATCATGATACATTTAGATACTTTCAATAAAAGGGGCGTAGTAGTATAATTAAGGTGTGTGGTAGTATAATTAAGGTTCACTCGAGTTTTGAATACCGTATAATATGCGGACTCAATAATGTCCTGACCTAATTGAATCTTCATATATGGACACTATTTAAAAATACATAAAATAGATTCATTTAATTATTGAACCCATCATGATACATTTAGATACTTTCAATAAAAGGGGCGTAGTAGTATAATTAAGGTGTGTGGTAGTATTATTAAGGTTCACTCGAGTTTTGAATACCGTATAATATGCGGACTCAATTATGTCCCGACCTAATTGAATCTTCATATATGGACACTATTTAAAAATACATAAAATAGATTCATTTAATTATTGAACCCATCATGATACATTCAGATACTTTCAATAAAAGGTGTGTAGTAGTATAATTAAGGTGTGTGGTAGTATAATTAAGGTGTGTGGTAGTATAATTAAGGTTCACTCGAGTTTTGAATCCCGTATAATATGCGGACTCAATTATGTCCCGACCTAATTGAATCTTCACATATGGACACTATTTAAAAAGACATTAAATAGATTCATTTAATTATTGAATCGATCATGATACATTCAGATAATTTCAATAAAAGGTACCTACTATGTTCCTAAAATTATGGAGTAAACAACATTTCAGACACACAATACAAATTTACTGATAAACACGGATAAATAATAAACATACGAAATTAATAAAAAAGAGGAGAGATTGGCACTTGGAGTGCATCGCTTGTACGTTTAATATACCCCACTAGCGCCAAACTCCAGAAGATCGATGCTCTCAGATTTGACGCCAGGAGGAGTATGCATCCATTTGACAGGGCAGTCGCTAGGCGCTGTGCCGCCACAAGCATTAACAGGTATGAGACAATGTATGAATGTTGATAAAGCGATGGATGCGTGCCAGGATAGAAAAATATAGCGTTAGGTTCTCTCTGTCTGCCTCATATTGAGAAAAGGTACGGCGGTTTGCGTGGGCCGATCTTATCTATATCTACCAATTTAATAAACTTAATTAACTACTTACTCTGTAAATATGTTGAGCTAACAATAAATTAATATTTAATGATTTAACTAAAACTTTATAGTAACTTCCCGAGTTATAAGTTTTAGATTATTAACCTAACCTGCTTATTTTACTAAATAAATAATTGAATTTGTTCGTATTTTTTATCCCCTTTCAAAAAGTTTTGACACTAAGTAAGGAAAACAAAATTAAATATTCATAAGGCAGTTTTATAATGTAGGTTATAATAAGCGTATATATGTACGTATCTACCGGATTCAATGTATCAAACGCGTATCGTTGTGAGCATGACAAATACTAGAAATTAGATAATTTTTATAAAAAAATAGTTACATTCGTTCTGAAAAAGGATATCCTTGAGAAAGGACAGCATTGTCATTACTATCCATCAAACGTCCAGCCCCCCTAGACAACGTGTTATTTATCTCAAGAAAAGATAACTCAATGTATGGAAATGACAGTTGCCAGTCACGTGACAACTGTCACTTCCATACATCAAGTAATCTTTTTCCTGTTTCTTTTCTTGAGCTAAATGACACGTGGTCTAGAGGGGCATTGCTGAAATAAAGCCTTCCTTCTCGAATACATGAATTATATCCTGCCTGGGTTCCTGCGGTCAGATCTCGTCTACCACTCCAGGGTACACTTGATGTGTACATTGTGCTGTAACAGAGCTTCCCGACCTTTTTTGTAGAATCATGGATGTTGATGATGATGAGAAGCAATTGAAAATGTTTGGCTTGTAATTTTTTCTACTTATCCTGTAATAGTTAGTTACTTAGTGATAGGATCTAGCTATATTAATATACTTATCGTATTTATTAAGCTGTTAAAACAAGGTATAGTTGTGTCTTTAAAATACTTAATAAACAAAATTTGTACTCGCTGTCATGTGTAGGTAAGCAGGTACCTACTATTTATTGAATTGATTTTATTTTCATTTATTTGCCTTAATCAACAGATTTCACATACAAGTTGAATGTGACGATACGTGTCTGACACGCTTACTGTAGGAATAAGCGAAGGGTCTAATGAGAACGCGGATGGGAGAATTTTATTTAAGGACCTACTATATTAAAGCATATAAAGATTCGTAAAGACCTTAATCGGATTTTCACTTGCGAATAAAATTACATAATTAATTTTGCGTACGTAATTCCTTCAACGGTCGGATAGATTTTCAGGAAATTTGTGAACCAACAAAAATAATGAAGGTGTGTTTATTTTGTTATTTATTTAGGTATACCTGACTCAATAGTGAAATATTTTTTAACTAAGACACTTTCAATGCGCATTTTGAAAATGTCAATTTAATCTCCAACAAACCACTCCTGATGATGGCTATTGCAATATTTTGAAATATTTATGGTTATATATTATGTGTTATTGTTATTAAAAGTAATGCACTTCTTCAAAAGAATAAAAAAGCAACTCAATATATAAATTATTTAATTGATCAAAACAAAATACAACAAGCTTATTAAAGATGAAGTTTAATACTTTAATACAGGAAGTAATTCCAAGCAGCCCCTCTAGACAACATATCATTTAGCTCAAGTAAAGATAAATCAATATAATGAAAGTGACAGTTGTCACGTGACCGACAACTGTCAATTCTGTACATTGAGTTATCTTTTCTTGTTTCTTTCTTGAGCTAAATGACACGTTGTCTAGGGGGGCTGATACTTAAAAACATATCAAATGTTCGGGCTTTTAGGATAACCCTATATTACCCATCAAATCTATCGTTTCGTTCTCTGACTGAATGCAATGCTTGAATTTGTATGATAACGATTGAAAACTTTTTTCCATTACATTGTAAAATCACACTAGCTCAATCATTACTTCTTCCATTGCTTGAGTTCGGTGATGTGTGATATCTCGATGCCGATGAAAAATTATTAAATATACTGGAACGATAACAGAATGTCTGTATACGGTTCACTTACAATCTCAAAAAATATCATAGTGTTCCGACTTGTAGAAATGAACTTTTTGGCCAAAGATACGATATTGTCGTAACATTCATCTAATGTCATTACTAAAGGATTATTTATAACACCCATTCGCCACGATATTAAAAACAAAAACTTATTTTTTCTGTCAAATCAGGGACTAACCCCTTCGATCTGCTGAACTTACAACACTAGCTATCCATTTCACAATACAGAAGTTTTTATCTTATATTTTCAAGTACAATCAGCTATATACTATGGAATGGCCTGACTGTTGAAGCTACGTTAGCCCAATCCATACATATTTAAAGGTAAACTAAACAAAGTTTATCTGTCGAATAGTTACTGAATATTCCTTCTTTATCCTTCCGTACCCTCCTTCTTTTCCTCATTGCTTTCATATATTTTTTTCTCTCTTTTTATACCAACACATATTGTACCATAGAGACTTCACGTTGCTCGGGTTGGTTGGAAGAAATTGCCTTACTGCAATAAGCCCGCCTTTATACACTAGCTGTATATAAAGGAATATAAAATACGAGCATGTATAAGACGATGCATGAATGTTGATGAGGCGATGTATTTATTTATTTATTGTTAATACAAAATTATTTTTACATATTTACATAGGTTAAGTAAGTAACGCCCCACTAGGCAAGACTTGTTCTGGGGCTGTTACTTTTACACAATTGGGTATACAAATTATTTACACATAGTGGATACATAATATATAAGGTACACAAATTTTACATTCAAGTTGTTTAAAAAAATTACAAAAGATTAAGAAGTATAGTTTTATATTAAATTTATTTATTTTATTTTATTTTATTTATTTATTCATACATACATACTTGACAAATAATATTCTTAACTGCAATGCCCCACTAGGTAAAAAACCTGTGCCGGGGCTAAACCATTTTGAAATAATGATACTTTTAACAGTGAATACCAACTAACAACAATAACATCTGTCAAGGGGTAACAATAACATCTGTCAAGTCTTGTGTCTTAGTGTGAATGTGTCTAATTATAACTAAATTAATCTGAAAATACTAACCAATTTTTGATAAAAGTTGTATAAATATTAAAAATTAGCTCATTATCACCCGTTTCACAAAATTTCTTTCAAAAATAATTGGTTTTGTGCATTTTATAGTGTTTCAAAGTTTGGCTGTGGTGTATACTTAGTAATAATCTTACAATGGCTCAGTTTGTGTGTGGTGTGGATTCTAGCTATGATATTCACTACAAGTGTGACAGTTGCCAGAAGGACACCTGTGCAAGGTGCTTAAAACTAACAGCAACAGAAATTAAATGTTTGGCCTTGCATACCAGGGTCTTGAGATTCTTTTGCCAGGACTGTCAAAAGGGGCTCTCTGAGGTCCCCTTACTCATCAAGAAACTGAATGAGATGCAACAGGATATTGAAAGACTCAAAACTGGACCAAGAGAAACAGGCTCTCAACAAGAGGTCCTTGAAGAACTTGTAGAGCGCGAAACACGATTTAGAAACATCATCATTTATGATGTTCCTGAATCTAGTGCCCAGGAGTCTGCGGATAGGATCCAACATGATAAAATTGAAGTGGGAAAAATTATCAAAGTGTTGACTAATGTCCCTAATATGGCAATAAAGGTGTCCCGTTTGGGAAAGCGCCAACAAGGGGAACAAAAATGGCGACCCCTCAAAGTGATAATGGAATCTAGGGAACAAGCAATGACGATTCTCAGGAACAAGAAGCGGCTTCCGAGGCCTGGTAGAATCAAGAGTGATCTCACTCCTGCTCAACTGGAGCATCCCAAGACACTGAGGGAAGAATTGAAGAGTCGTCAAAATAGTGGTGAAGTTGACATAACAATAAAATATATACGGGGGTGTCCACGAATTACTAAGTTACAAAAAAACCAATAGCGAATAAATTTGTAACCCTGCCCATACGAACATAGCATCCCTTACGGCAAAGTTGGATTCGTTGTTGATTGAAATTGAAAGAGTACGTCCAGTGCTTATTTTGTTGAGTGAATCGTGGCTGAATGGTGATATTCCTGACTCTATTGTAAATATATCAAACTATTCTATATTCAGATGCGACAGAGTAGATAAGCGTGGAGGCGGAGTCATAATATATGTGGCTGAAAAATACCAAGACATACCTATTAAGGCCTCACTACGATTGAGAGAAAATTTTGGTTACACTGAAGCCATATGGCTTAATGTCCATATTGCTAACTTGACTTTTGTGATTGGTGGCATATACAGGCCTCCTTCTTCGAGCATAAGTGATGACAATGCTCTATACAACAATATACAGGCTTTTACTGGTGAAACATTGACCACTCTGATTTTTGGAGATTTCAATCTACCAGGTTTAACATGGCCTCTTCAAAACTTACAAAGTTCCAACACACACGAAAACTTGTTTTTGGAAATGTATTCAAATAGCAATCTTTACCAGTTGGTTGACCAGCCGACTCGATACAGGGCAAACCAAACCCCTTCTATATTGGATCTTGTCATGGTAAATGAGGAAAATCTTATAAGTGAAATAAAATATGAACCATGCATAGGTAAGAGTGATCACGTTGCCCTAATAGCTTTACTACATTTGCATCTGGAGTTATTACAAGGGTCGCAAGATGAAATATTGAGAAAGAACTATAACTTAACAGATTACAACGTCACTGAGACAAGCATGATGGAGAGAGACTTCTCTTTTATTACCAATCTCTCAAGTAATATTGATGAGATCTGGAACAGGTTTAAATGTGAAGTAATGAGCACATTGGACATCCATACACTCACAATGATTAAAGGAAAGAAGATTAATATTAATAAACCTTGGATTAATCTCCAGACAATACAATTAATTAAGGAAAAAAGAAAGAGTTGGGACAAATACAGAAGGACTAAATTACCAGTTGATTACCAAATTTATAGAAAGCAGAATTACAAAGTTACATCCTTCATGAGAGATTGTCGTAGAGAGTTTGAGGAGAGAATAGTGATGAGTGGAAGGAAACCTTTTTTTAATTATGTGAATAAGCAACTGTCCTCGAGGGTAAATGTTCCTCCCGTGTTGAATGTCGAGGGGGGAGGAACAACATCAATTCGTGAAGAGATAGCAAATATATTTGCAGATCAGTTTCAGAAGGTGTTTATTAGAGAACCAGATGGTCCACTCCCAGATGTTGAAGGAATTCAACGAGTTAATAACACACTGTGCGACTTAATTTCTCTGAAGATCTCATAAAAAAAGTATTGTGTAACCTCGACGAGCACTCATCCATGGGACCAGACAATGTTCCTCCAATTGTCTTGAAGAGATGTGCCGAGTCCCTGTGTCGACCTATCATGCATTTGATGAGAAACTCATTTAACACTGGAAGGATCCCTACGGAATGGAAGAGGGCAACTATCACACCAATCTACAAGAAGGGAAACAAACTGGATCCGAGCAATTACCGTCCTATCAGTTTAACAAGTGTCCTGTGTAAATGTATGGAGAGGATTATTGTTGATCAGATGCGGGCCTTCGTCAGAGAGAACAATATTATTGGAGCAGAACAGCACGGCTTTATGCCGGGCAGATCTGTTGTGTCTAACTTGCTATTATGCTTACATCGGTGGACCCTGAGCTTCGACCAACATGAACCTGTCGATGTTATATATTTGGATTTTCAGAAGGCATTTGATACTGTTCCGATAAAAAGATTGCTCTTGAAATTGGACCATCTTGGTATACGTGGCAAGCTGCTTAGGTGGATTGAGGATTTTCTGATAGACATTTCCAGGTGAGAGTGGGAGATAAGCTATCTTCTGAGAGACCAGTTCTGACCTCTGTTCCACAGGGATCAGTGTTGGGACCTTTACTCTTCATTCTATACATATCGGATCTCACAATAGACACCCAGTGCCATTCGGAACTATTTGCGGACGACACCAAGTTCTTTGGAAATCCACTTACTCACTCACAACAGCTGCAGGAAGATCTCGAGAAAATGTTGTCCTGGACCAAGAAATGGTTGATAAAGCTCAATGCTGACAAATGTGTAGCTCTCCATATTGGCCCAAAGAATCCCAATTTGCAATACAGATTGGAGGGAACCATTCTCAGATCAGTGAATAGCCAAAGGGATCTGGGTATAACAGTGTCTAAAGATCTCAAATGGGACCAACATATTCTTGGTATAGTAAAGCGAGCTGACAGTATGACATATCTGATACGTAAAACGTTTAATAATATTAGCCCAGAATTACTGGTGAAAATGTATAAGACTTATGTCCGGCCGCTATTAGAATATGGTTTCCAAATTTGGTCACCATATTTTGAGAAGGACATTGCACTGCTGGAAAGAGTGCAGCGAAGGTTCACCAAACTGGGAGCGGGGCTTAAGGATTGGACATATGAGGAGCGGCTCCAAGCCTTGGGACTGACAACGCTTAAAGAAAGAAGAACGAGGGGTGACCTCATTGAGACATATAAAGTGCTAAACAATTATTATGACTGTCCTGAACTCCTGCATATATACACTCAGAATCAAAACGAGCACTTGCGTGGCCATAGCCTGAAGTTAAATAGAAGTGCGTTTGGTCAGAATCCGTACAAACACTTCTTGAGCAATAGAGTGGTGGATGCTTGGAACAAGCTGCCTCAGGATCTGGTTGTTACTGAGAGTGTTAACTCATTTAAGAACGGACTGGATGGATTGCTGTGACACTGGACTCATTCAAGCATATCAGCTTTTTGCTGCCTGCTTGACATCTCGATAATAATAATAATAATAATAACAAAACATACACAAAAATTAGTATTCAATTATAAATAGCATACAATAACAAAATGAGAAATAATATTAAAAATAAATACATAAAAAAGTGCATTACAAATTAGAAAAAAACAACAATCAACGAATGCCTATTCATAATTAAAACAGAACATATTAAACAAAAAAAAACAAAAATTAAATTTAAAGACAGTTTAGAACAATAATGGTATGAAAAAAAGAAAACCACAAATGAAAACACGTTAGTCCGCCAACGCCATACAATCCCTGATTTCTTTACATTATATACATATGTGTGGTAAATATTCGTTATAAAGAATGCTCTCCGTCTTTTCCCGACCAATGTCGTTGAGCCAAATTTGCACATGCTTCTTAAAAAGTGTTTTCCTATTGATTGTCTTGACAAAGGGATCCAGTATGTTGAAGACTTTAGGTGCTATATAGGTATAGCTTCTTTGCGAAAAATTTGTTTTATAATTGGGAATATTGTAATTCCACGAAAGTGCTGCCCGCGTTTGTATATTATTTTGAGTTTTTGTTTTCGATGAATCATCCCAAAAATGACTCAAAGCGTCCCTGATGAAAAGCTGTCGGATGGTCAAGACTTTCACAGAATGGAAAAGCGTTTCACTCGGATATCGAGGAGCATATCTATCCATTATTCGTAGCACTAATTTTTGAACCTTATTTAATATTTCGAAATAAATAAACGCAGCACCTCCCCATTCTATTATGCCGTATGATGCAATCGATTGGAATAATGAGTAGCACACTATTTTTAATGTCTGCTAATCAAGAATGTTTCTAAGAGCAACAAATGAGAAACATAGTTTTCTAAGTCTGGATGTAAGCTTGTCAACCTGTACATCCCATCTAAGATTGCTATCAATAAATACTCCTAGGTACTTGATGCTATTTTGTTTTTGAAGTGGTGTGCATTGGCATTGTGATGAGAAGGAACATGTGTGGATTTTTAAGCTGTAGCCATTGTATGGTTGAGTGTTATTGTTAATGCTAAAAGTCAAGTATTTTTTTTTGTCCAGATTAAGGGTTAACAAGCTTTCATCCAGCCATCTCTTTATTTCATTCATATTTTTATTCGCATTTTCAAATACTTTTTCCCATGTTGCTTCTTCAAAAAATATAACAGTGTCATCTGCAAAAGACAAACATTTATAATTGTCTTTTACATTACACAACTGATAAGTAAAATAAGAAACATCGAGGGAGATCGCGATCCACTTCCACGCCGGCGACGCTATAGAGCTCATTGGCCCTGTTCACCACCGGACGCAGCCGCAACATCGGACAAACACAAAATATCCACCATCCATCGGGTTCAACCACTGCCCCCGAGAATCCAACCACACACGTCAGGGCCTCCGATTGGTCTCGAAATCGGCCGCTAAGTACACTCCGTTTCAAGTCGGAGGGGCTTGTACCCCGACCCCTCGGTCCTCGTGTTGGCGTCCGAAGGTTCCGCGGGCTAACACCGGGGGCATCCGACGCAATCATCACCTGTCAGATTTGACGTCTCGTTGTCAACACAGGATGCCTGACCCGACGTCTGCGCCGGCGGTGTGCCCGAACCACACAACAACATTCGCCACAGTTGACGAGTAACTACCGAGCGAGACTAGAGGCGTCCGTCCTGCTCTTCTCTAAGTATAGAATGACGAGGGCACAACAGCGTCGGCCGCCCACCCCCGCCTTTACTGCCTGGGCCCTTAGAGCCGCAACCTAGGCTTATATCCCGACGCATCGGTCCTCGTGTTGGCGTCCGAAGGTTCCGCGGGCTAACACCGGGGGCATCCGACGCAATCATCACCTGTCAGATATGACGTCTATTTGTCAACACAGGATGTCTGACCCGACGTCTGCGCCGGCGGTGTGCCCGAACCACACAACAACATTCGCCACAGTTGACGAGTCACTGCCGAGCGAGACTAAAGGCGTTCGTCCTGCTCTTCTCTAAGTACAGAATTGACGAGGGCGCAACAGCGTCGGCCGCCCACCCCCGCCTTTACTGCCTAGGCCCTTAGAGCCGCAACCTAGGCCCAAAATAAGAAACAATACAGGTCGGAGAACACTACCTTGTGGAACTCCAAATGTAACACGAAGTTCATCACTTTTGGTTTCGTTTGTTGCATTTAATCCGCCGGACATTATTTTCATTTTAGTTACTTGGATTCTATCGGAAATATATGATTGAAACCAATCAAGTGCACCACTCCTTATCGCAATTTTTTTTAGTCTGTCTAGTAAGATTTGGTGTATTACTCAAGTCTAAAAATACTGCAATCGATTTGCGTCCAGAGTCTAAGCTTTTAGTTATAATTTCACTCAAGTAAGCTATTGCATCAGAAGTCCCGAAACCTTCTCTGAAACCGGATTGATTGTTTTAATGCAACTGATTCTTTTCAAGATACGTTGAAAGTCTTTTTTTCGCAACTTTTTCAATGATTTTAGATACCGTGCTCAATAGTGTAATCGGACGATAGTTATTTACGGACGTGAAATAAAAGAAATGAATTAGAAGAAATGAATGTATGTGTGTCAAGATAGAAGTAAGTGGCGTTCAGTTCTATCTGCCTACCCCGTGAGGGACATGGCGTGATAATATGCATGTATGCATAAAATACAAAATGTGGCAACATGTCATTGAGTTCGTGTTAAATTATTATATGACAGAGTACCTGTCAATTGACTGAGGAGTGACACAAATTCAAATAACTTTTTATTTTAATATATTAAAGTAAAAAAAAATGAAAGTTTGTCACTAGTAATATAATTATAAATGTCTATGTTGACATTGTTTTAGTTCACCACTATACAAGGTGAATGATTATTTAGAAAGGAATTCATATTGAGGTCACGTAAACGTAACGTTTTTTTTTACCCTTAAGTTTTCACGAACATCCTAACAAGATAACGTAGAGATAATATGTTAAGTAAGCACTTGTCTATGTCAAAGGTAGTTAGTTATACCTAATATAAGTATATAATAACAAGGACGCAATATATTATGAAACAATATGGAGCTTTCTAGACCGGCAGTTTCCATATTTTTTGTAGCTTGCCCGCAATGAACATAAAAATATTACGAATTTTAATATATTATTAAGATTTAAGTACGTAGGCGATTAAATACTCACTGTGGAATTTAACTGTGTTTCATTGTTTAAGTTTTTTTACATTTACTATTTATTTATTGGTTGATAGAAAGTTGTACAGTCAAACAATTTATAGATCAAAATTTCCATTCCTTTCCAATCATTCCTTTGTTAGTATATCAGTGTAAACTCTGTACATTACTTAATAGGATAATTTAACTAACACAGTTAATTTACTAGTAGGTAGGTACAAATAAAAAACACTAAAATTTGAAGGATTTTAAAATCAACAGTGTTAATCACACTGAAAGAACTCACAGAAATGTCGAGTATATTGCATTGTAGACCTCGTTATACTAAAGTTTGCGGGTGAAGCAACTTGTGCACAAACCAATTTTAGCTGAGGTGTCGCGACCAATTTTGTGTCGCGAGTTGTTTCCCAACCTTTCCAACAATACATTATACTCTACTGAAAATTTTAAAATGAATAAAATCGAACATAGTATCTAACACACTTTGGTAGCACATTTGCTGTTCCCATGCACACTACTGAAAATTTTAAAACTTCTTAAAAATTAATAAAATCGGATGTAGTATCTAATACACTTTGGTAACACACTAAGACACATGCAGTTCCTATGTACTCTACTGAAAAAAATTAAATTTCTTTAAAATAAATAAAATCGGACGTAGTATCTAATACACCTTGGTACCACACTTGGAGTTCCCATGCACTCTACAGATAATTTTAAAGTTCCTTAAACAGTAAGAAAATCAGACGTAGGATCTAATACACTTTAGTAGCACACTTGCAGTTCCCATGCACTTTACTGAAAATTTTGAAATTTCTTAAAAAGTAAAAAAATCGAACGTAGTATATATGTATCTAACGTACTTGGTAGCACACTTACAGTTCCCATGCACTTTACTGAAAAGTTTAAAATTTCTTCAAAAGTCATAAAATCGGACGTTGTACCTATCTAATACACTTTGGTAGCACACTTGCAGTTCCTATGCACTCTACTGAAAATTTAAGTTTTCTTTAGAGCTATAAATACTTACATTCCTTTTGTTTATTAACCAGGTATATATGAATTAACAACCACAAAAATATCTTTGAGCTTCACCGTGCTAACGAAACATCTGTAATTATAATAATTATATTTATGTTGTACCTACCTACATAATATATAACATTTTTTACCTGGTAAAGGATAATAACACCCAAGCACGTGTGATGGAAATAAATTCAGGATTTGTTTGTTTGTACAGTAATGGTAAACTTTTAATTACAAACAACAAACTTGTCATATCATCACTCTGACAACACTAATGCTATTATAATGTTATTGTAGTTGACGGATGCCGTCAGATTTCATCATGTGATTTAAATAAAAGTCAGTTTTGATACCATATTTATTCAATGTATTTAATGTAGCTTCTCGGGAAACTAACAGGTACTATGTCAAATAATTATTTAACACGCACCCAATAACAAGTTGCCACATTCAGGAGACATACGATATTAATCGTATCACAGATCCAGACTGGAAACACAATTAAAAACTGTTAAACAATTTAAATTTATATTTCATCAGGTTGTTAATATATTTTTTTAACATAAAATGTTTGATTACAAGTGAAATTAATTTACGTATCTTTATAACATTAAATTGACTGACATAATTTCCAGGAAGTTCACTAGATGCAGTGAAAATGGGAAGAAATATATCTTTATTACATATTGCACTACTCTGTATACTAGTTAGCTGTGATGTAGACACAAAATTCAGTCGTATAATTCAATGAGATTGCAATACAACCATGCCTTTCGGATAGTGCTAGTGTAACCCAGATTCTGCAGTGCATCTCAAATGTTTGCAGAGCGCAGGGTCCATGTCTATGCCGCTCTCCAAAGACGGAGGATAGCTGATGCAAGAATGAGGACTTGGGGGTCTACCAATTCAATTTTTCGAGTGGCTGGTACGTAGCTTGACTCTCCAGTTCACAGAAGATGGGCATCAATTGTGCAGTGAATGAAGTGATTTCAATAGATATTTTTGCACATTTACATTATAACGGTTATATACCTACTGTTTTATTACTTTGTATTTACAAAATTGATAATAAATAAATAAATTTGGATAATTTATATAGCGCCGTTTTTGTGAATATCTCACCTCAAGGGCGCTGAAAAAATGATTACGTTGTATCATTTCGGCTCTGGTAAGATTTGCGAAAAAGGTGCGTTTTGAGTTTTTTCCTGAACGAAGATATATTTTCGGTTTGTCTGAGGGTGTGTGGGAGCTTATTCCATGCATTTGGTCCTGCCACAGCAAATGCACGATCACCGAAATTAGTTGTGTGCACCCTGTTTATTTCAACTAATTTCCCAACCATGGATGAAGAGGCAGCGCAGAACGAAGTGATGATTGTCTGTCATTTATTGAAAGCGGAATGCACAGTTCGGAGAGGTAAGTAGGAGCCATACCACCAAGTGCTTTAAAGATTATGAGACAGAGCTTATATTCAATTCTTTCGGGGACTTTAAGCCAATGTAGATTGCGAAGATGGTGAGAGATGTGAGGAAAATTTGGAGGCTCCAGTGATGAGTCTGACTGCAGCATTGAAAACTGACTGAATTTTATTAATTTCTTTCTTTGGTAAATTCGCATATATACCGTTACAATAATCCAAACGGGAAACAACAAAGGCGCTTACCAAAGATTTCATGGCTTCAATTGGGATACTCCTTCGGATTGACTTTAAACGTCTTAGTTGAAAGAAAGCAGAAGAAGTAACTGTGTTAATTTGGTTTGAAAAGCTTAGATTTGAATCTATTTTGACTCCAAGAAGTTTAACACAGGATTTAGGAAGAATATCTGAATTTTCGAAAGTTAGTGGGGAAGTGTCTATTAAATGGCTTCGTTTGCGTGTTGCTGTCCAGAGTAGTTCTGTCTTTGTTGGGTTTAGCTTGATGTGTTATTCTATTCTTTTTTAGTATAGATATATGCCATGGTTTGTGTAGCATTGCACCCTGCTGCTCACGAACTGAAATAAAAACTTTTTAATTATTATTATTATAGTGGAAGTTTAATGTTTTAGTAAAATAAGGTTCATGCACTTTGGAATATTTAGTAGGTTAAGGGATAAAACTCTTAAAAGAAAACCAACAGGCAGAATTACCAAGAAGAAGACATTGATCTGTGTTGGGCTGCTTTTGATTAATTGAGGAATATATTTGAAAACAAGAAAGTTCTTCTGCGTCATAAAAGAAAAATGCTTATCCCGTTATACTGACATTCCGTGTCCGGAACACCATCATATTCGTAGCCCCCAATATTCGGCCACCCGGATTCCACTAGTGTTTGTGTCTTGGTGCGTGCATGTCGCTCTCATCGTGGGACATGAAAGTAGGTGCACGTTTTCCTGTCTTTCACCACACTCGCTGGTGTCTTCCTCTCTGTAACCTCATTTCTCGAGGTCACCGTAACAGCAGGAGACACCCGTTATGAACCTATTGAGCGCACTTCATACTGATGCGCCTGTGAGCCAAAATTGGGTTCTAGGGTCAGTTTGCTGCTTGCTCCGTTCGACTTCTGTTTCAACACGCCGTCTGATCGCTCGTAATGGCATATGGTATTTAACGACAACGCTCATAACAGTATAAAAGAATTTCACAGTCTCCTACCTCTCTCCATAGAGAACGCTTCAGAACATGAAGTTCTATTCATCCCCGGAGCGTCTGCTCGTCGGGACAAAACAAGAACCTACCATCGTTCATATTTCATACCACTGCCACTAAGAGTCCAACCACAAACGTAGAGAGGGTTTCCCACCAAACAGTACACGGTAATACGTGACTCGACAGTGAACCTTTACCAATCTCAGGACCAAGTGGATAGTAATACCTGGATGTAGAGAGGACGGAACAAAGACGAGTGTAAGTGTATGGAAGAGGCCTACACTGTCTACAGCCTCCAGCAGTGGAAGAACGATGGCTAGTGAAGAAGAAGAATAAAGAGATTTGTTTTTCTATAAAGCTCGATTTCTAAAATGGGACGAAATAAATCGATTATAATGAAACACAAGTGGAACTCATTTTCCAGAAGATATTTAAACCTTATATTGAAGTTTACAATTAAGAAATATTGAATTTTCTGTTTTCAGTATTTTTCTATTCAATATGTTCCCGTTACCTGCCCGTACGGTAAATCCCACCACTCCTAGCATAAACTTCGCCAACCAACGACAGTAGCATTACACACGGTTTATATATAATTTTAAGTTTGGTAATATGTTTTTTTCGGATGAGGGAGCGGGTCAGCTCTGAAACCGGTTAACATTAAATACCTACTCAAAAGTGTTGTAAACAAAAAAAGTTAATATTTGTATTTATTTGTTTCGAATATTTTAAAATTACAATAATTTTTGCACTATTTTACATCAAACAGATAATGATCAATACATAAATAAAAATAGGTACTCAAAAATCATGTACTACAATTTAAATTGAAATTAACTCTTCGTTTACAAAACTTTGATTCTATCCTCAATACAAGAAAACTCCCTCTATGAATAGAAGTTTTTAGCTTTGATTAATTTCGTTGATTAATCTCCTATGATCAATATCCTTTCATGATCTCTCCTAATGGGATGAATTAGATTTTGTGATATGGTGCATATATAATATTATGAAACCCGAGTGCTACATAATATACTCATATGTTATATTTGTTAGAGAATAGATATTATAAGGGTCAGTTTTGGATGTTTGCCAAACTAAAAGCATTAAGTAGGTTTATCTAGTATAGAAAAATTAATACTTGGTAGGTACGCACGCTTATGCCAATGTAGTGTTTTATATGTATGAACATGGCGTGATCAGAATATTGAATATTTCAATTAAGACCGAATAAATTTGAATATAATGAGGGCATATTTATATAAACTCTACTGAACTAACAAAACATAATGAGGGCATATGTTAACTCAAATGAGCTTCACCCAATTTAAAAATTCACCTAAAAAATATTTTACACCATTTTTATAATTACTCCATAACAATACCTACGTCGCCGTCGTAGAGAAACAAGTATTTTTTGTTCTTAAAAAGTGTATACCGCTTAAAAACTTTCACAATCTTAAAAAGTATCATTTTACAGGAGACAATACAAAATTATTTTTTTTTGTTAATGTGGATTGAAAGTTCTGTCTGTGGCAACTCTAAATTGCCTACATTACATTATGTTGGTACCCCTGTGCGAGTATGCACAGGGGTACCAACAACTTTTACCGGCACTGGCCGCTAGTAATAATTGATCGCCATTCGCGCTGGCCCGCCTCCGTAGACAGTCGATCTATCCATTTTAATATTTTGTAGAAATTTGATATGTTATATGCGTGAGTAATAAATAACCTGTAAGTAATATTTCTTTTAATTGCAAGATCCTTTTCTATCAATTAGTCATATTGCTTTTTACAAATAATTCAATAATTAGAACACGCGTATTGGGTAGGTCGTTTGTCAGCGCATGCTTTTCAGTCTAGTTCAGTATATTATTTTAACAAATATATATTGGATGGATTGTGTGTGTCAGCAATCACCTCTCCAATAGTTCTTTGAAGGATACATCTAAGTAGGTATTTTATTAATTGTATTTGTTTTATTTTTTAAAGCCTTTACATAACATAGTTTACCCATTTCGATACAAGAATGCAGCTCTTTGAGAAACGAGGTTGTGAAAGTTATCAAGCGATATTATGAAGAATCAATAATGGCCTCATCTATCTGCTTTCACTGCCAATGTAGACAGACCATTTAGGCGGTGCACAAAATAATATATTATCATGTGTCCTTGGGACTCAGATAGACATCTGACTCTTGATCTGCATATCCCGGGTTTCATAACCAGAATTCCCAGTGGACACAAAGTTTTTAATTGTGTTTTCTGTCTGGATCTGGAACGATTACGTCGCAAGTCTCGATACTGTGGCATATTGCGTAGATGGGTCAATCAATGGCAGAGCGGTTAGCGTACTGGGCTAGTAATCCAGTGCAATGGTCGCTTCCTAAATCCTGCCTCAACCGATTTCGTTTACCTATAGCACAAGCATTTATGCTTAATTTAGGGAATGTAGGAAGAAGTACATATATGTATTGTTTGACAAAAGAGGCATATTCATTTTGATAAAAAAAAAATTTGGGTACCTACGTGATATGTATATATGTATATTTGACATAGTACCTGTTAGTTGCCTTAGAAGCTATACAAATTAAATTCATTAATAACACGTAAAATCGAATATTTCATTATTGCATGTATGTAGGTTTTTACGCGTACATTGGATTTATATCCCTATGGGAGTCAATTATTTTTTTTGACAGCTTCTCAAAAGAAACGAATGTGTAATAGGTATTATAAGGAACGATATAATGCATAATTGGTGAACAATTCGCAAACGTCATGATCATGTTAATCAGCCGATGACAGGTCGTAGGCCTTGATTTCTCGGATCTCATCTAGTATTACAACTTCATTTTTTCTACTTCTTTCATTTTTTTGTTTTTGAATTAGGTATGTATGTACAAAGAGGAAGGTTTTTTATAATATAACTTATAAGGTATGTAGGTAGGTACCTACTAATATTAAATTTATATCATGATAAAAAGCAACGTATGCGCATACTTACTATATACATAATATTGTAAGTAACAAGGTACGAATTTACATTATGAACCATATATTTACATTATGAACCATATATTTACATTATGAACCATATATTCCTCATATTAAATCTCAGTAGTTAAATATGTAATATTATGAATGTAAATAAGTAGGTATTTATAACTTAGTATTTTACTAACATCAAATTTGTAAAAGTGTATGTATGTCGTATGACTGTCTATTAATTTAATAAATCGTTCAACTGTTTGTATGTGATAATATAAATAAATAAAAAAAAAAAAATTTAAAGATATAACTTTGTATTAACCACGTTTTTTGGTTGAAACGATGCGACCGGCTTCGGAACTAACCGTTCCCTCATCAGGCTAACTTTCAACTGAAACAGAATGTGACGACGTGCTTACAAGAAATCTATGGGGGCGGAAGTAGAGGTAGGGTGGGGGTACTTAGGGTTGGGTCTTGTGCAGGGTGGGTCCGATTGGCTGAAGGATTAGAAGGATTAGAAAGTTAGCCTGATGAGGGAACGGTTAGTTCCGAAACCGGTCGCATCGTTTCAACCAAAAAACGAGGTTAATACAAAGTTATATCTTTAAATTTAATTTGTTAAATATGAACCACAAAGTTAACATTCAAACATTTGAAAATAAAAAAAAAACTATAAAATCTTCATTTCCTTGCACGCTGCGCAAGTTGATTTTATTGGCATATGACAATTTGTCCCAAATAACCAATCCATAGAAGCAATATTTATTTCAGAAATTAATTTAAATATTTTTTGAATGTTTATTGAAGATTAAGTAATATAGGATGACGGGAAATGGTTTAAAATTAAATTAAGCAAAAGTATTGAAAAGAGTCTAGTGTTGGTCACAACCTCATTGTTTTTATATGTTTTCATCAAACTAATACCATTATGTTATAATAAAGTAATTAGCCTGTTGATGGGAAGGCAATTTCACCCGAAACTAGTCGCATTCTTGTCAGTTTCAATCCTGGGAATCGTTTGTAACAGCTATGGCTGCCTCTCTTCTACTCCAGTCTGCCCTGTCCTCTGTCAGCCTCTTCATCTTTACGTAGCTACTACAGCACATGTCGTCGATCGCCTGGTCCATGTAGCTCTTTCTTGGTCGGCCTCTATAGTTGCTGCCCTCTACCATTCCCTCCCCGATGGTTATAAGCAGACCCGGGTGCTTCATGTTACGGCCAATCCAGTTGGATCGTCGTTGTGCGATTCTTTTGAGGAGTTGCCTTGTTTCCCCGGCTGGTGTGGTCCGACCAGTGGATCTTCAACATGCGTCTGTAGCACCACATCTCGAATGCAGACAGGCGTTCTTTTTTCCTCTGGCCTACGGTCCATGTCTCACAGCCAATAATGAGATTTTATTTCAGTTCGTGAGCAGGGGGGTGCAATGCAACACAAACCATATCATATATACAACATTTAAAAATAAGGTATACATACAAATAAAAAGAATTACAGAGAAAAGAAGCATAAAGAGCAAACAAAAAGAAATACATATATAACCGTAATAACAAAAATTATTTATTTAAATAAAAAGAACAACAGTCTTGCTCGAATATTTTTATTATTGCATATGCGCAAACATTGGATTTTTTTTCCCTGTCGGGAGTCAAAGATATTTTTTAACAGATTTTTAATTATCTCAATAGAGACGAAGTTGGAATATTTACTGTAGGAGAACCGGGAAATCAAGGCACCTACAGGGCTTACGACCTGTCATCGGCTGGTTTACGTGATCACTTTATGCGCTTGCGCAACGTTCACCAATTATGCCTTTTAATGAGATCCCTATCAATTCAATTTTGAAAGTTCTATATATTGTAATACTGAAATTCTTTTCGCTTGAAAATAAGGAATTTTTACTACAGCCATCTATGGGTGAAATTATGAACAACAATCTTATTATGTAGCTTTCATTATTTACGAAAAACCAATTCTCTCAATAGATGGCGTTCCAACAAAATAAATAAAAATAATAAGATTGTTGTTCATAATTTCACCCATAGATGGCTGTAGTAAAAATTCCTTATTTTCAAGCGAAAAGAATTTCAGTATTACAATATATAGAACTTTCAAAATTGAATTGATAGGGATCTCATTAAAAGGCATAATTGGTGAACGTTGCGCAAGCGCATAAAGTGATCACGTAAACCAGCCGATGACAGGTCGTAAGCCCTGTAGGTGCCTTGATTTCCCGGTTCTCCTACAGTAAATATTCCAACTTCGTCTCTATTGAGATAATTAAAAATCTGTTAAAAAATATCTTTGACTCCCGACAGGGAAAAAAAATCCAATGTTTGCGCATATGCAATAATAAAAATATTCGATTACTTACACATTGGTACAAGTAGGTAAATAAGACAAAAATGACCTTATAAGTCTGGCGCAATTCAGGGGTGACTTCTATGCGAAAAATGCATTGTCACCTCAGATATAAGAATTGTAGCTTTCATTATTTACGAAAAACCAATTCTCTCAATAGATGGCGTTCCAACAAAATAAATAAAAATAATAAGATTGTTGTTCATAATTTCACCCATAGATGGCTGTAGTAAAAATTCCTTATTTTCAAGCGAAAAGAATTTCAGTATTACAATATATAGAACTTTCAAAATTGAATTGATAGGGATCTCATTAAAAGGCATAATTGGTGAACGTTGCGCAAGCGCATAAAGTGATCACGTAAACCAGCCGATGACAGGTCGTAAGCCCTGTAGGTGCCTTGATTTCCCGGTTCTCCTACAGTAAATATTCCAACTTCGTCTCTATTGAGATAATTAAAAATCTGTTAAAAAACAGTCTTGCTCTTCACTGATCGTGTGTATTTTAGAGAGGCATGTAAGGAATTCTGGTAGATTATCACTGTTTATTGGCATGTAAATATATATTAAAATAATATTTCCTGTGTTCAACGATATTTGTATTGCCGAAATCCGCGGTGTATCACTTAGTAACAGCTCGAAGCGATTTACGCCAAAGAATGGCCACACCCCCGAATGGCCGGCCCAGGAGCGGGCTAAGCGACAGGTTCACCGTTGATGTTCCCCAGCTAGTGAAGTCAGGATGTATTTTTTCTAGAAGGTGCAGATCTGTTGGTAACAACCAGGTTTCTTGAATTAAGAATTTTTATAAGAATTTTTTACGATATTACAAATATCGTATAAGTATTTTGCTGTGCGTTTGAGGGATCGGCCATTGCAATATATTATTTTAAGGGTATTATTAATTTTGTTTATGTTGTATATTCGGATCTGAGTGCCGTTCTCTAAACCTTCTGAATACAATAGATTTTGGCCAGAAATTGTTCTGCATGTATGTGTCAATCTTGTGAATAGGAATAATTATTTTAAAACTATTGAACGGTGTAGGACGATACGGAGTTATTAATTGTACGTCATAAAACTCTTCAAATAATATAGCAAGAAATTAAAATCAATTTAAGTTGTTATATCAATTTGAATTATTTATTTAAAATAAAAATTAATTAGTTTTTAGATCTTCTTATAATTAAAGTAATACCATCGTGTTGTTACCAAAATTTACTGTGTATCAAAACCACGAGAGAACTCAGTTGTGATTCAAAACCGTGTGAAGATTGGGAATGTTCACAAAGCTCATTTTGTAATAAACTTGATCTTTAGTTTTATTACATTTAACCCTAATATGTATGTAAATAAAGTGTGTATATAACATTCATTTCTCCATATTTCGGATAGGTCATTTACACCCTTATTGTTATTGTCATAAAAGTTTATTTCAATTACCTACTCAGGCGATGAAATAAACTTTGGCAGGATTTATGTCGACATCCCCTTATTGGGATTTTATGTACATTTTATTAACATTTTGGTATGTACATATTCTTTAAATAATTCTTTGACTTCATACGTAACGTCGGGTCCCCTGGACGTTGGCGATCACATGGGAGAAAATTCCCCTGTCTGCGTGTTGCTGAATAGGTCCTTCAACCGCACCATCCTGGTCTATTCCGGAATGTATCCGGGCCAGGATTGCTGCTTCCTGCCGACCCCCATAGGGCCCCCTCGATCTTAACATTTAAATAATTAATGTTTCATAAATAATAATGATACACTTACATCAAAATAGCTGTGGGGCACCGGCTTAGAATAGTGCTTCCACAATTTTCTATTATCATCGTTTTCGGATGACCCTTAAGAGCCGGTTAATCAAAAATACATATACATATACATATAATGAGGTTCACCACCTATTCTGAATGTTGCCATTTTAGGTGAAACGAGACTAATGTGTGGCATACACGCATTGCCGTGCTTCCTTTTATAAATTTCTGCTCACCCGTACACTTGTCGCTGGTTACCCAACACGCGGTAGCAGAACGGTTAGTGCGTTGGGTTAGTAATCCAGTGATTGCGAGTTCGAATCCTGCCACGGCTGATTTCGTTCACATATGTATAGCATAATATAAGAATTTGCATTTTCGTTCACAAGCATATGCTTAATTTTGAGAATGTATGAGGATGTATAAGTACCTACTTGTTCCAAGGACATATTTATTATTTTAAAAAATGTTTTTCTCGATAAATATTAATTGAAAAACTTTGAAACTTTAAAAAAAAATCACATTTCATATTTCTCTATATTCATACCGATTTTCAGCATTGGTTTTTTTGAGATACATGGGAAAAAAAATAGTAAAAATTCATTTGTTGACAACTGTTTTGTAGGCTTATAACTTTGTATAATTTCTGAAATTATGAGCTTTGTGCATTTAGCGGATCATAGCGGATCATACCTAATATATTCGGCGAATTCCTATAAATTGGTGTTTTTCGACATCAAAGTTGAAAAAACCACGTAAAAAATATACACCTATCGTACAAATACTGCCTTGATACTATCGATTCATTAAAAGAAATAAATACTCATGAACGAATCGACAGTTCAAGAGAATTTATTTAAGAAAATAATGTGGAGATATTATCGTGATGGTGTTTTAATTAAAATAAGTTAATTAAAAAATATATAAAAAATTGATGTAATAAAAAACTACAAGCGAGTCTCGAAAAAATAAAATATTTCAGAATAATTAATATTTTAACTATAAATTCATGTAACCCTGTTATCATAATAATTCATGCAGTCAAACAGGGCTGCCACAAGTCATTTCAGAATTATGTACAACTCTACTGTGTACATACATACTATTAAGTGCAAAGTTATCTTATGACTTAGCTCAGAACTATGTATATGAGATGTTAAAAGGAATGTTTTAATTTTTAATTAACTCATGTACATGAAACTTATATGTTCCTCAACATCTCTATATGTACACACTCAAGCGTTGAAACTTAAAACAGAAATTAAAATGTGATAAACTTTGTCGTTAAACAGCACATAGATGTTCTATAAATTCATTTGTTTTTATGTCATAATCATTACATACTTATATTTTAGGTTAATAAAGGAAATTTTCATACATCTTCTTCATCTTCTTCGTCAGCTAGGACTATAAGATGAAGAAGTCCTGTAGTTCTCGGCACCTGCTCCTGGGAGGAGGACGTCCAGCTGTCTCTCCATCGTTTTGGCGATCTTCCTGGAGGTCTGCTGCTTGTAGGATGTTCATCAGCTGATATCCTCACTACTCGGTCTGAGCTTGCTCTCCCCACGTGATCTCTCCAGAAACGTCTTCTCGTTCTACCCCATCGCACCACGTCCTCAACATCACAAATTTTCCTTATTTCGGAGCACCTAATTTGATCTCGGAGGGTTACTCCTGCGATGGGCCGTAGAGTCTTCATCTCCGTGGTTCTAGGGAGACTTTTTGTGCGGGTGGTGTCAGCTCTTGTCTCTATGGCGTATGTCATGATTGGTCTTATGCAAGTCTTGTAGATTCTGACTTTACTCTCCCTCAGCATATCCCTATTTCTCCACACAGCACTTCCAGCCAGGCATCCAGCCACTACAGCAGCCTTGGTTGCTTGTTCATGTACTTCGTTATAAAGATCATTGCTGCTGGATACTTCTATGCCCAAGTACTTAAATCACTTATGCATAATGTAGTTAATCTCTTACTTCTAAAATGGCAGACTTTATGCATTGGATTTAAACCCCAATTAAAAATATTTTTAATCTTTTTTTAGAAATTCATTTTTACATAAAATTTTCAAAATAGAACAATATTTTTTTTCCACATCTTCCTTACTATAATCCTAAAACTAGTTACAAAAAACTCCTGATATCCTACTGTCGATGGCGATAGTATGTTTACTTGAAAAATACGTACCAATCTAGAAACACTTATATTCAAATTATTGAATATTTTAAGGTATTTTGTTTTCTATAAAAAACATATCGGGATAGGATAATGTGGAGCTAAGTCCTATTTTCCTACCCCGAATATGTACCCAAATAGCCTCTTTTCTATGTATTTATGCCAAAAAACTGCTTTCCATTTTTTGGAGAAAATGTTTTATTAAAAAAAAATAAAAAAAAGCAATGTATGGAGATTAAGTATTAAACTATCGGAGTCCCCGTAGATATTATGTATTCTACCATACAAATCGTATGAAATGATGTAGTCAATTCAATTTTTACAAAAAGTGTTAAAAAAACATGCAAAAATAATTTATGTACTTTTTTATATAATTGAATTACCTAGGGTGTGAACCCTGGACCTTTTTCATAAAAATGAATTTTTATATATTTGTATACATGTATTCCAATTTCCGGCGTTCTAGCTTTGTGGTTTTTGAGGTATTACATAAATTCAATAAAAGACTTATGGTTTTGGAGATATTAAATGAAAAATTTAATAAATGTCCTGATAACAATTGATAATCCCTGACTGAAAAATAATCGAAATATTATACTTGTAGGCCACAAATTTTTATATATTTTTTGAATCAAGCTGATCAAAAGTAATAAGGGGGGAATGTACACACAGACACACACATAAAATTTTCTACTCCAAATTGGCTTCGGCTCAAATAGCTCAAAAGACTTCCTCCTGGCGTGTTTATACAGATTATTCGGGTAGCGATCACGAACTTATTGTCTTTACAATTTCTACTTCACCTACTGACTCGGTTCAAAAGTCTCATATTCCAAGGCGTTTTCGCACGAGGTGTGAGCGCATTGTCGAATTTGATGCTGAATTTATTCGATTTCTGAATCGCTTTAACCCAAATGCTATGTCTTTATCTGATACTGCTTCTGATTTCACTAACAATATCATTATATGTGCAGAAAAGTCAATTGGCAGATCTACTCCAGAAAAATTAAAACCAAACGCTTGGTGGCACTCAGGACTCGATTCTTTGAAACGCAGCGTTACACGTGCACGTCGAACTCTTAAAGTGGGACGCAATAGGAACTTTGCTGAGTTTATTATTCTCGACTTGTACTCTGCTTATAGACGTGCACACAATCTATATAAAAATGAAATTATTCGTGCGAAGAAGGTAAGTTGGCGACGTTTGGTTTCCGAGGTTTCGACTTCAGATCCATGGGGTGCGGTATATCGCGCCGTTTCTTCTAAGAGAGGAAATGGCGCAACAATATCTTGCATCCGCGATGCAACTACTGGTGAGTTCACAACGTCTCTCGATTCAACTGCTTCCGTTTTTCTGGACGCGTTGATTCCATCGGATGATCCGTCTACCGATAATGTTTTTCATAAATGGGTACGTGCTCTTCAACACAACATTCCTCAGACACCCGCTTCGCCACCAGTTTCTGTTGAGGAACTCGATTTAATTATTGGGAACCTTAAACTAAATAAATCCCCAGGCCTCGACCGTATCGACTCTATTTTAATACAAAGATGTTGGCGTTTGGCTCAATTTGAAATGGTTTCCCTCTTAAAAAGATGTTTAGACGAAGGCTGTTTTCCAGACTGTTGGAAAACGGGCCTCATGACTATAATTCCCAAACGATGCGATCGTCCTAGCACGGACCCAAAAGCATATAGACCTGTTACTCTCCTGCCTATTCTGGGCAAGATTCTGGAAAGACTTATATGCAGTAGAATTGAATCCCATCTTTCTAACTCATGTCCACTTTCTTCTCGCCAATTTGGCTTCCGACCTGGAATTTCAACAGTCGATGCTATAAATTATATGTCAGAATTTGTAAGACATTCTGACGAAAAATATGTTATTGCTATTTCCCTTGACATTAGTGGTGCATTTGACAATGCTTGGTGGCCGCTCATTTTGCATAAACTGAAGTCAAGGAATATACCCCGCAATATATATCTGATAGTTAAGAGTTACTTTGAAAATCGCCGCATGGTCCTGCCTGGGGGACAATTTCTACATACGCGACAGGTAAGCATTGGATGTCCTCAGGGTTCTGTTCTCGGTCCACTTCTCTGAACATTCTTTTTGATGACTTGCTGGATCTTCCTCTCTCCAGTAATTGTACGATTCAAGCGTATGCCGATGATGCATACATCCTCGTCCGTGGTAATTCCCGTAGATTTATTGAGAACTCAGCTACTCAAGCTCTTTCCTTAGTTTCCGACTGGGGTGTAAAAAATAAACTTTGCTTCGCTCCTAATAAGACATATGGCTTGGTTTTCAAAGGCTTACTACGTAGACAGCCGTCTATTAAGTTCTCAGGAACAAATGTAAGTTTTCGGGACCAAATCACTTGCCTAGGAGTTGTTCTGGAAAGAGGACCAAATTTTAAAAACCATGCTCGATTGTGTGTCGACAAAGCTAAGTCAGCTTTTTTAAAGATCTCACACATCGCCAAGGCACACTGGGGTTTACAGTTTCAAGTATCCTGTCTTTTCTATAAGGCAGTTTACCTCGGCATTGCTTGCTATGCAGCAGGATGTTGGTCTCACGCCTGTGAGCTTCAACATATACGTAGAATTTTGCTCTCAGGCCAACGATTCGCTCTCATCGCTCTATCCAAAGCATATGGAACGAGTCCCACTGAAGCACTGCCAATTTTGACAGGCATGACTCCCCTTGATCTGGAACTTCAGCGTAGAGGGGCTGTTTTCAACCTTACGCGGGGCTGTTCTTCTATGATCGGAAATATTCCTCTCTTCCCTCCAGAGGGTCGAGTGTCACGCGGCTTTGTTGAAAGGACTGTAAATGAAAATTTGCAGAACATCTGGCAGACTCGCTGGACGGCCTGCTCAGTGGGAAGAATTACCTACTTATTTTTTCCCGACGTGAGGTATCGTCTTAAATCTCCCTGGGTTGTTCCAGACTTTTGGACTTCCCAATTTTTCACAGGACACGGAAATTTTAAAAGTTATCTTCACCGATTTAACATTGCCTCATCTGCTTCATGTCATTTCTGTCAATACCCGGACCAAACTTCGGAACATATCCTTTGGGAATGTTGCCACCCAATGGTGTCCTCATATAGATCGGAGCTCCTCGTTGCTGTCCGTGGGCCTCTTCAAGGTCCCATTGGTCATGCGGATTTTGTGATCTCGAAGAAAAATTATAAAGCTTTTAAGGTTTTCTGTCATAGATATGGTGCCTTACTTTTAGAAGATTCCCGTTAAATTAATTATTTCCAGAAATCTTGGTCAATTCTCTGATGGTCTGCATGTAGGGGGATCTGAGGTCATAGACAGTCCACGGGTGTGAATTTTCTGTTCGCACTCGTTGATTGTTTCTTTTTGCACTATGGTGCCGAGATTGCTAATCTAGAGGGCTCCATGAGCTACTTTTCGTGCTATGCATTTTTTTTTGTCGTTCACTTAGCGTTCTGTGAAGGGGCCGATTACAGTCCCCATAGGCAGAGCGGGTGGTGGTGGGAGTAGCGAATACTCCAAATTCTAAACTTAATCATATAGGTATGGCATATATGTTGCGAAAAGCCTCTAATGTATGGCATTTAGGTATGCTGCGAAAAGCCTCTGAGTTGATGTTGGTAAAATGCTTCAAAGTTGATAAAAAGCACTGAACAAACCCACTATTCTAGACTATTCTCTCACACTGGACTAAGATAAATATAAGAGAATTAAATTCCCAATTCTCTTGAACAGAGTGTAAATTACCATGAAAAGAAACATGACACGAGCATATACGATCACACCAGCATCGTCTTACCAAAAAAGGCACTTCATCCAGTACGGGTGGTGATCCTAATTGCTGAAATATGTGAATTGAAGTTTGCCTGAAGAATGAATAAGTTTTTATATATTTTTAGTATTATGTTGGTATATTATTTTTTTTCAATGAATATGTCCTTGCAGTAACAAGTACATATAAATCCTCATATATTTCCTAAACTAACCTTAAATGCTTATACTAGGTGAACGAAATCGGTCGTGTTAGGATTCGAACTCGCGACCACTGAATTACTTACCCAGCGCGCTAACCGCTCTGCCACCACCAATCTAGAATAAAAAAAAATATACCTTCTTATTTGTAATTGTTCTCTGTCAACTAACACGACGTACTATGTCAAAACAAGTTTGTCCGAGCCATACTCGGGCGTGGATTTCTACCATGTATTGGTAAGCCCGAACCTCATTCGGGCATTATTTTTTTATTGATTCCTTTAGCAGTAATTTTCCAGAGCGAAATTATATTCGTGTATGGACGAAACATGACGACGTTCGGGTAGGTCAGGTAATGTATGTTTGAAATAATGATAATATAACCTGTTTACAGAATTTAGTTTTTCACAGTTCCGTCATAGTGTGACAATGTTTGTCGTATTGAAAAAAAAACTGAAAATTTTGCTGAAAATAAATAAAATATTAATCTTCTCTCTTGCTTTATGCCAAGTCTTTATCTCTGCCGACTGTTGGAGTCAGCTCTCCTCGCCCATAAATAATAGGTAGGTTCTTCTGTTCTGTATTAAGTCACCAAGGCCATGTCTCTGCAATTGACATGGCCTTGACACAATCCAGGAATTCTTTGGTCTTCCTCTAGATGTAAGTCGACTTACATCCAGATGGACGGAGATTGCTTGGTTTACCATGTGATCTGGCGGTCTGCGATCAACGTGCCCGTAACATCTCGACTGTCTTTCCTCTATCTTACAATTGTATATCAGTAACGTTTAGGGTTCCACGAATGCATGAACTTTTTATTTTGTCCAATAAGAACATTCCAGCTACCCATCTCAGCATAATATTTGAATTTCAGCAGTTTCCAGTTGCCTAGAGTATGAGTTGTACAATATCCAGCACAATTGGCTTATTCCTTTGTTAATTATGTAACTATTATGATGTATTTTGTAAAAAAGTTGTTATGTTACCGAATAAAATTAAATAAATAAAATTATGGTTTATGAAAAAACTCACGAGTCTTGAAATTGTTTCCCTTACAAAATGACTTCGATTCAAGATTTTTCTTTCATATCTCTATTTAAAAGTTTCAACGTCAGGAAAAGAGAGTTTATTTAAAAATAAACTGTATTTTATGACTAGTAGTGTATTGGAAAGTGAACTTTTATGAAGGTATTTTATGTAAATTACATTTGTGGATTCTAGTAAAAGCTACAATAAATTTCTGAGAACGAAATGTGAACTTATGGCAAAAAGCTTTCACGGACAATACGGTTGCATTTTCCGTCAAACTTATATAGGATGTCTTCAGAGTTATGATTTTCACATCTCTAGTCTACCGTGTGATCATAAAAGTGTAATATTTTATTGATCACAACAAAAAATCTAAAAAACAAATGCTCTTCTAATCTATGTATGTAAAAACGAGTGGGTTGTAGCCAACACTAACCTCTTTACTACATAGTAAGGGTACATTTTTTTCTTCTTGAAAGGATCTCAATCTCTAAATGCATTTTTATGAAGTACATTTCTATTAGATTTTTAAACAAATATAAGATTCCCAGAGGACAAAAGTTTTCACAATACACCATGCACACAAAAACATTGTCACGACACTCATAGTATGCACTTTCTATATGATACTTTTTGAGAAATTTGTGTAAAAAAATTGCATTACTGGCAAGGTGAGCATTGAGCATAATATGAGACAGAGATACAGTATCAATGTTGATAAGGCGATGGATATGTGTCAAGATAGAAGAATGCAGTTCTCATTGCCTGCCCCTTGAGGAAGATAATAATAATAATAATAATGAACACTTCCTTGCACCCTGTGCAAGTGGCGAGTTTCTTGCCGTATGGCAATTTCTTCCAACTAACCAGTATTTCCAGCCCAGAGAAGATAGAAGTGAAGAGTAAAAAATACAATATCAATATGAAGTTCATCACTCGATTTTCCCATACAGAAGCTATTTTACTTCTGTTAAATATATATTTTTCATACAAAAATGAAATTTATTTCACATTGATATAGCAGATCATAGTTTTTTTTGTTCCTTTATATTATCAGAATCACTGAATGTATTTTTGAAGAGTGTATTTTATTGTATCAATAGTTTAAAAAATATAAAAATACCTCAATTTTCCAGACCGTGAGAGCATTTTGAAAATTTGGAAAGGTGAAATTGACGTTTATCAATGAAATACTAATCAGCTCTAAGTTTATGGACTTTACATAATAATGTTATTTAAAATAAAAAAAAATAAAAATCATATTTAAAAATATGGCATAATTTTATTTAGAAATCAAACGCTTTTATTTTCGAAATAATAAAATGTACAGTATTTTTAGTCAGTTTTTTTAGTCTGTTTCTCGTAGAAGAGAATTATTGACTCCTGCAGCTCATCATAGAGGAGAATATCGAGGGAAGGCATGGTGTGGGCAGATCCAGACCTATGGATATCTGCTTCATACTGCTCAAGAATGAGGGGCATTTGCCCATGTTATATGTATGTGATAGTCAACATCAATGGGATTTGACAAGGCACTTTGAGAAGAAGAAGAAGATATGACTAGATAGTTCATAATAAAATGACGATATTAATTTATAGGAATTACATTGAAAGCACAATTTGGTATAATAAAATATCTGACGCTTGTTTGACAATGTTTCAAAACAGTAAAATTGTAGTTCAGAAGGGTGGTGTGCAAGGTCCTCTGGATTCGTTCATTTTCCTCTGGACCGGCCGTAAGATAGGAAAAAATGGCCAACATAATATCAGTGGTATGGAGTTTGATAGCTTTCATTATCGGCGATTACTATACTTTGTTGAATGTAACAAGATTTTAAAACTAAAACACAATTATGATTATAAGTGAAAACTTCAATGACAAATTTAAGGCCGTATGCTGATCGTATTTTGTAGAAATAAATAAACTTATATACTTAGTGTGCACAATGACTTAAGAAACTGAAAAAAACATGTTATTTTTCTGACAATACATCTCTATGTATTTATCTTCTTCTTCTTCTGCTTGTTCTAGTACTGGGTACTGTTTATTCTCGGATTCACTCCTGGGACGCGGATGTCCAGCCTTCCATATCTTTGGCGGTCGTCCAGGGGGTCTGCTGGTTGACGGTATCTCATCTGCCGCTATTTTCACCACTCTCACTGAATCAGCTCTTTCGACGTGATCTCTCCAGTAGCGTCTTCTGTTTCTACCCCACCGCACGACATCCTCAGCATCGCAGATCCTCCGGATTTCGGAGTTTCGTACTCTGTCTCGGATGGTTAAACCTGCGATGGGGCGGAGAGTTTTCATCTCGGTGGTTCGCAAGAGACTCTTTCTTCTCGTGGTGTCGGCTCTGGTTTCGATGCCGTATGTCATTATTGGCCTTACGCAGGTCTTGTATATCATCATTTTGCTTTCTTTCAGCATGTGTTGGTTTCTCCATACAATAGTTCGCAAGCAACCCGCTACAACGGCAGCCTTAATCGTCTGTTCCCTGATGTATAATATAATTGTGGTTTTTGAATGAGTGATTAGTTTGGATAATGTGTTTAGCAAATTCTGAGAAATTATTGTTGTTTAAGCATCTTCTGTGTTCGTTAATTCTCATATTTAGGTTTCGTGAGGTCTGTCCTGTGTAGTTTTCGTTACAGTCACCACATGTTATTCTATAAACTCAACTTTTTTCTTTGTAATTTCTTTTAGTTTTAGAATTTAATAATGACCTACTGATGTTGTTGTTGGTGTAAAATGCAGCTTTGATGTTTGTTGGCAGTGTATTTTTTATTTTTATAGAAATAGGTCCTGTGTATAGAATTTTTCTCCATTTTTGTTCTGTATTTAGGTTGTTGGTGTTGAATGGATATATGTATTGGTCAGTTGTTTTTTGTTTTTGTTTTTTGTCGAGTATGCTGTCTATTATTTTGTTATTGTAGCCGTTATTCACTCCTGCTCCTAATTTTGTTCGCCTATAGTACAAAATAAATAAATTAATTAATTAGCTGTGAGGTACCGGCTTAGAATAGTGCTTCCACTCTTTTCTATTATTGTTTTCGAGTGTCCCGTAAGAGCCGGGTAATCGAAAATACAACAGGCAACAATAACATCTCACATAGTTCAGCAATGAGGTTCACCACCCATTCTGAATATAGTGCCTTTTTAGGTGAGAAGAGACTGGTGTTTGGGTATACACTGATGTGTTGTGCTCCCTTTTATAAGGCAATGCACACCCGCACACCTTTCGCTGGTTACCCCACATTGTGGGATATGCCGTGATGGTATGAATGAATGAATGAATTATGGCTTTGTTTAGGGATTGTATGAGGATGTATATGTATCTGTTTTTTTTTTCAAAGACATATTGATTAACAGACCAGTTACATTTTTCATCAGATTATGATCATTGAATAATCACAATATAATAAAACAAAAAATAATTAAAAAATATTATGTTATTGTATGCTTGCTTATGACTTATAAGAATGGGAGAAAATATAGTACTATGTATGTAAAAAGGTCAAATCATTCATGTACAAAAAACTGCCTTAGGCATCTTTTTCTTAACACCGCAAATATCTGGACTATTGTCTTGCTGAATGTACAATAAATTAATTAATTAATTTAAAAAAAAATAATTAGAAAAACAAATTATTCTAGGCTATCGCCATCTGCTCGAGACGATCCAAACCAACATTATACTCGGAACACGGTTTGCGTCTCGGGTATATATTAGTACACTGATTAACCGATAAATAAAAATAATCATTTTTCTCGAGTTTTCTAAAGCTCCTGTTTCCCTGTTAACCGAAAGATTATATCAATATATTAGGAACACCCTGCGGTGTGTTATTTGTAGCAAAATAACAAGAATTTTCTAGACCGTGAGAGTATAATAAGTTACCAAGTATTGCTGGATGTAACACATATACGCCATCTACCGCTCGCCAAAAAGCAACATACCGACGTGTCGCTAGGGCCGGCATTTCCTTGCGCGAATGAATTCCTCGTACCTTATTTCTCCTACTGTTTTAGAAGATGGAAGCTGGGAATTTCGGACCATAACGCATTGCGTGGCGGTCTTTTTTGAATTCTTCGTGATGTTCACACAAGTACGTAGTGGGTTCCTGAAAAATTCCCCAAAAGGTCTGTACATATTCCCAAAGCAACGTTGAGAAATATTTGAAGAGGTACAGAGGAGTATGAGGTATAAGAGTAAAGGAATATTGTTATAAAGATAGAACTTCAAAAGCTATTTAAACTCAGCTAAAATAAGTAGGTAATAGTGGAGAGTTACGTTTTAGCAACAGAGAATTTAACTATATTATTAACATAATCTTCGTGGGCGCTGCATTCATATTAACCATCTTTATTAACCATAATTTATCTTAACCGAGAGATTTTGTATGGCCAGGTATACATTTATCATAGTTTTTCATTTTTGATGTCAAAAAACACCAATTTAGAGGCATCGCAGCATATATTTCCGAGTAGAACATTAAGTGTGTGTGTGTCCCTTATAACTTTTGATCTGCTTCATTCAAATAGACTAAAATAGCATAGAAATAGAAAGTTGATACTCAACTACATGCAACTAGTATTAACATTAAATTACACACTGTTTTTGTATTTCAGAGCTAATATAATAAAAAAAAAATTCTTTTGTATTGTTATATTAGCACCTAATATTTATTCATTTTCTAAGTTAACGGCACAAATCGAAATGGCACAAAAATGCACATGTTGAAAACAATAATAAAAAAAAATCACTTACATAGTTAAAATAAAATCCTTTACAATAAACCAAGCAAAAAAGGCAACAATAAAAATATCTGAAGAGAAATTTCTTCAACTATTCCGTGTTTCCAGCCCAGAGAAGCAATATTTGCGAGATAAATAAATTTCTCCTCTGCTGGGAATCGAACCCATGTCGGACGCACAGTTGTCAAACGGCATACCAACTACATATGCCACGGCGGTCGGCAAAATTAAAATAATAGATTAAGCACATATTACACTTTTAAAAATATAATGTAGTTAATAATATCATATACTACTTTCATTATTGATTGTTAGATTTTTTGATTACAACAAAAACAATTCTAAATTGCTTTCTTCATAAACTGTCTTCCTAATTTTGTCAGCCTCTAATTAATTTCCTGTTATTTATAGGTCACTTATTTGTAGTCTAAGATTTACCAATTCCTATGATTTTTCATTTCCTGATCAAACCAAAGTAGGTATTCTCTCTTTCTTCCGTTTACGCTCTCTTTCCTCTCGTTCTTCGCTTTCTCGCATGATTAAATACATCGACCAAGCGCGGTGAGCCCCCTTCCATATCTCCCACCCTACACCACGATTTTCATCCGATTTCCGATACATACAACTAATATTCTCACTCCAGTATTAAATCAAGGCTTGTGACACGGACAAAGCACTACATAATCTTACTTGTAACAAATCTGTCAAAAATTGTCATATCATATTCTTTTTCTTGTTCTTCTTCGTGCCATATGGTCTCCACGATCACCGTACGGAACAATTCACCGACATCTCAGATGCCGGTTCACTCACGAATGTTGCGGAGCCATGACATCTGACGTCATCCTGTTCTGAGGCGTCCCTCTATTGCAGCCCTTCATAATCACACGATGTGTTCTTTGCCTCGCAGAATATCATATCATATAGGTACTAAACTCTAAATAATAATACCTATTTTTATTGACACACTTTTTAACATCTCAATAGAGACGAAGTTGGGATATAATATAAGAACCAGGAACTCAAGGCACCTACAGGGCTTAAGAACTGTCATCGGTTGATTTACGTGATCACTTCATGCGCTTGCGCAACGTTCACCAATTATGCCTCCCTATTGAGTTCCCTTATCGATGTAATTTTGAAAGTTCTATATATTTGAATAATGTGTAACAATTCACCTGAAAATAACGAATTATACTATTGCCATCTATGAAGTAACGAAGAATCCTTTTTTTGTAACGCCATCTATTGAGAAATTGGTTTATTTGTAAACAATGAAATCACCAGTCCTTATAAATGAGGTGACGGTGTCTCGCACAGATGTCACCCCTGAACTGCGCTAGAAATATTATTTCATTTTGCACTTGTTTACCTACTTGTACTAATGTGTATGTAAATCTAATATTTTTTATTTGCTTATACGCAAACATTGGATTTATTTTTCCTGTCGGGTCTACAAAATAACGATTAACGGACAAAGTCGGAGATAACTGGGCGCCATACACCTCAATCCTTAAAAATATTAAAGTTGTTTGCTGTGAGGCACCGCGTTTGAATAGTGTCCTCATTATTTTCTAAGAGCCAGCTTATCGAAAATACAACGGGCAAAATAGTATCTGTACCTACTGCCTTTTTAGGTGAAGTGTGGGGATAAAACGCAGGTGTCGTGCTTCCTTTTACAGGTTAATGCACACCCGTATACTCGTCGTTGGTTACCTAATATTGTAGGATGTGCCGTGACGTTATGAAATAAAGTATGAAGTCTATTTGTATTTAAACACCTTTTTTTAATTATGTCCACACATCCCATTTATAAATAAGTTTCGACAAAGAAACAATCAAATCAACTTTAAAAATTTAAAACACCCTTAGCAAAGTTTTCTTCGCGTAAAAATAAAGTCACAAAAATACTTCTGGGGGGCAAGTCTGGTCAACCGGTGAAATCAAAACATCCATGTTTACCCATATCCATGGAATAATAATAGTATAGAATACTCTTTAGCCTGCAGTAAACGCGACTGCTTTATGTTGACTAATTTGGTCAACATTTTGCTACGAGCATTCAGTAATCATTTGACCGTCTGCGTGATATGTTCTCCAAATAGGGAATTTTTTAACTGCTTGCAAAATTATTTACGCAGTCATAACAAGTAGTACTATACGAACAATGTCTACCAGCAGAGTCATACATATATTGACTCGAGCCGGCCAATAAAACGGCTTCACTTTTTCAGCGAGGTATTGTATGGGAATGAGTTTTCTATAGTATTATTATTCTATGCCCATATCATGGATATAATTATTTTATGGAGTTCTATAATATCTCCAGATGTTATTGAACTCCATATGATAATTATATCCATGATATGGGTAATCACTGGGTTTTAATTTCGCCGATTCACCAGACTTGCCCCCATGGTTTAATGCAAAGTTTTTATTTATATTATTTATGATTTTTTGGAAGACTAACAGCTATACATCAGTGTTACATTTAATATAATAATTTAACAGCCAATTAGAAGTCTTCGCTAATAGGCCATACCGTCGGTTGCAAGATAAAAAATATAACATCATGATTGAATATGTTTCTGTAACAGGTAAAGTTTCATCCTGCAACCGAAGCATTAGTAGTTATGAATTTCTCTGAAAACAGTTTTAACATGCATTGTCAAATTTTAGAGCTCTAAAGGTCGGGAATTTAGTTGCAAAATTCCAGTAGAAATTAATTGAATAAATCCAACTGTCGATTCGTTCAAGAGAATTTATTTCTCTTTACGTATCGATATACTATCAAGCCAAATCAAGCCAAGATCCGCGAGATTTTGTATTGCTAGGTTTACATATTTCATGCTTTTCAACATTGACATAAAAAAACACCAACTTAGAGGCTTCGCAGCATATAATATTATGTTATATGAATGAACTCAGACTATAATAGATAGAACTCTGAAAATATGTACGAATATAGAAAAATACAATATCTCAAACCAATTTTCATATAATAGCACCAGTTTCTCAAACCTTTTTTATGAAGAATATCATTTTTTAATGGCAAATTTTGTGTTCTGCCAATATTTCCATATTTTTTTTAAATATTGACTGAACGATTAAACACTCCAACTAGATAATTAATATAATTTTCACTAAAATTATATAAATTATAGTAAAACATCTAAATTTTTTTTATGTAAAATTGGAATTCAGTGACGACATCGTTTCATACATAAAATATGTATGGCAGTATACCTACACAATATCTACGGAGACTAAATAGTTTAATACTTAATCTCCAAACAGACACTAGATATATAACATCGAGTTGTTGATTCGGGGTCTAACTTGACATACATGTTTTGTATAGAATAAAAATATCTTAAAATATTTAATAATTTGGCTTTAAATTTTTATAGTTTGGTACGTATTCTTCAACTATACATACTATTGCAATAAACAGTTAGATATCATGTGTGACATACAACTAGTGTAAAGAAAACACTTGTTTTAGTTTTTCTAGTTACGGGTCTATCAAATACAGAGTATACACTTAGATAGATCAGTAAGTATATAATAAAACATCTTTGAAACTAAAACATTTCTAAAGTATTTCTCCAGAAATACTTTTTAAAATTTTAATATTGGTATCCACTTTTTGTCACATATTTTTGTGACAAGTTTTTGTCACATATATTTATTTGACAAGTTTTTGTCACATATTTTTCAAAACAAGTGTTCATTCTATTTTATAACGGAGTTTTATCAAGTTAGTCGGCAAACTTAAGAAATAGGTATACTTAATTAGTTTTCCTCTTAAATTTATTTGTTTATTTACTGCTTCTCGGGCAACTAACAGGTAGGTATTATGTCAAATATGAATTAAAAATGCACCCAATTACATTTTGCCACATTCTGGAGACATAGATATTAATCGTCTCACAGATCCAGACCGAAAATACAATTAAAAACTGTGTCTCCACCGGGAATCGAACCAGGAACCTTCACATCAGCATTTGGGTCAGATACCTAACCAACTGAGCCATGACAACACATGTTGAGGAACACAAGACTAAATCACGATAACGGCGCTGTATGAATTATCATAATCATTCGATATTCGTCTCACAGATCCACATCGGAAACACAATTAAAAACTGTGTCTCCACCGGAAATCGAACCAGGGACCTTCGGATCAGCATTTGGGTCAGATACCAAACCAACTGAGCCATGACAACACATGTCGAGGAACACAAGACTAAATCACGAAAACGACGCTGTATGAATTATCATAATCATATTACATATATAAATGGAGGGCTTCCATCGCCTCACACCAGAGGCGAATCAAGGTCTACGGTATCTGATTGCTAAACACGGTCATTTGGCCTAATGGGAAAAGTGGCAGACTAGGTAATAACAATATCCGTGTCGTAAAGCTTTCTGCTGATTTTGATCAAAATACAAGAAAAATATTGATTTTGTAATTTAGGGAATGAGTTTGATGTGAATATATATTTTTCTTCTGTTAATATAAGAGTTATAAGTTTTTCGATCGTCAACTATTGATAGAAAACGAATGCAGACTTGTCAGTTTAAATAAGTGTAGAAAGGTGTTCGATTTGATATTTTTATTTAAAATAGTGAACTGCATTGTGGATTCCGCATATCTGTTGGAAGAAATTGCCTTTCGTTGCCCTTTACGCAGTACTAGATCGAATGAATTATTTTGTATTCCTATGCGTAAGACTAATTATGCGCAGAATTCTTTTGTTAGACGTACAAAGTTGTAAATTTTATATTTCTGTCATTAAATCTGAAGTCAATATTCGAAATAACGATTTTGCAGCTTTTAAAAGAAAACTTCTTAATGTTTTGTGAACATATATGTGGATACGTATTAACAGTTTTCTTTTTACTGGTTAACTGGTTATTTATTTATTCATTTTTGTTTTTTTTTATGTATTATTTCAATCTTGTTTATTCTTCATATTGTTAAAACCACTTTTTTCTTCTTCATTAAGTATCTTATTGTTAACCAGTTATGGAAACTTTAGCTGTTTTTTTTATTATTATTTTGTACCATTACAATCTATTTATAAAACTGTATGTTTCCTTGATAAATAAAATAAATTTAATAGAACTGCACTGTATGTAGGTTATAGATATATTACAAATCGTCAGAATAAAGTCATTTTTCTGACGATGTGCCTTAAACGAAACGCGTATCAATAATGAATTAAATTAAAATAGAACAAAGATCAAGTATTATTTATTCTATTTTTGTATATATCTACATTATATAAGAGAATTATCATAAACAACTTGGAAACAAAGTTAAACAATAGAAAAAGGGTTTGTTAAATCATGGGGTATAATTTCCTATCCTTGTTTTTTCCAATCCTTTTTTGCTATGATGCTTATATTATTTATATTGTGTATTGTATATTTTCTTTATATGTATTGTATATTTTCTTTATTGTGTATTGTATATTTTCTTTATTTTTTTTTTGCTTTAATTATTTGGTTGATTTACATATATTATTTTGTCATACTTTGTAATCTGGTTTTGTCGGCCTTTGTGACTCAGTTGGTTAGGTATCTGACTGCTGATCCAAGGGTCCCGGGTTCGATTCCCGGTGGAGACACAGTTTTTAATTATTGTGTTTTCAGTCTGGATCTGTGTGACGATTAGCATCGTTAGTCTCCATAATGTGGCAACTTGTTATTGGGTGCGTGTTAAATAATTATTTGACATAGTACCCGCTAGTTACCCGAGAAGCAACATAAAATAAAAATAAAATAAATCTGGTTGGTTTGAAGAAATTGCAATTAGCCCTACAGTGTGCATAATATTTGTTTAAATTATGTACAAAAAGATAAATTTAATTTTTTTTTTTTTTTTATATTTTTATACCTAAGTATGTTGATTATATATTATATTTTGTGTATTCTTATGTTTTAATGTTATTAAATCGTTCTATATGTACTCACTTTCATGCTTTTTGTGAAATGAAGAAAAAAATAACAGTTTACCTATGTACAGACATTCAAAGTTATGCCATAATATTTGTATTGTTTTATTAAATAAATCAATAAAAAAGTGTCATCAATTCATACCATAACGTCATATTTTTATTTTATTTTTTATTTTTATGTAGCCTCTCGGTCAACTAACTACTGGTGCTATGTCAAATAATTATTTAACACGCACCCAAAATCAATTTGTCACATTCTGGAGAATAACGATATTAATCGTCTCATAAATCCAAACTGAAAACACAATTATTCATTTATTTAAAAATCCATTAAACTAAGAACATTGGTTACGAGTAAAAACAATATTTAAAATATTACACTTACAAAAACCAATAAAATGCTAATAAGAGTCATTGGAGTCACATGGAAGAATCCAGTCTACTAACACATGGGCATGTGCTAGAGTGTACATTATTGTGTTGGTAATTATTATAAATCTATAAATCTAAAATCTATAAATCTAAATTGTATATCTAAAAATAAATTTCTTTATTTTTCCCTGGTTCGCCCTATCCTGGAATACGTATCTCCTGTCTGGTCTCCCCATTATGCAACACACATAAACCGTATCGAAAGGATACAAAATATATTTATTAAACACCTTAACCAAAAAGAATTTCTTGATTTCCCGTCGTATCGTGAGACAAGGATTTACCATTGCATTGATTCACTCGAAAACAGACTACTGTATCTGATATGATGCTTTTCCACAATATTATTAATAATAAAATTGATTCTCCTGCTCTCTTAAATTATATATCTTTCAACATCCCTACCCGTAGAACTAGACACACTCCTCTTTTCCGTCTTACCACTCAACACACCAACTATGCTCAACATGCAACAATGTACAGAATCTGTAATACATACAATAGGCATTTCCAAGAGATCGACATATTCTTACTTAGCGCCCCCACATTTAAAAAAATATATCAAACTTAAAATTTCATCCTCATAATCAAATTTAACACTTAATATACTGACACATTAAATTTACATATGCAATTTCACACACCATTCACACAATATCTCACCACAATAATATTATGGTGAGATATTGTGTGAATGGTGTGTGAAATTGCATATGTAAATGTAACCATATTATGTAACCATTCCTAATGTATCTTAATATACTACAATAACTTCAGCGACAACCTGTAATTGGCTTTATTCTTAATCAAATTATCTTTTTTTATATAATTTATTATATGCTGTATGTTGTCCTCTAAATAAATAAATAGATTATTATCAATTATTGTATTGATTAGTTAATCATTGTAGTACGACGGACACATAATTTTGTCTGCGTTTTTTGGTAAGAAGCCAGTGTGAAATCTGTGTATTTTAAAGTATTGCTGCAGAAGGTTTTTTTTGTATTTTGGTTTTCCTTAATGTAGAAGTTACATATATACCTATTTTAGGTGCCAAGAAAGTATAATGTCTATGTCCATAGGTTGTATTGGTTCAAACTGCACTTGTTTACTATGTAATGTTGGTTCTAGTTAGGTCTACCTGTTGTCCAATAGTGTGTCTTTCCGATTCCAATACTTGAATTCAAAAACTATGTCTCCACCGGGAATTGAATCCGGGACCCTTGTATCAACAGTCAGATACCTAACCAACAGAGCATATACACCACAATGTGTGTTAACCAGCGACAGGTTTGCATAATCTTGTTAAAGGAAGCACGATAAATGCGTGTATCCCCACACACCAGTCTCGTCTCATTAAAAAAAAACTACATTCAGAATTGGTTGTGAATTTTGTTTTAAATGAATATGTCATTGTTAAACAAGTACATATACATATTCCTACGTTCCCTAAAATTATCATAAATGCTTGTGCTATAGGTGAACGAAATCGGTCGAGGCAGGATTCGAACTCGCGACCACTGGATTAAGAACCCAATGCGCTAACCGCTCTGCCATCGACCCATCCGTGAACAACATAATGTGACATCGGTTTTTACACTCGAAAACACATCCAATTTTTTGATTAATTACACAAATGAGTACTTTCGATAGATATTATTAATTTAAGAATTAACATCAAAAAATAATCGGTGATTTTAGATTCAAACCGAATTTCAAACGAAAACTAGTCTGAATCTGAAGTGGGCTTGACGAATCGAAAGCAGGTTACCAAACTCGTTTCCAATCACTCACTGTAACTCAGAGAAATCGCTCATTTGTCAATCCGTCGAGGTTTGCACGTCGAGCTGTAAAGGGAGATGGGAAACTTCGGATGAGATCGACTGAGCCGTGATATAGAGTGCATAAATTTTGTATCGGATTCTTGGTGTGGGCGACGAAGGAAGAAATAATTCAAGGTCGCAGAAGAGGAGAAACGCTAATACTGTAATACTGTTTTTTTTTAAGAATCAAATTAAAGGAACTGATTCAACGGAGACATTTTCTAGAGTTGATTTGCATGTATTTGGCTAAAAACCCTTGTATATCTTGGGCATACGGGTGTACATAAATATACACACTATATTAACTTCTGATGAATGAAACACGAAAAAATATTTTATAGGTACCTACTTTATTTTTCTTAAAAATTTTATAAACATTAAAATTAAAAAACGTTTATAACATAATTCCACTGTCTATTTAGACTAAAACCTACTACCGGTTTCGTGCTAAGCACATTTTCAAGTAGTCACTACTTGAAAATGTGCTTAGCACGAAACTGTTTGTAGGTTGTATTCTAAATAAACAGTGGAATTAAGTTATAAACGTTTTTTGTTTTTGATGTATAAAAATTTAATTTTTTTTTATGGAATTCCATCAAGAACTTTCGATCAAAAAATTAAATGTAATATTTTAAACCACCAAATCTCTGATAAACAATATTTTTAGTGAAGAAAAGGTACAATATATATATATAGATTTTTTTATTCAGATAATAGCAAAAATAGTAATCAAATAGTAAAAAAAACTAAGGCGGTAGATTTTCATTTTCTCTTTCGTTTGAAGTAAAAATCTACTACATACCTAGCCTTTTTAGTTTTTTAGTTACTTTCAATAAAATATTAAAAAGGTTTAATTAAAACAAATTTTACAAGAAGATATAAAACAAATTCAAATCCCAAAAAGCTCACGTAATAGAATAAAGATGTAAAAATAAACTGTTATTCCTTTCGAAGTCGTATCTTTTGAAGGTACTGAAAAAATTCTAAATTCTATTTACTATTCAGCCTACTATAGACTCTTGAAATACGAAAACATTTTAGTAACATAGATAACAAACGGGTGGATTTTATAGGAATAAATAATGTACAAGTACAAATTATATTGAAATAATTTCAAAATCTGCTTGTATCACCTATAGAGAGAATGCGCACTGGTAAACGCAAGCACTCCCAGGACTTACCTTTTTCATACCTATATTCAATAAGAAAAGAAATATAAAAAATAGCATTGAAATATACTTCATCGAGAGCGTTATTGAGTAAGACCTAAATAGTCTAGGTACTTACTTTGTCAAACAGACAATTATGTAGTGATATTTTATAATTTTTTTTATTTTTATTTATTTATAAAATTTACATTTGGTTGTATTATTTTTGCACTAAAAAGTATTAACAGCTTATTAATGCAAGCTCTTCTTGAACACTGCAATTAAATATTTATTCAACCATCAATATATGTATATTATGTGTATCTACACGTATACAAAACATTAAAATTAAACCATTTTATAGTGAAAATAAAGTAAATCACAAACAGAACAGTTAAAACTATGTAAATTGAAAAGAAAACAAAAATATTAATTCAAACAATTTAAATTAAAAACAAAGCAATGAAAAACAACGATGTAAAAGAGAACAAAAATGAAAATGTAGAAAGCAATGAAAATTAGGTATGTTAAGTTTAAAATTGTTTTAAAGAAATTATTATCTTTTGATCATTATAAGTGTTAACTAAACGAAGTCGATCATTTGAAGTGTTAACTAAACTAATTATGCCCATTAGATATGTATACTAATTTAAAGGAAAGTCAGTATACGACATAAATTAACATTCGCCTTTCATATTATATAATCTATATTCGAATTTCGCAAAATGTTAATTATCTCGATTTGTTTTCAGGTAACCACCATCATTCGTAGCTCTTTTGCCATCAAACGCAGACTTACGATACACCCATGGGGGTGAGTTTGTTTATAGTACATAGGAAAACTTTATGTGTGTGTGTGTGCGTTCGTCAAATTTCCAACAAAATCAATCCCTACACACCTCATGGTTCATTAGCCACCTGTGCTCAAACTAATTATTGCTAATTACAATCTGTTTACGTTCATTCTAATCGGAATTAACAAACACCATTAACGGTACATCAAAACAACAATGGCGTCCGTGTGCCAAATAACAATAACAATTATATATGCATAAAATGGTAGATGTGGATATATGGAGAAGATTATGAATTACACATTAATCAACGGAGAGGTCTATTGTTTGAGAGCAATCATCCTTCACGTACATAGGTACTGGTATTACTGAACAAATGAATTCATCTCTGGATATAAGGGTATCGAATCTGGGTGTATTTCTAGGCTAAGTTATTGTTTTGATGGAAACAGGAAGATATCTGAATTTTGAAAAGTATTCGTTGATATGATTAATTGGACAAAATTTTGATGTGGTATTTTTCTATTAAATGCACAAATGCGTATCTTCCAACTTTCAATTCGTTCAAAAGAATTGATTTTTCTTAACTTATGATTTTTCGCATTATTTTTCCATACATCTCAAAAACCATAAAAGCTAAAACGCTGAAAATTTGTATATATATAGACAAACACAAAATCTCAAATTCATTTTTTTAACTAGTTCCAGAATTTCTCAAACATTTTTTATTCCGAAAAAGATTTTTTCTATGATAAATTTATGTGTTTAACTGCCTATATTTCCAAAGTTTTGGAAATATAGGCAGGACGTGAACAAAACTAGAAATGTATGTATCTCAAGAGAGAGGAGTCTGGCGTTCGGCTCTCTCTGACTACCCAAAATAGGTAGAGGGCGTGATGGTATGGTGTGATTGTCAACCTTGTGGAGAGTTTAGTGTTGGCAAAAACGCACTCGTTTTCAAATCAATCCAGATTTGTTCTAAGTTTTGAAAATGCCAAAAAATAACATATTCTTGTTTTCCGATTATCTAAATCCATATTTTTTTATTAAAATATACTAGATGTCGTAGTTAGCAAATTTTAAATGAATCGAAGTGAGTTATTTTTCCGGGGGATTTTAGACGTTTTGGTTCCAGACCACATCGTTTTTCTATAGAGAATTATGACTAATGTGAATTGTTTTCGGAGTTATTTGTCTAAAAACATATTAATTTTTAAGGTTTAGAGAACAGTTATGTAGTTATCTAGGATGTGTTGAAATGTAAGGAAAACTGAAATATGTTGCCAACCAAAACGTCAAACGCGCGATATTCCATGACTCACTTTTTGCACAGTGTACTACATCTTGTATATTATAATAAAAATCTATGTTTAAATAACGCATACATTCTTTTCCGGCTCGACATACCATAACTATGTAGGTATGTACCTACCTATAATCGTTCCTATTTGGAAATGTACTGCCTTAATAGAGAAGTCTGTTCTGAGGCAGTACTTTTTCAATTTGGCCTAAGGGTACATGTTTTTAAATACAAAATAATTAAACATAAATGGTAATCAAAAATAATCAGAAAAATATAACGTGGACGCTTAGTTTTTTTAACCAATAGCAATGTAGTGGAAATAATGGATGGCACGAAGGTATTAACACGTAACTCCATAGAATATTAATATATGTATTTTTATGTTTTCAGTCTCTAGATTTAGCATTATATACTCTCTTGAGATCCTTGAATAGAGCTAAAAATAAAATTCAAGGAGGGGGAGTTGGAATTATCAATGCATACACGATTACGCTGTGTGGATATCGCGAAAATCGTATTCACGTTTTCTATATAAACTTTATATTATAATATTAGTACATGATAATACTCACGTAACCGATTTTGATTTCAAAAGTTTAAATTTCCCCCGGGAATTTGTTGACAATAATTATTGCTTTGCTTCGAAAAATAAAATGAATAATAAATTTTGAGGCTCAATTTTCAATCATTTACTTAAAAATTTATTTTTTTTGTTTTCGTTTTTCAGCCGTCGAATCGTAAACAAATTTGTCGTGGAGAAAAAAAAATTTATATAACAAAGATACGTGTAATTTCATTAATACAAAACGTTGTTTAGTTTCTGGAAAACACTAGCTTATGTAAGGATTCGTCAAAAATACATAGGTAGTTTAGTTATTTCCGGAAGGTATTTAAAATATAATGAAATAAAAATTCTAGAATCATATTTATTTGAAATAATAATCAAAATATTCTGTGAATCTAAATATTTAAAATACTTACTCAACAAAATAATGATAATTACATTTTCAAACGTTGATTTGAATTCAGGCACTTTTATGAAAATCACGGTTTAGCATGTGCGCGAATTGCCAGTAAAATAATTTTACCTATATTAATTTCGCGTTCAAAATATTTCTCCAATATAAAAAATTAATTGAAATGAAATAAATAATCATTGAAATGTATTTTCAACATCAATTGACAATATTATTTTCCAAAAAGGAATAAATCGATTGAGAATAAATATCATTTGTTATATTATGTAAATATATTTGCGGAATATGCATTTTGAATACTGGCAGTATCGCTTTCGATATATCATTATCGTAATGACAGTTGTCACCTCGCGGCCAATTCAGTTGTGAAACATTACACATAATAATAGTATGTGCTCAACTAAAATTTAAATGTTTTTTGTAGCAAGATATTATTTGTTTCAAATAATATTCTTACGATAGAATTAAATTAACAAAATATCATAGCAGGTCTCAAAAGGCGTTGATTTATATGGTGTAAATCGGAGAGCAGGTCTACTGAATTAATCAGACAATGATTCTTAACATTGTGGATCAAATCATGATAACTTTTTGCCTATGAATTTCTTAAAACTATGCATTTGTAGCAACTATAAACATTCTGTATGGAGGGCGGGAAAACAGTATAATTAAACATTTTTATTCAGAATTAAACATTTACCTTGATTGATTATTGTTTTTCCTTTTTTCAGATACGAGGCTAGAAGATGAAGGAGTTCTTGAAGTCGAAAATGGTGTAGTCAAATAAATGAGTGTTGTGAAAAAATGTGCTGAAACAAATATGTCATAAAAGATAGTCAGTCAATTTCAAAAATGTAATTAGTGAAAGTGTTTGAAAATTTGTGTGATGTTGTTAAGAATTATGTTTCAATTTTTAGTCAGCTAAATTTGTGTACACGACGATGCGCTTATCCACAATGTCTTCAAAATGGAACCCGTAATATTCGACGAAAAGGATGAGGAGGCCTTTCAGTATGAACCATACCTTGGAATCGAACTGTCAAAACCCACCATGAACGGTGACATACCGAGACAGAACAAAGATGGCGCCGCTTCATCGTCGGGCGATAAACAAAATGGCCGACAAAAAATCGTCTGCTGTTTCTGCTTCAAAACGACAAAGCTCAGAAAGCGGCAGTACATCGTGAGTTTCTTCACGAACCTCGGAATTTTTTCGCTGTTGCTGGGCTACACATTTCTCGGCTCATTTCTTTTTCTCGCCATCGAGGGTGGAAACAACCAGGTCTTGAAGCCGAGGATGCTGCCTGGGAAACAGTACACGGAGCAGAACAACAACGAGAGACAGATTAACGGAAGCAACCAACAAGAAGAAGAAAGAAACCAAGAGGAGTCGAAGAAACCCCCAAGGTTTCTTGATACCGCTGATAGATATCAAAATTATTCTTTCTTGAGTGACGCCAACGCTGAGGCGAGGGCGAGAACAGTTGAAAACATTTGGGAGATCACGGTCTCATTGAATATTTTGTACAGAGAAAACTGGACTAAGTTGGCAGGTCAGGAGATTTCAAAGTTCCAAGATGAGTTGGTGCAGAGGGTCACACAGGAAATGGCCGCGCAGTACGGGGCCGTTTATCAAGAGATGGCTCTTGGAGGCGCCGGTCACGTGGTTGGGGAGCTAACGTACGGAAGCGACGAAGGAGAATGGAGTCTCGCGAAGGCTTTTTTCTATTCTCTTACGGTGCTCACAACGATAGGTAAGCCTTCATATCTTACTCAAATTTTGATAATTATTAATAATATAAATAATTAATACAGCGCCGTTTAATGATTCAGGATCATTCCAAGGGCGCTTATATTCTGTCTTATGTTGCTCTACAAAACAAAGCTGTTTAAAGTTCTTTAGAGAAAGTTCTCTTGATTTATGCAATCCGGACATCTGGACACAATCAATTCCAATTGATTATTTCTGGAATTCAACTTTATTTAAGCAACACAATATGATTTATTTTGTACTCTTCATTAGATTAAGAATTTATTTTTCCTTTACAGGAAATAATCTCTTCAATTATTTTCCAAAGAATTTCTTATTTAACATATACCTATTAAGTAAAAAATGTGGATATATTATGATAAACTGGAACATAAGAAGTCAAATATCATTGTCAGGTTCCCATTTCTTACTCATAAAAGAGTAAAGTAATTCGTTTATGAATTTGGTCATTCATATCTTTTAATATTCACATATTCCAACTGTCGATTTGTTCAGGAGAACTTTGTTCTCTTAACATATCGACAATGTTTCAAGCCAGGATACGCGAGAATTGTATGCAGAGGTCTTCTTTTTTCACGGCTTTTCCAACTTTGAAGTCAAAAAACACCAACTTAGAGGCTTCGCAGCATATATGTTCCTACACGGATTTACTCAGAATTCGGAGTAGAACATTTCGTGTGTCTGTGTGTGTGTCTGTGTGTGTGTGTGTATGTCTGTGTGTGTGTGTGTGTCCGTCCCCCCCTTATAACTTTTGATCCGCTCAATTTACAGAGCCCAAATTTTCAGAATGTATAAACAGTTATAGGCCTACAAAACTTTTATACTCAGAAGAGGGAATTTTTGTTTCAGTCAGGGGTTATCAACTTTTGAAATTTTGGTTTATTTTTCCATATATCTCAGAAATCATAAAAGCTAGAACGCTGAAATTTGGTACAAACATAGACAAATACAAAATCTCAAATTATTTTTTTTTTTAAAAAATCCAGGGTTTCTCAAACATTTTTTATTAAGAAAAAAAATTTTTTCATGATAAATTTATGAGTTTAACTGCTTATATTTCCATTTTTTTTAAAAATATCAAAAAAAGCCGAAACACCCCAACTAGATAATTTAATTTTCTATAAAAAATATTAACATTGTATTACCACATAATAATTTCGTCACTAAATTCAATTTTTATAAAAATTGAATTTAGTGACGACATTGCTTCATACAATTTGTATGGCAATCGCCTACACACGATATCTAAGAAGACATAATTGTTTGATACTAATCTCCAAACATACATACATACCATCATTCTGTTTTCATATTCTGGATAGGATCAAAGGACTGACCTCCATACTATCCTATCTTGACATACATACATATGTAAGTACATGTGTTGTATAGAAAATATAATATCTTAAAATATTAAATAATTTGTATGTATGGGATTATAGTTTGGTACATATTCTTCAACTATACATACTATCGCTATCGACAGTTGGATCTCATGTGTTACATGCAACTAGTTTTATATAATTTTGTCACTTATTAAACATAGGAATATGATACAAAAATAAAAGAAATGTACGATTTACATACACATTGGTACAAGTATGTCAACAAGCCATAAATGAACTTTGGTACAATTCTGGCGTGGTTCAGGTATGACATCTGTGCTAAAGCAATGTCACCTCATGTATAAGGACTGTAAGTTTCTTTTATTGTTAACAAACCAATTCCTCAATAGATGGCGTTGCAAAAAAAAGGTTTGTCGTCGCTTCATAGATGGCGGTGGTGTTTTAGCTTTTTTCAAATTAAAAGATTTTCATGATTAACATATATAGCACTTTCAAAATATAGAATGAGAAGGTATAATTGAGAAACGTTGCGGAAGAGCATAAAGTGTTCACGTAATCCAGCCAATGATAATAAATTGTAAGCCCTGTAGGTGCAATTAATTCCTGTAGGTGCAATGTTGTCAAAAATTGTCATAAAATATAATCATTTAAACTTCACTTGTAGCCAGATATTTGTTAAAATATACGTTATTCAACAGAGATTTTAAACAAGAATCAAAAGAGAAATTGAACTCAAATAATTACATTAAAATTAAATGCGTATCATAAATAGTTTAATCGCACCCGTGTTATAAATTATTTAATTTGAATTATCTACCGATAATGAAAATATTATACCCATGAATAAATGAACGAAAATGAATCAATTTTAATTTCTCACTCTTGCGATTTGTATATTTCAATATTCATACCCATACAATAAACACATCGTATTTCGATCGTACAACAATGCATTATGAACTGAATTACCTACTCCAAATTTATTAAACGATTGTGTTCAAATTTTATTTATTGAGTCTGGTGATTATGCTTATGTAACCTACACATGTGAATGATTATTTATAGGAAAAACAGAGAACAATATTTATAATAACGTCATATATACATAGATTAACATTCCTAGAATCATAATGAATACCTACCAAACTGTTTTGCTGTTTGTTTATTTGATGAAAACTTAGATATAGGTTTCTTCTTCTGGGTGAAAATCCTTAGATTGGCTCGCACCAAGCACTCCATCTATTCGCCTTATAAAATAAAAAAAATACGCAATGATATGAACAAAACTTTTGTTGATTATTTATTAACTTTCAAATTTTATAATAATAATAATAAGAACAATTTATAAAGCGCCGTTTAGTGACAACCGTGGTCACCTCAAAGGCGCTTTCAGTTTGGAAAAAAAAAAGTTTAAATTAAGTTAAAATTAGTCCTATAACTCATTGAAAATGGTGAAACATAAAACTTAAAAAATTACAATAAGTTCAAATTAGTCCTATAACTAACACATTGAAATGGTGAAATATAAAACTTCAAATCACAAATTAATCTATATATATATAAATATTACATAATCCAGATGAAATTAATTATAAAAAAAATAGTCGATTCAAAGTAAACTAGCATAATATTTAGTAAACATAATATTATTGAACGGATGAAGGTCAATCTGGATACTATTTGCGGAAAAGATGAGTTTTTAATTTCTTCTTGAATCCATTGATATTTTCGGCACATCTTATATCCATTGGAAGATTGTTCCATGACTTTGGTCCAGAAACGCCAAAAGATCGATATAGGTATTTTGGTTTATTTGTGAGATTGGTTTCTACTAGTTTTTTATTGGATTGGGTCATTGATCTTATCGTACTTTGTTTATTGTTAGGTGAAAATGGATCACAAAGTTCCGATATATATTCCGGGGCCATGCTATTGAGTGCTTTAAAGACAAGGAGACATGTTTTAAATTCTTTACGTTCTGGGCTCTTCAGCCAATGAAGTTTGTGAAGTGTTTGAGAAACGATCAATCTGGTATATATAACGGGCTGCTGCATTGAGGATGAGTTGTCGGTAGGTGTGCTAATGTGGCGTTACAATAATCTAAACGGGAAACTATTAAAGAATTTATAAGGACCTTAGTAGCATTTGTCGAGAGACACCTTCGAATAGGTCTATGTTTTCTGAGAAAGTAACAACTTTGTAGGTACTACTATTATCTTATTACAAAACAAAACGATTGATGTTAGATATTATACTTACTTATTTTACGGGTCCGATTACTTTACTTTTCTGTTAAATATAGAAGCCTCCACGTAAGATTGCAATTTAGTAGCTATTTAAGCACAAATATTAGTAGAAAAAGTAAACACAGAAATAAACAATAGAAATACCACTAGTGGCAAAATGAATGAAATAACAAATCAAGATAAAGATTTCTCTTTTTTAGTAGATAATTTAGCAGTAGCGTTGAAACAAACAATGAGCACGTGAAATTGTATTATCACGCTTACGGAGATAGTCGTTGTCTGTCAATATTTCAATTAAACCATTAAAAGTCCATTAAAATAAAAACCTATGATAAACGGCATTAACTTCAGACATTGGCTATTATTTCCTTTACAATACACTCTTTGTGGACAGACCAATTACTTTTGCCCACAATTTATATCGAATGACGATCTGAATTTTCGTTCATCGGCTTTTTTCGTCGCCACATGGATATTTTCACATGTTTCCCCTGCAAATGCATGTTCCGCATTTTCCGCTGCAAATGCATGTCAGAACAGAATTGTGTTACATTAGGCTATCTCTGTCATTAAATTAAATTTATGGAATCAACGTTGTATTTTGTAGTCAACGATATTTATGATAAGGCAGTTATTTTTGTTATTCAAAGGTATAATTTGGTATAGGTATTTCAATTTTAGTTTATTTTGGGTTCGCTCGAATTTATCGTTTTATGAAACATTATTAAAATTCGTTACTTTCAACGTCCATTGTAATCCTTTAATTTGTTACCTTTTTTACGCAATTATTTAGCCAAAAAAAGCGATATTTTTTTATTACCAGAAAGGTAGGAGATAAATGAAAATTCTTTATGTAAATTTATGAGAAGGGAGTATGAGAGATTCGAGTTAAAAGAGAGAATATGAAAATATTTATTGTGTAACCCATTGTGTTCTACGTGTAATAAAATTAAAACGTTTCTTTCGATAAATCATCTTCTTTCCTCCTAGTTTCTTATATTCTCTAGAAAACTTTTATAGCTTACAGTAATATATAGTACAAACAGCTACTTTCAAACTAGAATGAGGTTTAATTTATTGCGTTTATTCGAAATAAAAAACAACACTGAACTTATAAATTACTTTTTTATGAGTAACTCGTGTTTGAATTTTTATATTTTTTACTAAAGAGATAGGTATGGAGTAAATAATCACATTTAACATTTTCTTAATGAACTTTAACACCATTAAGTATGTTCGATGATCCTCGGGACTTGATCGGCATGACATAACTTCGCACTAAATACAAAAACTATATCAAAAGTATGTTTATGCCATTGGAAAGACATAATTTTATGAGGTCATCTGAATCACAGATGACCAAACTCACCAAGTCATTAAAATAATTTAATTGAAGTAATGTTTTCCCTATACTGATCTCTTGGAAAAATCCTGTGATATACACTGTTGGGGGTTGAGCAATGTATTGCTTCGGTCTAACCTTCTCTTCAAAATATCTCGAAGACTTCGGCACTACCTACTACCGTATGCAGAATGGTCCCACAGTCATTTCACTCATACTACATTTATTTATTTAGATCAAAATATTACAAAAATATATATTAAAGGTTACTACTTCACTAGACAGAGTCTTCTCCGAAGCAGCTACCTGTATAGTTTGAATAGTTATTACAATATATTATACATACATATTATACAATTAAATAAAAAGAACGACAAGAAAAAGAAAATGAAAATCGCAACAGTAAAAAAAATATAAAAAAAAATCACATAAATATAACCACAAAATACAATACATAGAGAAGAAAGACATACATAGGTTACATTATTATTGCTGAAACATTTATTTCATTTTGATGTCTACCTACTTCAAGTAGCCACTTTGTACCTGACACTTTTGATTTTTAACCCCTTAATTGCAGTTTGTCATACATTCGTGATGCATTAAATGTAAAAAATCCTTGCCCAAATTTGTTATTCATTTTCGAAACTCTTTAACTACCCGATTTTGTTGATTAGTTTCGTGAACTTTGATCCGTTTTTGAAAAATAAATACATGATTGATCTAGTGTACAGTTGTCGTATATCCAGAACTTTGAAAGATTTAAAAGGGTCTTCAGTGTTATACCTGAATGGCTTCTTTATCACAACTCTGACTATGCACTTTTGAGCTTTTTTTAGAGAATAAGTACACAGCGCATCCACGCACATTACCGATCATTCATCAAATCATTCATCTTAATACTACAAATCCCTTTCGGCATTGGGCGGCGCCAAACAGCAGACCGCCTACTTCTCAACGTTTTGCACCCAGGATTGCTGTCTTTTCTGACTACTCTTCTGCTTTCGATATTCCCTTTAATTTCTGTGGAAAAAAACTGACCGTCGATAAACTCTGCAGTCTCTCGATGAACCTTAAAACTTGAAAAAAAATCAGTGGAAAATGCCAAAAAAATCTTTCTTATTTAATACCAACATACTTTCGTATGTCAAAAAAAAATTGAAGAGATCGAGAGAAATTTATTACTTGTACCGTTATAAGAAATTTTTCCCGTTACACAGTTTCACTTTGTGTCATTTTCCATAACGTATCCTGTCATTTAAACTTATTTTCTTTTCAGGCTTTTTCATTCACGTCATGTCTGCTCTGTAAAACGACTAAGATTTAATATTATATACGTTTTACAAAGTGAGCTTTATATTATTATTATTATTACTGGGAATATAAACACGACTAGGTTTTTGACATTGAGATAGAAACTTGATTTTCTATATATATAAAAATGGATGTACGTATATTTGTTTGTTTGTTTGTTTGTATGTTCGCGATGAACTCCTATCATCGCAATCGGATGGTTATCCGATTGCGATGAAACATTTGGAATTTGTTCAGCTCATTCAGGAGAAGGTTTATGCATTATAATTTATTTTTTTTATTTATTCGATATCTTACAAAAAAATAATAAAAAAAAAGTTTTGGATTGAAGTGAAACTTAGTGGGTTTGTTCAACGCGCACACGAGAAGTTTTATGAATTAAATTTATTCATTTATTTAATATCTAACACAAGAATTTAAAAAATTATCTATTTGGGATTGTCATTTAGGTACCTAATATTAGGGATTCCATTAGCGCATATAAGAAATCGTATTTGAAGTTATATTCAATTATTTAACTTCTCGCCGAAAAGTTATTGAAAAATTATCTATTTGCTATTGCAAGAAAAATATAAATAAAAAAAAATTAACATATAAATAAAACTAGGATCAAATTAATAAATACTGAAATATTAAAACAATAACATATAAATAAATCAATGATAATAATAATAAGTAAATAAATTAATAAAGCAATAAATAAGTGAATAAAAACATAAATCAAAAAATAATAAGAAAAAATTCATATATCATCCATACATAAAAATTGAATATTATAAAAAAATGAAATAATGGTAAAGGTTCAAGTATATTTGTTTGCATAATATTGAATAAAATTATAAATGAATGAATGAACAGGGACGGAAGGGACTGTAGGGATGGAAGGGAAAAAAATACGGAATTATAATTAGTGAATCTAGATATGAATGTTTAAGTAATAAAAAAGAAACATACCGATCAATCATTTTTATATATTTGGAGGTAAATAATTACAGGACAACGTCTGCCGGGTTTTACTAGTAAATAATAAAATTTAAGAAACAGGTGGTCTCGTTACAGAACTTAACTTTATAATATAATTTTCTTCTTTGTTTGTTAGTTTCCTTGAGAAAGTATCACAAACATGCATATTTTATTAACAATGTTTCAGAAAAAAGCTTAAATTCCCTGCAATATTTTTCGAGATTTGAGCCAAAAAAATGAAAGTTCTCAAACGATTTCTCTAGGGGGAGAAAATAAAACTGCTTAGAGAATAATGGAGAGTTAATTATAAATAAAAATGAATGATTTATTTAACTTTTTAACATGATATATTTAACATTTTTTTATTTTATTAAATTCTAAATACAAAATATAAAACAATGAAACTATATAGAAAAAGATGCACAGTGCATAGTAAGAAAAAACATATTTCCCTTTACTAGAGTGCAAGCACTCGTGTGTAAAGGAGACAATTTAATTAAAAAAAAACACAAAATATTATATATACATAATTATTATCTATATAAAAAGAAGTTGATATAATTAACATATCAGTCAAATTTAATAAGTTTAATTTATTTTTTATTTTTCTTTTGAATTCATTACCTATATTCAATAGCCAAATATAAAAGGAATAATTATTCTAAAGTTTTTTGTGTTAAGAGAGTAATAATCCATTTTAAAATTAATGAACAAATGTACCAAAGTTTTTTTACGACCAACGTTTTCGCTAAGGCGACGCGGAACCAATTTCAACAAAAATCACCCTACACTACAACATTTACGGCGTTGCCACCTGTGCGGGTCGTTATTGCCGAGTCACCTCACCGAAAACGTTCTGTCATTGTAATCGAATTTTACTTTTCAAAACTATAATATAATAAACACTTCCTTATACCCTGCGCATGTGGCGAGTTTATTGCCATATTGTAGTTTCTTTCAATTAACCTGTGCTCTCCAACCCAGATTGCTAATAGATATTTGCGTATCAACTTTACAAGTATTATACCATGCATTTCTCTCTTATTCCTACATCTTTTCATGCATACTATTTTGATATTTACACCACTACCGTTTCCTTCTATAGTATGTGTTATTAAATCTATAAATAATTATTTGTTTGTTTAATTGACACTGGTCCATTGTTTTGGATGCTGAGGCAGAAGTCAAAAGGTCTGAGGTAAATAATACTGTATGTATTATTACGACATATTGGTACAAAGTAACAACAGAGTTGCTTTGAAGACATTCCAAGTGGTTCAGGATCTCATTACTGAAACGTGTGTTACGAGTCTTACTGCTATGTCCAAATATTGCATTCCATTGTTGTGGACATCCTCAGATTCCTTTGTAGCAACCCAAGATTCCCAGGGCAGAACTCAAAAGTCAAAATAATTGATTTTACAGTGACTTTGTTGTATTCCATGATTGAATATAGCAACCGTGCAAAAAAGTTACTTTTCTCTGGGTACAAAACGACACATCAACATCCAACATGCCTTATTTCTCGCGAAATTAGAATTCTCGACATAATATCAAACTTCCCTAGAAATTTTGATAAATGAAATAAACTTTGAGGCACTGACTAGAATAGTGCTTCCACTTTTTTCAATTATCATCGTTTTCGGATCACCCTAAAGAGACGGATAATCGAAAATACAATAGGTAAAATAATATCTAACGTAGTTCAGCAATGATGTTCACCACCCATTCTGAATGCATCGCCTTTTTAGGTGAGACAAGACTGGTGTTTTGAGGTACAACTTTGTGTCGTGCTTTCTTTTATGAGGTTATGCACATCCGCATACATGTCGCTTGTTACCCCACATTTTTTTGATGTCCCGTGATGGTATGAATGAATGAAAGAAACTGTATGTAAAACTGGAAATACAAGACGAGTTTGAAAATTAAAAATTCACTTAGACATTCTTTGTCATAAAAATTAATCGATGATATTTGAATCTCCTAAGAACTCGATGGAATCTCTTTTCTGGAGTGTACTGCTGTATGGCTGTGAAACGTGGACTATCAGCTGGAGTAAAACTGGACGTCAGGCAACCTTCGAAATGTGGCGCATGGCTAGGATTGGTCAGACCACATTCCAAACGACGTGGTACTGAGCAGAATCGGAGAATGGAGACAATTCCCAAAGAAGGTTGCCCAACAACTAACTATCCAAATGGAGGAGCCATAACATCAGTCATCCGGGTCTGCTTTTTATTATCGTCTAAGGAATGACGGAGGGCAGAAACTATAGAGGTTGCCCTCAAAACAGTTAATTGACAGGTGATTAGGAGCGATTTAGCAGCTACCAAGAGATGAAGAGGCTGGCGGACAACAGAGATATGTAGATTGATGGAGTGCTTGGTGCATACCTATCCAAGAATTCCTAGAATAGTGACCACGAGAAGATTAATCATTCCAAGAAAAATGTATTTTTGCAGGAACTCACTCTTTTACAACGCAGCGTTATAAAAGTGTAAGCAGTTGTACAAGTTTCTTTAATACAATAAATTGATTGTAAAACTTCTTGATGAGGCGGATTTTTCTTTTATAAAACATGGAATTTCCAATTTTAATATTTTACGAGATACAACTCTAAAGAAGTAACACTAGGCGCACCAAAATGGAAGCATACCAAAGATGTGAAATAATAAATGATAAAATCAATGTGAAGGTCACGTCTCATCCGGCCCTGTCATTTCCTCTCCGCTATTGTCACAGCAAAGTGAGCAAAATGGACAGGAAATAGTTTCTCTAACATTTGATGGAATTTCGAAAGATATTTTTGTAATTCCGACTCTCTTGTACTATTACTTACTATTCGAAACATCCCCAGTTTTGATTCGAGTTGCGACCCACTTTTGATTCACAGAAATATATTCATTATTACGCCAACGAAGAAATGCTATTTTTTTTGTGGTCTCAACGATAAAATTCCCAATTTTGTTTTTTCATCTCGAGACGTGTGTTTTTCTGGATCAGCAGAAAACGTTTTGACGGATAGTTTTGTGGTAGGGAATTTACACTAGGAATGAAAGTTTCGCTTTCGAAAAACGACTTCCATCAGTTTGTTCTATTTGCAGAATGCCAATTTATAAAGAAAGAAAAAAAAAACATTGAACAACTGCCTCATACAATATTTTGCCCTATGAGTTGAACCAGTGTTATGGTGATGGAATAAAATGATACCTATTTGTATTCTACATCTGACGAAAAATTCCTCGCCATGGTTCGATTACATACATACATAGCTATAATGAATGATGAATGTCTTACAAAGCAAGTATACAATACTAAAAAGAATAGAATAACATGTTTGTAAGGATGGATCGATTGGCACGACATAAATGGGACTTTGAATGATGCCAATGTACTTATTAAATATCCACTCATCCACTTGTCAAAGTCAACAATATTCGGGATGAAGGAATTGTATTTGATAGCAAACTGCATTTTGATATCACTTTTGACAATTTTGGCTTTGTGCTTAAATTAACTAATGAATTTAAAATAAACAGCTCATATTTAATGTTATATAATACATTAATACGCTCACAACTTGAATACTGCTCCCAAGTATGGAATCCACATTACAACATATACGCAGATTTGTAAAATTGAAAGAATCCAGAAAAAAATACCTCAAGATTATGCAATACAGAACACAGAATCCCGGACTACCATACACTGACCTACTAAATAATTACAATCTGTGCACACTAGAAGACGTATCCTAGTTGATATGACAACACTTCACAAAATAATCGATAGCACTTTTGATTGTTCAGCACTCGTTGGCGCAATTATCATACATCGGCACTTAGATGCTAATGCAGGAAACCAACAAACATAATGTGCAATGAATATAACAAAACCTTCCCAGACATACACATCTTCTCCAAATCATACGCAGCATTCAAACATGAAATAAGACACATTCAAAAATCATCACCACAACACGCGATGACATATACACGTACACATACACCACTTGTACTATTGAATTATGGCTCCTTAATTTTAATTTTAAACTATTTTTTTATTACTTTTTTCTCCTCTCAATGTTTTTATATAATAAATTTCACATTTCCTTAATGTTATTTTTTCATTATTTTTTTACTTGTTTTACCTTTTATGGCCTTTTATTTTTATTGTATTACTTCGAAAATTTTCACTTGTATACATTGTGAATACTGTAGGGTTGCAGATAAATGATGACTTAAATGTTGCTATTAGTTATACACACATTCATATTCTGTAACTACTTGTATTCCTTAATTAATAAGTAAATAAATTAAATTAATGTATCTTGAAAAGGTAATTGCAATTTAGTAATTGCATAATTCATTTATGAAATTATGTCAAGATAAAGCGATACGGCGTTCAGATATTTTTGTCTATCCTTAATAGAGATACTTCGTGTTGGTTTGTGTGTACCTACGTATATTTTTTTATTCATTTAGTGATTAATTGCACAAATTGACTTTTATATACATACATGAAAAATACAAATAAAAAACAACAACCTAGTGAAGAAAAATAAACAATTAGGTATACTCTGAGTAAAAAAGAAAAACCTATAACAAAAAAGTCATTCAAAATTATTCTAGTAATAAATCAAATACAAAAATAACATAAAAAAAATAACATTACAATTAAAATATTTTTAATACAAAAATGGAATAAGAAGCAAATTTAGGAGAGCCTTTTTAAAAGCTACAAAATCAATCTTATAACGACACAAATAACGCCTGAATATTATGCAACTTGTATTGCAGTCACAATTCTCGTTAATGAAGTTAAAGAAAACTGAAATCGATCTAATAACGATATAAATATCGCCTGATTATTAGTTATAGCAGTCGCAATTATTCAAGTTCAGAAATACTAAATTATTCAATTTTATTGAATTATCAAATGAATCAAACTAGAAACATGCTTTTAACGTGCTTTGTCATCGGAAAAAACAAGTTTTAAAAATTTCATAGCTCTTACTGGTCGGGAAGTTAGTTGAAAATCGATTACAAAATTCCAGTACAGACAGACGAGTGAAGTTACATTAAAGGGTGTGATAATAAAAAAATAAATTTTAATACAATTGAAAATATCATTAGTATTCTGGTTATCTCGATGAGTTTTTTTTTCGTATGACCGGTATTTATTTTCAATGGGCATATTTTGATTAAGAAATGCTTTCCTAAACAGGGAGATATGGTCCAGCAATGCGAAATCCACTCATCCGATCACAACATCAATGACCCAAAACACAGTTAACTCTTGAAGGATCATCGATGCGTGGTATCTAAATCTTCCATTGCTTCCGTGTCTTTTCATACCTTACTATTTCTTACCCTTAGATCAAGGAGTACCTTTGTAGATATCTTGTCGAGCAGGAAGATCAAATTAATTCGAGAGTCATTGTTTGGAAAATTCCTGGTTCGATCCTGATATAGGTACATACTTAAAACTAAACTGAATAGATCGAGATTTTTTCGTTAGTTTCGTGGTCACATAATTTATTCTTTGCCATATTTCATTTTGTTTATTTATCACACATTTTTATATATTTTTAAGTTTATTTGGGACAATAACAGCATTTCAAACTCCCTTGGATCAGCAGTCAGATACCCAACCAATGAGCCACGAAGGCCGACAGATAATATGTAATGACTGGATGATGATTCGAAAGTGGGAAGAATAAGGAAATGTATTGCAGTAGGTAAATGTGAAAGAGAGGGACAGGTAGGTATATAGATTGGATTAGTCTTGCATGGAATACATTTTTTAATTTTGAAAATAGTTGTATAAATTGATTGAATTGTACATACGTAACAGTCCAAATTAACGGTAAAAGTTTTAAACAATTAAATCAGAGATTGTTATTTCGACGAATTTTGGTCACACTCACAATCGAGTAGGTAACTTTTGATGCCTACTGTAATACAAGGGACGTCGGACGAAATTCGTCTTCACGGTCGATAAATAATCGAATACACGGACCGGCACAATCACCGCGTGGTATCCCAAATCTATCCCCCCCCCAAGCCCACCCTACATCCCTCAGCCCAGAGCCACGCTCACAAATGGTATCATATCAATTTAAGTGGTGTCACATTTTATGCCATTATCTCTGTACCTATAGCCACTACTTCCTTATTTATTGTTGTTACTTTTTACCGTCCATTTTCGCCACCGCTGTAGGTCGGCGTTTTTTCATTTCGTCCGCGTCATCACGCCGCAGTCCAAAATGGGTCATCCATTTATTCTCGATCGCACTTTCGAACTAGGTATTTATTATTTTTACTGCCGTATAGGGCTATCGGTCTTTTGTTTAATGTTTGTCGTAGGTAGGTACTTTCAAATTTAGTGACTGTGTATAGTGGGTCGATTGTGTACCCCGTTAACGCATACAATTTTTTACACACTATACTATACGTACAATGGGGTGGTGTGGTTCAACCAACTTAAAACAGATTGAGACTGGTAAATGAATTTAATTATTTAAAAAGACGTAGGTGTAGTATTGACTCATTTGAAAATCGTATTCATTTCATTTTGTATAGCAATAAATTCTGTAGATATATTATTATTTTTTTTATTTTATTTTTAAATGACTCCTTTACACATGAGTGCTTGCACTGTAGTTCAGGGGAATATGTTTTTTTTATTATATTTTCTTCTGTAATTTTTGATTGTTTTTTTCTTATATTTACTATTAATTAATCAAATAAATAAAAAAATCTTATGTTTCCTGACGTTAATGCTTTTTTTTAATCATTAGTGTTAGTTTTGTCTCATATTGAGAACTAAGTATGACACAAATATTACAAATAACTGCTTTTTGATTAACAGAAGAAATAATTCAAATAAATAAAAACCATAAAAATCCATTGTAAAAACCATTTCGATTGCATCATAACGCTCATTTATATTTTTATGTTATTAACAAATATTACGCCGAATTGGTAATATTAAAAATATTACCAATTCATTTAACCGTCGATAAATTAATTGTAATCAAATCATATTTTTTTTATTTTACAAATTTATGTGTCAAATTATGTCACCCACAGTAAAAATATCACATTTTTAAAAACAAGAGCGAAAACAACTAAAAAATAAGCGTTCCTTTAAAACTTGCTCCTTAAAAAATAAGTAATATATTGATATTTTTTGGATATTTAAGTGAGTTATAAAATATTGAATAAGCCAAATATCTAAACGTTTCGTGAAGATCAATAAATAAATAATAATAATAAACATTTCGTTGATCTCTGTGCAAGATGCGAGTTTATTGCCGTGTGGCAATTTCTTCCAATTAACCAGTTTTCGCAGCCTAGAGAAGTTATATTTGACAGAGAAATGAATTTAAATATATTTCTCCTCTTCTGGACTCAATAGTCCAGAACGCCCGCACAGAATCCTAACGGCTTACCAACTGTGCCACTGCGCGACGTTTAGCACATTTGCTGCTGCTGTCAATAACTAAGTTGAAAGTTTTTGATGATACTGATTTATTTACAGTTTTTATTTTCTGTAAACAATGGCAATCAGAAATATTCAAATAAAAAACATGTAAATGATTCATTGTTATTTATAAAATCATTGTATATTTAAGCTACGCAGATTCACTTTGATAAAGGGGATTCTTGTATTGTGGAAGCCACAAATTTGAACTCACTGTATAAATATTTTAATCCTCCCTTATTTTTGTAGTAAATCTGTTTGGATTAAGTTACCCCTGTGCTCGTTATACCCTTTTAATCTACCTTTATTGCTAGGCTCCGAAAAACATTTTTAAAATTAAGGTAGATACGCCAGGAATTTTTCTCCATTTTTTTTTTGTTTATTTTTTTTACCTTTGAAAAAAAAATACATACAAGTTGAACATGGTGTTCTTTTGTGAAGGCCAATTTTTTTTTAACAAAATTACTGCATAATATGTTTAGTAAGGATTACTCTTAACCGTCTGAGATAAAATATTGATACACGTTGTATCTCACTAGTAAAAGAGATTTGGTTTTCCTAAAAAGTAATTTAAAAAATATATATATATATTTTTTTTTTAACTAGGGTAAATACAAAGTCTTTTTAATTGTTGGTAATAAAATATATTTGTTTATTATAACGTATCTGACTACTTTAATTTTCTTTGGTAAATAGTCAGTAAATTTAAGTTATAGTGTAAATAGAGCAAGCAAAGGATTCTTTGTAAATTAAAGACTCACAAGTGTTCAGTTACCGTAAGTATTAATTCTCCACATGTATGTTTTATATGTACAGTATACAGTTAGATTTATTTACTCGGCATTTGCTGACTATGTGATCACAAAGAGCCCTTTCAAAACTATCCTAAAGGCCCCCATTCACGATCGTGCCATCCTTCCAAATGGCTTGCTATCACTCCAAAATGCGCTCGTGAATGTCAAAACCCGCGAAGCCCAGTTGGCCCAGCACACCGAAATGGAATTTCAAACGATCGAACGAACCGCTATAGCAGTTGTATAAAACTCATCATCAGGATTATAACTCATTTGATTTGAAAATTTAAAAAAAAAATAGAAATTATTAATGCGAAAGCGCCGAATGCTTGTGTAAAGCAGCCCATTCACGATCGTGCCATTCGGCGTCGTTCCATATGGACCGGCTCCATTTGGAGCATTGTAAAATTTTCATCACATTCACGGGCGCGCCATCGAGCCATCAAAATTAGTATACGCAAGCGGTCGGCGCTTTCGCATTAATAAGTTCTATTTTTTTTTAATTTTCAAGTAAAAATGAGTTATAATTCTGATGATGAGTTTTATACAACTGCTATTTAGCGGTCTGTTTATATATAAATAGAAAAAAAAACAAGAGAAAATGTTGTATTTTCGCATTCACGAGAGTGTCAAGCAGCTCGGCTCAGTGAGATGGCGCAATGTACCGCTGGTTTTCACACTCTCGAGCATGCCGTGCCGACAGGATGCGCCGCGCCGGTTTCGCGGTACTACAGAGTTTCGATCGTTTGGAATTCCATTTTGGTGTGTCAGGCCAATTGGGCTGTGCGGGATTTGACATTCACGTGCGCATTTTGGAGTGATGGCAAGCCATTTGGAAGGATGGCACGATCGTGAATGGGGGCCTCACACTAATTTTGATGGCTCGATGGCGCGCCCGTAAGTGTGATGATAATTTTACAATGGTCCAAATGGAGCCGGTCCATATGGAGCGACGCCGAATTACACGATCGTGAATGGGCTGCTTAACATTTTTTTTGGAATTTGTAAGTTTAAAATATTTTTGCTATTTTAAAAATAAATAAATTTCTTATCCTCTATACTTGAATTATAATCGATGAATTTCTATGTAGGTATGAAACATTGAGATAAGATTTCTGTAATAGGACCTTCTATAGTCCCCATCGGCAGAATCAATGGCGGTTAATATAACAATAGTTTTTTTTTTAGCTGTGAGGCATCATGGGTCATTTATGGGAGCCGGTTAATCGAAATAAAACAGATAAAATAACATCATCTGGCGTTGCTTCACAATATTTTACACAATAAAATAGACTCACCTTACATTCTTTCATCGATCACCTTGCATGTGCCATCATGGCCCACCCGCTCTACAAACACATTTCATGTTAAAAAATGTAATACGACATATGCAAAACACTTTGTATTAAACAGGACACTAGCATCTTACAATAAAACGTTTAACAATATTGATGTTTTTTACACAAAATCTAAACCGTATATTAATAAAATTAAGGAAATCCTCAGCTCTGGCCATGATATAACTTAAAACTAACTTTTTTGATCTTTTTAAATTGTGACTTTTTTCTCTATGTGTGTGTGTGTGTGTATGCGAGCGTGTGTTTGTATTCTTGTGGCCGCGTGCAAATAAGTTCATCTAAATCCTCATATCCATTCCTTAATACCAACTTTATGTAATGCTTAACTTTCGATGTAATACTTAATCTCGTTCATTTTGCTTTTCTTTTTTCTACTTTGAGTTACTAATATTTTCTTTTTTTATGATTGTAATGTTTAATCAACGATTTTGTTGTCTTCTTTTTCTTTCTTAGTCATTGTCTCATGTTATTTTTGTTTGTTATTTTGTACCCTCTTTTTGCTTTGTTATGTTGCTCATATTATTTTGTTGTTCTTACCAAGCTTGATACCTATATTATAATGTAGGTACCTATGTAATATTTCACGAACAAATTCTTAATTGGAATATATTTATATTTAAATAATAATGTATACAATTGAAATTTATATTCTGTGAATTTGTCAACAAGAATAAATAAATAAATCTCACAAAGTACAGAAATGCGGTTCACCAGAAATTTAAATCGAATGTTGCCTTTTGAGGTGTGACGAGGCTGATGTGTGGGGATACGCCCATGTGTCGTGTTCCTTTTTATAAGGTGTTGCACACCCACACACCAGTCGCTGGTTACTCCACATTGTGGTTTAATGTAGAGATGGTAGGTAGGTACACACACACTTTTTTCCGCCATACCACGGTGATCGGGTTGGTGATTCTTGTGTTATTTTGCTTTTCAAGATCGCTTCAAATTTTGATATTTCATAAATATGGGGGATAAGTCCAGTCAAAGGGCGAGATCATAACCCTCATACACACAAGGCCTTAAAGATACCCAACAGAACAAATATATATAGACAGTGGATTTTTGAATGTTAGATGGCTCTTTATAAGACTATACTATCTCATTTGCATAAAAATAAATAAATAATGAAAACTTCCCTGCACCCTGCGCAAGTGACGAGTTTATTGCCGTATGGCAATTTCTTCCAACTAACCAGTGTTTCGATCCCAGAGAAGCAATATTTGCGTGAGAAATGAATTTAAATTAATTTCTCATCTGCTGGTATTCGAATCCAGGACGCCCGCACAGAAATCAAACGGCTTACCAACTGTGCCACGGTTGTCGGCAACAATGAGTTTCAACCGGATTATATACTGATACATGGCACTAAAAACAGACAACAGCTCAAACCGTCACAGTCAAGAACGACACATGCACAGCGTCTATTTAGTTTTTTTGGCACCAAGGTTTTATAATAGAATAATTTTGGAAATTGAACGGAACATAATATCATGAGGGAAAATTTTTAAAGACCTCCTTACTTGTTGGCTAAAGCAGATTGATAGAGAAAGATCTGGCTTGATACTCTTGGATTTTTCATGATAGAAGTTATAGAGTTTTTCTTTTCATCCTTGTTGTGGATGTCCTAAGTGAATCAAATATGTGAATAAAAAAAAATCTTACGATCGCATAGTAGCCATAGCAATTTTAAAATAGTACTGCCTTAGAACAGACTATATCTAGTGAGGCAGTAAAATTTCCAAATGTGTGAGAAAAAAATAGAAAAATTGTAATTAGGTACAAATGAAATAATTAGTAAATATGTTTGTTTGTAATACTTGTACTATTGAAAATATTGGAAATAATATTATGTATTTGATACACAGCCAATAACAAGTTGCCGAAATCCTGAGCCAACTATATACCTACCTAATATTCAAGTTCAATTTTTAATGAAAAATTATTTAAGAGGGTGACTGCTGCCAACGTACCTATATTTTCAATTTGATATACCATCATTATTACTAAACGAATTATTTTGAAAAAAATAACCTAGTTAGTTTGGATATTAATAAAGAGAAATATATCTCAACTTTTTGATTATGTTCTGTATATATTCTTGTAGGAAAATAATAAGCATACCCCGATTTTAGACATTTATCTTATTTCTAAAAAAATATAAGGTATAGAGCAATATATTTTTTTAAACTTAAAGAAGAACAAAATACCTGGAAAAATATGATATGACGTTGCATTAACGCATCAGGTTAAGTAAATAAACCAAAAAACTTTTACTACGCAATGGCGCTGAATGGAAAATAAATGTTTTTTACGTTTATTTACTAAACCTGAAACATTAATACAACGTCACATCATATTTTTCTAGATATTTTTGTCTTCTTTAATTTAAAAAAAAAATATTACTCTACGCCTTTTAGTTTATTAAAAATATATGATAAACGTTGAAAATCGGGGTATGCCATTATTTTTCTACAAGAATTTATACAGAACATTATCAAAAAGTTAAGGTATATTTTTGTTTATTAATATCCAAACTATCTAAATTATTTTTTTCAAAACGATTTGATAAGAAATAATGATGGCATATCAAATTGAAAAATAGGTACGTTGGCAGCAGTCCCCCCCCCCTTAAACAATCTTATTCACCGCTGTTTAAAAAAATATTTACAAATTATAAAGGTAGGTACCTTCTATCAAGTTTCCAATAATAATATTAAATTTTTCGTGGAGCAAATTTGACATTTGGAAAATCCCTTGTCAAGGGAAAAATGATACTCTTCATGTCATCTGGCTATTTTATGATATAACCTACTGTATTTTCTTTTCACTGTATAATATTCAAATAAATTATATCGTTATATTTAAAATCAAATATTAACTGTATTGTAAATGTCATACGAAATTTATAAAAATCATTTTATTGACATACTACTGTGATTATGCAACTTAAAATGGGTCGGTGGCTGGGATCAGAACCAGGAACCATATATCGAGTTTGTGTCTACCGATTTTATTTATTTAAAACGAATGCCATATCTAATTTAAGGGATTGAATGAGGATGTATTCATAATGCACATCCCAAAAATATAATCTTTATTTAAGAACTACGTTCCTGAAACATTTTTTTTTAAAAAAATTTAAAACTTAATAATTAAGATAATTTTTAAGGAATAAAATGTCATACTCACTTAACTTCCGTGTAACTTTGATTCTTATTTAGATAAGAAATAATGAATATTTTTTTCTTTAACATCTTCAGAAATTCATAAAATTATGTCTGAGTCGGCATTTTTTTCGACTCTTATGGAATAAATGCCGAATTAGACATATTTTTTGATTCACATACGACATTCACAAACAAACTTATATCTAACATCGTGACATTATAACAATAAACAACTAGGCAGGTACTGATTAATTTTATTTTTCCCAACCACCCACAGCAATATATTTTCTTTTTCTTCTTAACTTATGAATATGTCAATATATGTTCGTCTAGCATGTATACACACACATGCACACACACTCACACACACATACACACCCACACACTCTTTCTAGATATCTCTTTCACACACACATGTATGTATTACTCTTCTCTCATGCGCGCACCCACACTAATTCACACTTTTTTACTGTCTTATTTTGATATTATGTATAGTACGTAAGAGATACATGTTATATTTGTATTTTTACTTATTTCCTTTTAATAATTGTATGCATGTACTGTGTACCTACTGTCCTTTGTAAAATAAAATAAATGAATTGAATTTAAAACAAACTTCGTTCAACAAAACGTGTTACACATTAACAGTATGGAACCAAACAATCTATGATTTAACATGTGTTATTTTAAGTTATTTATTTAATATATTCAGTATTAACTTGAGCTACATATCTTCTGTCCTTCTCCATATATTCAACTTTGCCAAAGCTCAAACTCCTCCGTGCGCACAGTTTGCATTATAATGGCTCCAAAGTTTTCGTTTCACGTAGGTAGGTATTCCAACTGTCGATTCGTTCATGTGAATTCAATTCTCTCAATGAATCGACATTATTAAGCCAAGATGCGTGTACGAAGGAACATTTTGTATGGCGTAGTGGACTTTTTACATGCTAATAACACCAACTAGAGGCCTCGCAGCATATATGTTCACATACATAGATTTAGGTACTTAGAATTCGGAGTAGAACATTTTATATGAGTTTTGTGTGTCTGTCAGTCCACCCATTTTAACTTTTGATCCGCTCAATTCACAGAGCCCAAAATTTCAAAATATACTAACACTTATAAGCCTACAAAACTTTTATACTCATAATTGTGAATTTTTGTTTCAGTCAGGGGTTTTCAACTTTTGAAATTTTGGTATATTTTTCCATGTATCTCAGAAACCATAAAAGCTAGAACGCTGAAATTTGGTATAAACATAGACAAATACAAAATCTCAAATAATTTATTTTAAAAATTCCACGGTTTCTCAAACATTTTTTATTAAGAAAAATATTTTTTTAATGATAAATTTATGAGTTTAACTGCCTATATTTCCAATTTTTTTTTAAAATATCAAAAAAAGCCGAAACACCCCAACTAGATAATTTATTTTTCTATAAGAAATATTAGCATTGTATTAGCATATCTCAATTTTTATTTAACAATTTTTATAAAAATTGAATTTAGTGACGACATTGCTTCATACAATTTGTATGGCAGTCGCCTACACACAATATCTAAGAAGACTTAATTGTTTGATACTAATCTCCAAACATACATACATACCATCATGCTGTTTTCATATTCTGGGTAGGATCAAAGGTCTGACCTCCATACTATCCTATCTTGACATACATACATATGTAGGTACATGTGTTGTATAGAAAACCAAATATCTTAAAATATTAAATAATTTGTATTTATGGGTTTATAGTTTGGTACTTATTCTTCAACTATATACATATTATCGCTATCGACAGTTGGATCTTATGTGTTACATGCAACTAGTAATTACATAGTATAATATTATAGATTTCAATTTTTTCAATATTGTTATACATATTGAGAAAAAACAGGCGCATATTATGTTTCATTGCTGCATCATATTTTCGAATTCATCTTATTTACATTTATTCAACTGTCAATTTATCCGCTTGGTGCCTTTAAAGTGAATAATAAATTTGTAAGTACTTACATACTTTATGTGTCCGGCTGGTTCTAACCCTGACACTCCAATATGTGGCGACTGCTATCGCTTTGTCGTTTGCCATAATTATGTCTCCAAGGGTTCATCCTTCCCCATAAGTGGACATATCAGAAGGTGACTCCCATCCTGAGTTACGCCGCAGTCACATAGTGTGTCATCTTCAGAGAGGTACCCCCATCTTGCGAGGTTCACTCTACATCGTGTGACACCGACCTTAATCTGTTGAGGGTAGTCCATATACCCTCACATGGATGCATCCACAGCACCGCTCCGAGGTCCTGTTTCCACTGATCCTATCTCCTTTGTTGTGAGTTTTCAATTGGGGAGGTGCTTTTAATGAAGCTATTTCTGGACTTCAGACGTGAGGCTGTTGGTTGGTGGTGATATAGAGGGCGCCTACCAGTAGCGGAATTGCTTATATAAGCCGAAAATCTTGGCTTGCCTATGAATATTATGTTGAGAAATTCAAGACCTAATATTTTTTGTGTTGAAACCATACTACAAGATTAGAAAATTAAACCGTTTGTTCATACGATGCTTGATAGGGCCACAAATGTAAATATCATTTTGGCATATGATTTTAAAATATTTTCATCGCCACTCAAATGAACAACGGTGCTAAAAAAACATTAAATTTTCGACATTTCCCAATTTTCTTTCCGGGTTTGCCTAGTCAGAAGGTTCTAGGCACGCCCGTGGTGCCTACGATCATGAGTTTGTACCTTTCTGCATCTGCAGCTGTCCTTCGTCGAGTGTGGGTGGGGTGATTCCGACAGTTGGATATAGTTTTCCAGTCGATGTTGACTTAAAGCATCCTGATATTGTAAGTGAGAAACCAAAACGGCCATTACAAATACTTTTATTGATTAATTTATATAAGTTTAGTCATTCCTGTCTATGAACTTGGGTCAGTAAATTTTCTGGGAGTCTAACATGTTACTGTGGATCGTATCGTGATATTTCTATGGGCACCAGTAAATGTACCTACGTACTTGTAGGTTCATACCTATTACATCAATTCGAGTCACGTACATGGCAGTTAGTTTCAATTACACTTCTCTCTTCCGCCCGTACGTCCCAGGCATTTTTCCAGACCGTCCGGACTTGCGGCAGCCGGATATCTCACGAGGATACATCCGGACTTTCCGGGACCGGACACAAACTAATTTATTTCCCTGACACCCCTGGTGTCTCTCTGCATTCAACCCCACGGCCCAAGTCGCGGTGGTACAGACCAGTGATCGGCAAACTCGTCAAAGCCAAATGGCAGAAGAACAACAACTCAAACTTCATTTTTGAGTGTCATTTCTTACTCACCACAACTATGAGCTGACAATTCTGTTAGCGATGCCTTTTGATATCCGTTTTTAAAAGACAGACAAAAACAGACTTTTTTTCAAATTTGAGTGTCACCATTATTTCTTCTCTTCTCTTTCTAAATCCCCCCCCCCCCTCCACCTCTTTTCAATCCCAACTCCGGATACACAGTGTTTCCTTCAATCAATTCCACTATTTTTTTATTTGTTTTCTTAAACATGTCTTAGGTATATTTACAATGTCATTTTGTTGTAATGTACTTTAATTGTAATCACTATTGAAGTAAAAATAGAATAAGAGTGTGAGCGATGCATGCACGCTAATGAAGCAAGAAATTTATGGCGAGAGTGAAGAGTATGGCGTTCGGTTCTCTCTGCCTACTCCAAATAGGGAAATAGCGTGATGGTATGGTATGGCACTAAATGTTTTTTTTTTATAAATAGAATATGTCATTAGAACAATTATATATTATATATGTACATTCTCATACATTTCCTAAATTAAGTATAAATGCTTGTGCTACAGGTTAACGAAATCAGCAATGGCGGAATTCGAACTCGCGACCACTGGATAACTAATCCAGCGCGGTAACCGCTCTACCACCTAATGGCGTATACACATTTGTGAATCAGAACCATAGGTGTTTTTTTTATTTCTATTTTTTATTAATTGAAAAGGTCCTTAAAACGCGAAACGATTGTACTTTGAAGAGGAATAAAAAATAGTTGATATAGGCAAAAAGTGTAGTTTTTTATTTTAAATATTATAATTATGGAATCCTACAAAATAAACATAACATCGTACAATTATTATTTTTTTTATTATTGAGGAAAAATGACATTTTTAATACAACATAATAGTCTACCATCGAAACCCCAAGATTTTATTTAAAATTTGAGAGTTTGTTAGTAACCATATTGAATCATAAATTCGCTATATACCACTTGTTTTTTGAGTCACTTCGCGACATGTTTCGGAAGCGCTGTCCTTCCATCGAGCGGCGTGTCTAGACTAACATGTTGAATTTGTGTGTATCTGTCTGTGAAGCGTCTGTGATACATGTGTGTTTGTTTACAGTAAATATAACAATGCAAGTTCCGACCTACGACAACCAAACAATTGCCCAAGGAGCATGCACCTAGAGCACATAGCTGTCGTCATCGGAGCTCTTCATATACCTTTTCAAGTGCGTAAAATATTTTTGGCATTTAGTGTATATATGCAAGAGCTCACCATTCATGTTATTTAACATTTTTGGATGGAGATAATTCTCGTGTTTTCATGCCATATGCATTATTACACACAGGTAAATTAATGTTAACTAGTCTCTTTCTATAGTTCTGAAATGAAACAGAGATTGGATTTATGACAAGCACTATAGCAGACACTAGGACCTGGTTAATCTATTTTGTGTGAGCCCATAGAATTATAAGGTACAGAAGCCGCGTGCAATATAAATTTCGAATTCAAATGTATGACGTTTTATTTACATGTGTGTGTGAGGCGGTAAATCGGTATGTAGGTGTACGTACATATATTGCATAGAAAAGAGATTTTATGTGTACTACTATGTGTTCTATGACTGTATTGACTGCCGGGCGAGTGAAACTCTGAACTTTGTTCTTAGTTTTAGTTGTCATACTTTCATGGCGCTGACTAGGTATCTGTATCATATATAATCTAAGTGTGAGCCCATATGTTTGTTGAGGTAATGATTGTGAGTGCAGAAAGTTGAGATTGTGTACCTACATATTTAGTGTGGAACGGGAACAATCACCTGCCCCCCTAGACAACTTGCCAATTAAGCTAAGCGTTATCTCGCTAAGCGATAGTAAATGTATGGAATTGGTGTCTGTCGGGTGACATATTGAAATATTGGTGTCACGTGACGTCACAGCCACCAATTCCATACATTTACTATCGCTTAGCGAGATAACGCTTAGATTAGATGGCATGTTGTCTAGGGGGGCTGGTTTGTAATTGCATATAATTGTCAATAAAAATTGTAAACTGCTAGCCCTGGAACAGGATTTCCTAGTTGGGCAGCAGTAATATACTTATTGTTGTCATTATAAATATGGTGTGATAAAAGGTAAATAAATAAATTTCTATAAATATTTTAAATGTCTGGGATTAATCGTTTAATATTTTCATGTTCATCTTTTAAAATGGTAATTTTTACTTTATGATATAAAGTTTACACATTACAGTGTTTTTTTTTATTCATTGATTAACAACTAAGTTACATAACACATTAACATTATAGTGTCCCCCGTTAGGTAGGCGAGTACCTACCCGTGTTGGGGGTCTATATTACATTATAATTTACAATATTTTTGAAAAGACCATTTTCATTTTTCTGATACGTAGTTTTTGTTCGATATTTAAAAGTTTTTATTGCTAAATTAAAAAATAGGTGTTTTGTGGAAGAGCAACAAAGAAGAGCATGTGGCCCGTTAGCTGTGGGTTGTCGACCACTGGTGAAGAGCTTTAACCAATAGACGTGTCGGCACACCAGCTAATGGAGTACGGTACATTCGAACACGATGTATGGACCTTGCAGATTTTTCACACCAAATAATGTACCTATGTAAGTAAAAATAATTATATTTCCCTAACGTTGATAGGTACAAGATACGATTATTGTGTATCATGGACCCTCTTTTTGCCATCAGCCAAGAAAACCACAGGCTTAAAACAATATCGAAAAAAGTTAAATTTGATCAGGATCAGGAGTCAAATATCTAACCAACTGAGCCACGAAGGCCGTTGTTGATTATATTTATTCTTATCGTTAGTAAAAAAATCACAATCCGCCATACTCCCGAAAACAATGCAGAAAATATAATAGTAGATAGGTCTCTCTCTCTCCACATGAGACCTGTTGAAAAATTGATGAATGAAAATATATATTTAATATAAATGTGTTTCAACGTCTCCACACGTTAATTTTTTCTAATGGAAGACATTTTTTTATTTCGTCATTTTTGAAGACATTTTATTTTATTTTGTCATATTTGAACATTTTTTATGTGTCTTTTTGAAGACATTTTTGTTGATGACTTTTTTTTGTTTATTTTGTCTTTTGGAAGACATTTTTTTTTATATTGTCATTTATGAAGACATTATATTTTATTTTGTCATATTTGAACATTTTTTTTATGTCTTTTTGACATTTTTAAGACATTTTGTTTTTTTGAAGACATTTTTTTGTTAATTATGTCTTTTGGAAGACATATCTTTTATTTTGTCATTTTTGGTGACATTTTTTTATTTTATATTTTGTAGAATTTCTTTTTTGTTTTTGATTTTTTTTTGTATACCTACCATTTTTAATTTGTCTTTTTCGAAAAAAAGATGATTATCTTACCACTAAACGTTGTCCAATTCTCACTTTCCACATATTAGAATGTGTATTTTAAAATGGCTCTCCAGTTATTTATTATCTCGTAAACGATCTTTCAAATTGAATAGCAATATCTCTACTCAATTCATTGCAAAAAGTGGTGTCCCACAAGGTTCACTTGGGTCCAGTATTATTTTTTTTGTTTATTAACGACATTGTCGATATTTTCCATTATGCTCACTTCTTACTTTTTGCAGATGATTTGAAAATTTACAAAACAATGAAGAACTTAAACGACTACATGGCGTTACAACTAAATCCTTACCATTTACTCGAGTGGTGTGCATCGAATTCTTTATATCTAAACTATACTAAATGTCAATTCATCAGATTCTGTAGAAATAAAACAAGTATCAATTTTCAATACACAATGGACAATAACTAAAGTAACATCAATAAAAGATCTTGATATATTGTTTGATGAGAGGCTTACATTTATTTTTCACATAGCTGAAATAACTAATAAAGCTTTAAAATGCCTTGGTTATATTTTGAGAACAGTCAAAAATTTCAGATCTGTTAATACATTTGAGAATCTAATATACATCACTTGTTCGTAGTAATCTTGAATATAGTTCAAATATAATATATGGTCACCGTACTCACCATTTTAAAATGTACACTCATTGAGGGTTGAAAGGGTTCAACACAATTTTCAAGATTTGTAAATTACAAATTATCCATTCCTTTAGAAAAATTAAATTATGATTTCTTAATGAGTGTTTTAAATTTATCGAAACTATCAAGAAGAAGAACGATTTGTGATTTGATTTGTTTATTTAAAGGTATATTGGACACCCCTGACCTAATTGAAATGATAAAATTCAGAGTACCTACAAGGTTTGCTTCACGTCAAAATGCACCTTTTCATATAGAGAATCTTTGAAGTAATTTCATTATTAACTCAACAATGCATAGATTGCACCGCCTTGGAAACCAATACAGTGCAGTTGATATATTTAATGTACACACTATAGATGGTTTCAAAAGGATGCTTAGCGCAAATTACATTTTTTGATTTTTGGTTTGTTTATTTTCTGGTTTAAAAATAGAATCTTAATTTATTAATATTTTTTTTTCTTCTTCTTTTTGTGTTTACATCGTTTTTGTTTTGTTTGCTTTTTTATCATTCATCTCTTTTTTCTTTTACAATATTCTATTATTTGTGTTATTGATGTATTTGAACTTGTTGTTGTTTAGTTGTGCCTTCATTTTTATTATTTATCTTGTATTTTATTGTAAATGTCTTATTATTTATTTATTTAGTTGGTTCTCGGGCAACTAACAGGTACTATGTCAAATATTAATTTAACACGCACCCAATAACAAGTTGCCACATTCTGGAGACTTACTATATTAATCGTCTCACAGATCCAGACTGAAAACACAATTAAAAACTGTGTCTCCACCGGGAATCGAACCCGGGACCTTTGGATCAGCAGTCAGATACCCAACCAACTGAGCCAGGAAGGCCGACAATTATATGGGCGTAGGTACATATAATAAATAAATAAATATGCATTTGAAACTTGTGTATATTCATTCTTACTTTAAGTTAGTAACAGTCTTCCAATTCCTTTTTGAAATATATTATTTCAAAGCCACGTAATTCGAGAAAATTCCTGGCAACATTGACATAATGGGCTGTTTGTTTACATTGCGGTTTCTTTTGATCTAAGATGTAGGTAAACGACGTGATGGGATTATGTGATGTTACTGTAAAAAGTTACCATGTCAATCTGCGCTTCACAAACTTCAAATTATTAAAAAAAATATATTATTTACCAAGTATTTTGATAAGAGGTTGGGGGCGTCCGAGAAAACATGCCATTAACTGCCGTGGTTCAGTCATTCATTCATTCATACCATCACGGCATATCCCACAATGTTTTGTAACCAGCGGCAGAAATTCAGGTGTGCATTTTTACCTTATGAAAGGGAGCACAACACATGCATATAGGTATGTACATTTAGTAGATGTGTTTAACTCTAGTTTGTCTCAGTACAAGAGCGCGTTGCTTAGAGCCCTACACCCCGCTACCGCTACCGCCATCATGCATACATAACTAACATGTTTCTTTCTTTATTTATATACATTGAATGTTTTTCATCATTTTCATGCATCAATCATTTAATATTTATTTAATATTGCTTCTCGGGCAACTAACAGGTACTATGTCAAATATTAATTTTACACGCACCCAATAACAAGTTGCCACATTCTGGAGACTTACGATATTAATCGTCTCACAGATCCAGACTGAAAACACAATTAAAAACTGTGTCTCCACCGGGAATCGAACCCGGGACCTTTGGCTCAGCAGATTGTTGAATTGTTTTATTCTTTTTAGTTAATAATTTATGATGTGTTTTTGTTTATTATTTTTTATTACTTTCTTATTTTCGATTTTTTGTATGGTAGATATCTACTGATTTTATATAATTTCTATATTTTAAGTTATTATGCTTTTTAACTTTGTTTTGTGAATACATTGTTATTATAATTGTTATTTTAGTGTGTTAATTTGTAGTTAATTGTTATTTTGTATCTCATCGTTTTCATCATTTTTTTTAAATACTTTTGTTGTAACTACTGTACAAGGCTTCTAGCCGTATATATAAATAAATAAATAAATAAATAAATAAAAAAATAAATAAATAAATAAATAAAATAAATAAATAAATAAATAAATAAATAAATAAATAAATAAATAAATAATAAATAAATAAATAAATAAATAAATAAATAAATATATAAATAAATAAATAAATAAATAAATAAATATATATAAACACCGAAAAAAATTCATAATTTTATTCCAATTTATGCTGACCTTTGAGATCCAACTGTCGATGGCGATAGTATGTGTAAAGTTTAAGTAAGCGTCATACATACCATCATGCCATGTCCCTCGCGGGGTAGGCAAGGCATCCCACGCCTTGTCCACATTCATGCATCGTCTCATACGTCATGTTCGTCTATTGCTCACACTTCTAACATTTCCGTCTTTCAAAATATCGTTCACACGATCGTGTCATCTTTTTCTTGGGCGTTCCCGACCTCTCATTCCATTTCTTTTCACTCTGTATATTTTCTTTATCAGACTCTCCTCATTCATTCTCCCCTGAAGAAAACATACAAAACTCAATCCAAATTATTGAATATTTTGTTTTCCTAAACAAAACATGCATATCAGGATAGGTTTTTTTGGAGTGCAGTATTTTTTTTCTAACTCCAAATAGATTACCAGTATGATGTTATAAGAGTCAACGTCGGTATTTTGCATTTTGCCATGCAAATTCTATGTATCAATGTCGACTCAAAATTAAATTTTCTAAAATTAATAAAAAAAAATTGAGATGTATTAATTACTATAATGTGTATATTAATTAAAAAAAAATACCTAGTTGTAGTGTTTAAATATTTACTATATCAGTACCTAATACTTGCGATAAAGGTTGTATTTTTAGTATGTAGGTAGTTTTAGAAACCTCTGATTTAAAACATCAAAATTCAAAAGAGCTTCTACAAGATAGGCACTCGAGTCTGACTAAAGGAATTATGGTATTGTAGGAAAATATGCAAAATTCCATTTACTTCCTTTGTCGCCTTGGTAACGGTAATGATCCGAGATGCTATAAGTGCCTAGACATTGACGAATACTCACCATGACGACGATGATTCTTTTGATAATTATACTATAAGATTTACAAATCCAAATATTGTAACTGTTTTTACCATTCTGTAAATTTCATATCATTATCGTGATCATTGGCCCTACAGCCCGTTTTGTGCCTTGCAGATTCAGATGAGTAAATTTATCTTTGAGATATTGAGGTAAATTTGGATTAAAAAGGACATTGTATAGTAATGTATATTACGTCGTCGGATGCAAATATTTTGAAGGCGTTCAAGTTTGTTGAGATGATCCTCAATAGATTTGAAGAATATTGTCAATGGATTTAAAGAATATTGTCCCATTTGTTTGGATACCAGATTATCTAACACACCTTTCCATGCGATATTTTTGGTTACCGACGCTTTTTTACTGTGACAACACTAAAACAAATGCACACATAAATTCCCTTATACCTAAACTGCATAGGCTAGGTAATAGGTATGCACATATAATAAATATATTTAACTCTGGTCTGTCTCAGTACAAGAGCGCGTTGCTTAGAGTCCTACACCCCGCAACCGCTACCGCCGACATGCATAATATATCATGTTTCGTCCTTTATTTACATAGACAATTTTTCATCATTTTTTTAATTAACTATATATAATCGATGTTTTTCTATATTTTTGTTATATTGTGTAACTGCTTTGTTTTTTGAGTTTTTGTAAAGGGCTTCTGGCCGTAGACACAAATAAATAAATAAATAAATATTAAAGTACAGGAAGCTAGCGCATCTCTTTGACGACGGGTGTATATAAAGGCTCAGAGGTATTATTTTGAATCTGGATCTTACACTGCGACTAGTCCATCATGAGTCTAACAATCCTGGGGGGGGGCAAGCCATCAAACCATCCACATTTACCCATATCATGGATGGTATTGATTCCGCCGGTTGAAGTAGATAAATATTTATTTATTTATTTATTTATTTATTTATTTATTTATTTATTTATTTATTTATTTATTTATTTATTTATTTATTTATTTATTTATTTATTTATTTATTTATTTATTTATTTATTTATTTATTTATTTATTTATTTATTTATTTATTTATTTATTTATTTATTTATTTATTTATTTATTTATTTATTTATTTATTTATTTATTTATTTATTTATTTATTTATTTATTTATTTATTTATTTATTTATTTAATATACAGAGACACCAACAGAACACTGAACAACACAAACAAAAAAAACACGAAACAAAAAAAATAGAATCTCCAGTGCTCCAATAACAGGTATCTCCCGCATGGCTATTGTGCATAATTAGGTAGGTACAATCAACGTCTCCCGACCATTCAAATTATAAAAAAGACATTACTTTGTACAGTTAAAAGGAAAGTTTAAAATACACATATACATATATGTAGGAAAACAAAAAGAAAAGAAATGATCAACTAATAAGATAAAACAAAAAAAAAGAAGGAATAATTGAACTGAGACAAAAAATAAATAGATTTTAGCCCAGCATACTTTAAAGGATAAAAATAACCAATTTATGCGTCACTGTACGTCATTGTCATTACATTACATTGTCACAACGATTCAGACGCATCGTCTGAATCTACCAATACAATGACACTCTGACGCGGCAGAATGTCACTGTATCGGCAGGTGCCTACGCGAATGCAATGTAACGATCATAATGAATAGATGATAAGTGTTAATATTATACTCTAGAGTTTTTTTCAGTAATTGTCAGAGATTTAATTTTTTTAGTACTCTATATTTTTTTTCATTCTATAGCCGTATTCCAGTTGAATTTTATCTATAATTCTATATCGTTCATTTGTTCATTTATTAACATACAAAAATAACCGACCATTTCGATCTATTTTCACACTATTATGATGTTCCTCGATATCGATAAGTGGCATTTTATGTACAGTGATACTAAACCTTGTTTATTATTTCATGTATTATCCGTCATAAAACTAACTAAATTATATCGATATGATATAAAGGCATTCAGTTAATATTGTACGGAGAAAAGTCTGTAGTCAAAATAGAAAGATAAATTCCATAGGAAATTTAAAACCGAAATACAGTATCCCATTGATGTTAGGTTTTGGTCTGTGTATTTTCCAATAGTTGATGGGATTTATGTTTTTCCAGCGGAGGTACAGACCAATTTACGTTTTCCAAATCGCGAGCACATCTCAGCCGTATAGCTTCTCTCTTGGAAGACTTCACCTTAAAGAGATACACAAGCATACCCCCATTTAGACGATTTCGAATCAGTTCCTATATATTATTATCGAATATATTTTTGTTCAAGATGAAGTAACAGGAGATAAGAAGGTAGAGATATGTAGTGGCAGAGCGATTAGCGCGCTGGATTTGTAGTCTAGTGGTCGCGTTTTCGAACCATGCATCGACCGATTTCGTTCACCTTTAGCACAAGCATTTATGCTTAAATTAGTGAATTTATGAGGATGTTAGGAACTTGTTACTATTCATAAACATATTAAAAAAAACATATTAATAAATAAGATCCTTTTCTCGCAACCCATTTCTAAAATTAATGTGAAATATAATAGCAAAATATTTTAGTATTTTATACTAAAAAAGAACAACCAAAAACTTTGTATTTTCCGCTAAACATTTTAAATATTTATTCATTTATTTTTTTACTAAAATATTTTGCTATTACATAATATGGACTTCCGCAAAGTTTGCAATTTTTTTTTAATAAAATATGAAATTGCCGTTATAACTTACTGGGAACATTGTATTAAAATGAAACCTGCATTGTATCAGATTTCAGGGTGAAACTTTTATTCACGCCAGAACTAGGTATAAGGTTTAACATAAAAAAAATTGTTTGTTAATTTTTTTTTACATTCAACTTTTAAAGTAATTTTCGAATACGAATTCCAACGTGGCACTAACGCAGCAGATACTGCTCGTAAAATTATTGGTTTAACCGGTTTCGGAGTGGAAACATCGACTTGAAAGACAAACCACGAGGAATACCAGCCACTATGGTAAATAAAGATGAATAAGGTGATGGTGGAAGCTGATCCATGTAAAACTACCAAGGAATTAACGGCATGGTTTGATGTTAGCATACAAACAATAGTAACCCATTCGCAGCAAATCGGTAAAATAAAAAAAAACTTGAAGACAGGAAGAGTAATGAATGGATTCGCAGTCTGATCAAATTATCAGATGTGGCTGAGAAATATGCAATGCAAAAGGGGAGATGGGCAGGACGCATTGCATTAATAGAAGACGAAAAGATTGCTGGAGTGGAGACCGAGAGGCAATAAAAGACCACATGGGCAGCCACCTAACAGATGTAAGGATCAGATTAGAAGTGTGGGTATTAATTATGGGTTTATACATACGGCATCGAAATAATATTACAAATTTTTCGATGCAGCTAGTGGAAACGGCAATTGTTGCTATGAGCTGAAGTTTTCCTTGAAGTTCTCATGAAAAGAAATAAATACAAGATATTAGCAATGTTATATTAAATTTTTAGTATACCCAAATGTTTGATTAATTGTATTTGGTACCAGTTTTTTTACAAAAAAAATGTGCCAATTTCTTATTTTTCCCCTTTTTAAGAGGGTACACAATAATTTTACAAAATTTGAGTATCTGAAAAAGATTTTAGATTTTGCAACAAAAAAAAAATATTCTTTTTAATGATTTTTTTTTAGCAATACACTGTGTACATTTTTGTCAATAAAATTTTAAAATGAATTACATGCATTTTCAATCTATTATTTATACCCGAATATTTTTATTATTGCATATGCGCAAACATTGGATTTTTTTCCCTGTCGGGAGTCAAAGATATTTTTTAACAGATTTTTAATTATCTCAATAGAGACGAAGTTGGAATATTTACTATAGGAGAACCGGGAAATCAAGGCACCTACAGGGCTTACGACCTGTCATCGGCTGGTTTACGTGATCACTTTATGCGCTTGCGCAACGTTCACCAATTATGCCTTTTAATGAGATCCCTATCAATTCAATTTTGAAAGTTCTATATATTGTAATACTGAAATTCTTTTCGCTTGAAAATAAGGAATTTTTACTATAGCCATCTATGGGTGAAATTATGAACAACAATCTTATTATTTTTATTTATTTTGTTGGAACGCCGTTCATAATTTCACCCATAGATGGCTATAGTAAAAATTCCTTATTTTCAAGCGAAAAGAATTTCAGTATTACAATATATAGAACTTTCAAAATTGAATTGATAGGGATCTCATTAAAAGGCATAATTGGTGAACGTTGCGCAAGCGCATAAAGTGATCACGTAAACCAGCCGATGACAGGTCGTAAGCCCTGTAGGTGCCTTGATTTCCCGGTTCTCCTATAGTAAATATTCCAACTTCGTCTCTATTGAGATAATTAAAAATCTGTTAAAAAATATTATTTATACGTTTTGTATCGACGAATATATAGTGCCTATTTGCGGGTCCAGCACTTTTTACAAAAAAACTAAATTAGATAGGAAGTTTAAATAAGGTTTTTATATGTCACCTTTTGGTTGTCCGCAAAGATCCGTGTGAACTCTCCTCTCACCGAGTGTATAAATGATAAGAATGGTATTGTATTATAATATAGCTGCTTAAAAAAGGAATATGTCGGACAAAATGTGTTACCACTGTGGGTACATTACAATGATTATGCTACTCGAAAATTTACTGCAATAAAATAAAATGACACTTAATTTAAATTTACTAAAGCTACAATTGTACATTTAAGCCAGTCGGGGTCACCATTTGTGGGTATTAATTATGGGTTTATACATACGGCATCGAACCCGTATAAACCCAATCCACGTTTAATGTTCTACTTAAATGCACTAATTCAGAATAGATATTATGTCAGGAGCTTATATATAAAATGAAAGAAATGAATGAACTTACAGTTTTATTTCCCAAAACAAATTATAAATTATATACTACTGTGAATCGATTATATATAGATCGACAATCGTCGGAGCGAAGTACTGCAGCGTGGTCCGTACAAAACGACTCGGTGTAGAGGAAGTTTCAACACGAATGGTTTCTGCCTGTTGGTACAGGTCGACAGCTCGCACGGGTGATCTGCGCCTGCGCAAAATGCGATGCGCACAACAGCTGCGCAGTCGCTGGCTGTGGTCCTTTTAGGCCCCACAGAAGATTCGATAGAACCCATTGGATGGGAATAAAACAGGATCGGAAAGAGTGGAACTGGTGAGGGGAGGCCTACTACCTGCAGGGGGCAAATACGGGCTAATGATGATGATGACATACCATACACCCAAATTACCTCATCAAATATAAATGATGGGTTGAAGGCATTGAACCCGTCATTTTCCACTATTTTTTTTCCTTGGCTTTTACGTTTTCGCGATTATTGGGAATCGCGAAATGCGAACATCATACAAAACACAGAACAGACCGGATGACGCTGCGAATATTCCGTTTTTTTTATTTTATTTTTGTTGGGTTCAGGGGGTGTTACCAAATAAATTATTCTGAAGCGTCCTCTTCCAGTATATTTATCCCCGGGATCGAGAAAGAAGGATTTGGTAACATCATCCCACTGCCTCCCAGACGGTCTCGTAGAGCGACTCAGCTCACACGCACACTTCACAAAATTTTCAGAAATAATGTATAAAACAAATAGGAAACTCCGAGAAACGTCTCATGACAATAATTCTTACAGTATTTTATATCAACATTCTCCCGTTTTGAAAGTGTCTAGAAAACCAATGAAGATTTATTGATAATATGGAATTTTTAAAGAAATAAAAATAATGTAGGAAATGGCGGCTTTAACAATAATTGTAAATAACACCGTTTTTTACACCGTTATTTTATTTTGTACCTCTCTGGTAACTTACAAGTACTCCAATAATAAGCTACCAAAATATGAACGAAATTGTAGTGAAAAACTTTGGTGATAACCAAGAACCGAAACTGGAATCCTTGGCTTAGGAGTCAGATATCTAACTGAGTCCCGAAGACCTACAATATGCAGAGACTTGAAGACAATCATTGGAAAGTTAAAACACATGTCATTGTGATGGTTTTTATCAACCTTAGACGTAGCTTCACAGCTACGCTTAACATTAATTTGTAATAGATTAACATGGTAGCTTCTTGAGCAAACTAACATGTTAATGAATCCTCATTTATTAAACTTTGACGTCTCTTTTTTAGTATTTAAAGGCGATCTTTTTCCACTAACTTTACCTCATGCGTCTACTGCCACATAAACCTACCTTACATATAAATCAATATGTAACACTAATCAAAGAATTAATTCATGCTTTCCACGCATTTGTATTGTATTGTATATATTGTATATATTTTATTTAGGCCCGCTTGCACCAAAGTAGTACACTATTCGTCTTAATCCTCGAATAGTTAACTTGGTAACCGTGGGTTTATAATAACTTCTTGCACGAACAGAATTTAACCGTCGGTTAGCTATTCGGGGGATGCCAGGTAGATGACTACTCATTTGGACATTTTTCGTCGCAATTGTTTTTTTTTTATATAGCAATACGTACGTATACACGATACGTACGCCGCTTCTGCGATGTTTCTGTGGTTAACTATCATGTCATATTCTCATATTATTGTTTTTCATTCTCGTCGTCTGTCAACCACTATCCGTAGGTTATATTCTCTTTGTCAACCACTGTCAACAAACCTTTAATTTTACGTAAAGTATTATATTTTCATTTTAAAATTGAATTATAAATATGGATGCTAAATCTGCGATGAAGAGATTCACAGCGTGGGAAGACGAACTATCACGGGACGCGTTACAACAGCGAATTAAATCGTCAAACAACGCGCAGTCAGTAGAAATGGCGAATACCGCTAAGAAAGTAATTAGTGAGTTAATGACGTATGACAAATACAACAATCAGTCTTTGGCAATCGGCAGTCAATTTTCAAAATATATAACCTATGTAATGATAATAACAACGAAATGTCAATTGACAGATAGCTGGTTAACATGAATAGTTAAACTTAATCCGACCCATCCGTTGGGTTAAGTTTATTCGGCTTAATCTTCGAATAAAAGTTTGGCGCAAGACGCTATTCGCAATAACCGAGGTTTATTCGGAGTTTAGTCGGTTTAAGACGAATAATATGTTTGGTGCAAGCGGGCGTTAGATGTAAAAAAAATACAATTTCCTACATCTAGTATGAACAAAAATAAAAACAAACAATAAAAATAAACAAATCAACATCGGATGACTAAATGAACACACAAAAAAGACACGTATCTATCAATAACAATAAAACACAAAGTAAAAAAAGGAAAACACACTACCACAATAGAAGACATCAAAGAACATGAAAAAAAATAACAATAATATAGTATCAAAACAAGCAAAACAGATATTATAGTCTTAGAACATAATATATAAACAATAGAAACACACGATTTTTAAAACAAACTTTTGTTTTATGTATTCAGCACCTAAGCGACGAAAAGCGGTAAGACTAGACGCCTCCTTTACACATTCAGGCAAATCATTAAAAAGTTGTAAGCCTTTGTAGTACACACTATTTTGTGTACCTGCCAGGTTTGTCTGCGGCAGTCTAAAGTCTTCTCGTCGGGTATGCGTGAACTTCAAAATTGTACATAATATTTTTTTGTAAATAAGGTGGTAAAAGTTTTTTTTTTAATTTGTAAATAAAAATTACCACATTCAGAATTATTTGTTGTTTTTAGAATAATTTTCAACTGCTCAAGCATATATTCATGCAATACGGGTAAATCTATTGCATTTTAATATTGTCCTCATTGCTCTGTTTTGTATTATCTGTAGTTTTTTATTTTCACCTACATTGCTCATAAATAATACACTTGAGCAGTAGTTAATGTGCGGAACAACAATGCTATTATACAATAATTTAAATGTTTTTAAATCAAGTTTATTTCTTATCCTTCCTAGAAATCCCACCTTCTTCGCGATTTTCTTCGTAATACATAATATGTGCTTATGTATTATGTATTACGAATCTATATTTGTAATCAGTATATGTAATACAAGGTTTTATGATACAACACATATCCGCAATTTCGCAGGAGTATATCGGCAATGACGCAGTGATATGAGACATAGAATAACGAACTCCTTTATCCCTCCCCACACCCCCCAATTCCTATATATCCCTGCATCATTTGTATTTTTTTAATTTTGAATTATCTGACTTGTATGGTTCTTTATATTTTTTGTATTTTACGCGTATGTAATTTATGATGATGAGGGAACTATTTTGGCAAATATTTAACATTCATAGTTATCATTTGTAATTTGCAAATGGATGCAAACTTGCTTACATTAAATATTGACAAAACGCAATACATGACATTCAGTATGGATTCTAGACGGCAAGCTAGCTAAGACAAAAATTTAATCATACATGACTGTACTCACGAGCAAAGTTGCTTTTGCAAACCACTGACAAGGACGCCAATGTATAAATATTTGGGCATCTACATTGATCACAACTTAAGATAGACAGATCAAATAAACACAGTTGCAGGTAAACTAAGAAGGCTTATTTATATTTTTAAGAACATTCGCAACATAATGACTAAAAAAGACTTAAAAACAATATATTACGCGTTAGCTCAATCGATTATAACACACGGAATGATTGGTTGGGGTGGCGCTGCTAAAATTAATATGGATCCTCTTATTAAAGCACAAAAAGCTTTAATTTAGGTTATAATAAAAAAAACCATTTACATATCCAACAGTTCAATTATTTAATGATTTTCCAGTTTTCAACATTCCACAGTTATATATCAAAATTATTTCTATACATTTTCATAAAGATAAAACAATTCACATTACACCGCAACACAATTACGAGACGACACGCAGGAATTTTCTCATGACTCCAAAGACAAACACGACATTCGGACAAAGACATTACTATTATATTTTTTTAATAAGATTAAAAGTGAAATACCGGACATACAATTGAAGAATAATTTGAAATACAAGAAAACAATAGAAACATGGATTAGAAACAAGGGCATTATATACTGCGGAAACATGATCAAGCTACAATAGTTTATATTTTTATTTTATAGTAGGTATATTTTATAACAAGTTTTAGTTAAATACAAGTTTAATATTTTTCTGTCAGATATAACGCAAAAAAAAAAATTCTGCCACCTCGGTACAGGCTCAGCCTAGTGAGGTGGTGTATACCAAAAAATACTATAAAAAATGTTTCATATAACTTATTTAAATTGTACTTTTTCTTTTTAATATTTTTATTTATTTTTTTTTTATTTAAAATAATTATTAAAGGAGCCACTTGTTATTGTTTAAATATTGTTATATTTTGTTTGGTTTCAATAATAAAAAAAAAAATGTATATTTCCCCAGGATAATGGACTCTGATGGATCAATGTTGTATAATGTACCTACTCTTCGAAACAAAGCTGTTTTCAATTCCTTAGAGAAAATGTTTTTATTCGAGTACCTAGGGTGGTCAACTGGAGGTAATCCATTCCAATTAATAGGACAACTTGCAACATAGAGTCATTCATTACAAACCGCTTCGTTCAATTAATTCTGTGATAAAGACGAGATGCCTCCCGGAGAGCTCTTTCTTCTGAAACAGTTCTTGATTATTTAAAATTATCGCTGAAATTATCCATCAATGTTTGATATATAACTGTATTTACCAACGAATTAGGTTACTATGTGATTATACGGTACAGAGAATAATAACAAAAGCCTTAAGGATAATTCGTAAGTATGTATATTGTAATATTTGATAACAATAATGCTATCGAACTATTATCACTGAATAATTATTTGCTCAAATACCTATGTATAACTTAATTAATATGTATGTATACAATGTTTGATGAACTGGAAGAGATAGGACGTTGTTCAAACTGGTATTTACAAACTGGTAATGGACAAATGTTATTTGTGGGAAATTTAGATTAATGTGTACCTAACTAATAATTTTATCATGGCGAAAGGTACCTACTAATAACAAGAGATGTAGAAATATCACATTAATCTATAACAGTTTATTATAAAAGTGGTGTAAATATTACAATACCGCATAATAAGTATTTAATTAAACCATTTCCTTGTAACACATGAGATATACATCCAAACTTAGTGTGGAAGCCAGTCATTTTTTCCTAACCCAAATATGTAAACTGGTTAGTTAGAAGAAATTGCCCTATTGCAATAAGCTCGCCATATGCATTATATTTGTTTATATTATGTACAAAAAGTTAAATAAATAAATAAACAGCTTGATGATATGTATGTATGTTTGGAGATTAGTATCAAACTATTGCGGGTCCCCGTAGGTAGATATTGTGTAGTGTATACTGCCATACAAATTGTATCAAACGATGTCGTAACTAAATTCACAGTAAAAAAATGATTAAAAAAGTGTGAGATGCACTACTACAATATTCATATTTATTATAAAAAAATGGGCTCTATGCATTAAGCGGATCAAACACAAACTCACACTAAATATTCTACTCCAAATAATTCTGAGTCCATACATACACATAAGATAAATGCTGCGAAGCCTCTAAGTTGGTGTTTTTTGACATCAAATTTGAAAATAAAGACCTGGCCATACAAATCGCGCGGATCTTGGCTTGAAAGTTTGTCGATCTGTTAAGAGAAATTGTTTCTCTTGAACAAATTGGCAATGGACTTTTTTCTCTGTTTATTACCAATTTGCAGTTGGCATTTTGGGATATACCGTATGAGTTTGTATGTATGTACCTACATAAATACAACCACTTAACAACGGGTAAAATATACCATTGACCTTATTTGCAATATTGGCGCGTAAAACGCTACGTTACATTCCCTGAATGCATTTTTTCATTGTAAAAATAACATTAACCAAACAATCAAATTTCCCAGATAGTGAGGCTTATTGAAAGTTTAAAAAAATAATCGCTGTCTACGGAGAACTAATCAGCTGTAAATAAAAATGTTCTTTGTCTATTTGAAGTCGATTGATTGATTGTTTGGACTGTTCATTTTTCATCTTTAGCTGTAGAGAAAACATACGTCGCGCGTCATACGGCATACACACTAAAACATATTAGACAAACATTAAACTTGTTTTGAAATTAATATTGATAAATATGAAGATATGTTTGAAAATCGAGAGTGGTACGTATAACTTTAGTTTAGCTGACTAAATTTGAGTTAACTGAATGAGCCTAGGGTTATTTAAGACATACCTAATATACATTAACGATAGATCTATTTATTTATAAAAGGGACAAATACAGTTTTATAAAATACACAAAAAAACATATACTACATCTAAAGTAATAAAGAAATCAATATGTTAGTGTGTGTGTGTGTGTGTATGTGTGTGTGTGTGTGTTTGTCTCACGCCTTTTGAAAAACCAAGAGCATCTAAAAATCTAATTTATGTGCGAACGTGTACCAGTATACCTGATGCAGTGTCACGCTAAAAATAATGCGATTAAAATGCTGAATTTTAAAGATATTTCAATAATTATTTTTTTCATACAAAATTTTCCAAGTCATATCTGTCAAAAAGTGTACATTTTGCACGCAAATATCTGTTAGTTTAAAAGTTAGAAGTACGTATTTACACGAAAAAAATATATTTTCAAGTATAACTTAGCTTTTAAGTGAAAAACATGGTGAATATTTTGTCTAATTATAATGTTTAACTTATTTTTAAAGTAAGCGTTTTGTACAAATGTACATATAACCCCGCCAATTTAATATCTTTTCATACGATATTTAATTTTCCTACCGAATGAATATGTTCTTTAAAATAATATACCTTTGAAATAAATGTGATTATGAAATAATAAAATGAAACACAAGACATTACAGCAAGTTTTAAGACATATATTGTAAAAGTCTGTAAATTATTAGTAAAGATATAGGCGTAATAAAATTGCATAATCTGTTTAAAATATTTGATTTTTCTGACAATTTTCATTTTTATGGCATCGAACAAACCAATTTAGGTACCTACATATTCAAAAAATGTCTCCATAACATTTGATATTTTTCACATGTTGGAACATGGTTACTATGGTAACGGACACATTCTGATATTCAAATAAAATTTGTTATAAATCGAATTCGAATTAATTTAGAACATCATTGTAGGTAGGTACCTACATACCTAATACTTACTACTTAAAAACCAAGAATATACTGATTTTGTATAGGAAAATTATTAAACTATTTTAGGTTAACTACAATACACATTCAATATACCTACAAACTATTTCCTATAGTGAAATTCTTATTTTTTCTATGTAGACCTTTGGGTGATTTTTTCTACAAACTATTTCTTGGGGTTTAAATCTTCTTCCTCTTCTTTTGTGAAGTCATTTGGGACAGTTCATAAATAAACTATTTCCTATAGTCTAATTTTTCTTTTTCTTAATTTATGTAGACCTTCGGTGAGTTTTTATACAAACTATTTCCTATAGTCTAATTCGTCTTCTTCTTCCTTTATGTAGACCTTTTGGTTAGTTTTTAAACAAACTATTTTTAAACAAACTATCCTTTAGTCTAATTCTTCGTTTTCTTATTTTATGTAGATGTTGGGTGAATTTTATATAAAATATTTCCTATAGTTCAATTCATCTTCTTCTTCTTTTATGAAGACATTTTGGTCAGTTTTTTATATAATACATTTCCTAATGTGTAATTCTTCTATTTCATCTTCTATGTAGACCATTGGGTCAGTTTTTATTACAAACTATTTGTTATAGTTTTATACTTCTACTTCTTTTTTTATTTAGTCTTTTGGATTAGTTTTATGTCTAATAGTCTATTGTAACGAAATATTATAAACAACATGCATACTTGATGAAAATACATAAAAACGAATGAGATGTGACCAACACTAGAATCTTCTCATTACTTTTGTTCAATCAAATTTACACCATTTATTATATCATCATATATTGCTTAATTTTCAATAACTACACATTTCATTTCGATGACAATATATAAAAAATCGGGGTTGTGGCCATTGCTGGATCTTCACAACGTTTATATTCATATTAAAAACTATTTAACATAGCTTAAGTCTTCTTCTTCTGTAATGTAGACTTATGTGTCAGTTTTAAGTCTATCAGTTTTATTGTGCAAAACTATAATAAACTGTATGCACACTTGACGAAAAATATAAAAACGAATGGGATGGGACCAACACTAGAATATTTTCAGTACTTTTGTTTAATCAATTTTTAAACCATTTCCCATCATCCAAAATTACTAAATATTTAAAACACATTATTTGCGTTCGATGACAATATATAAAAATAGGGGTTGTGGCCAAATCCAAACTCTTTACGACGTTGTCTTTTTATAATAAGTCATATTTAAGATCATTTCCCATAGTCCATGCGTGCAGAAATTGTATGTGCTTATATATAAAAGCAAATGGATTGTGGCCATCACTTTAAGATTTTACACCGCTTAAACTCAATTAAATTTCAAACTACTTTTCATACTACGGTTAAAAAAAATTATGTGTGACAATATTATGTAGGTATATAAACGATTGCTTATTCCTTCACTAATTTACATTCTTGGCCAACGGCGGGACATAAAAGCTAGTAATAAATAAAAATACCTACAGAACAATTAAATTTGTCCAATGATGATGATAATTAAATAATAAAGTAAGTAAGTAATAATCATATAAATACATTACACAAAAAAATAAATAAAAATATTATCAACAATGTATGTATTGTATAAATTATGTTATCTTTATTTATTTTAGGTTTGGTTAAGTTTGGTGTGGTTAGGTTAGTTTTGTTGCTACGCTTAAGAGGCTATATAGTATTTTTTGAAAATCTTTTCCCCAGTACCCTCAAAAGATTCTATTGTACGATTTTTTTGGAAATTTTAATTTGTTTAAAACTTTTCTTGTAAAATTAGTTTTAGTAAAACCCTTTTAATTTTTTTATTGTAATAAAAAAACTACAAGGCCTATGAAGATTATAGATTTTCACCACATTTTTTTTAAGTATATTGTTTACTGTTTTTGGTATTAAATAATCCTAAATAGGTATATCACAGATTAGGTGATTTACAATATTTTTTCGTGTTTTATGCATTAGAAGGTAATTTAGTGTGCATATCTGTATAATATATAAATAAAATTTACTAGAAACTACAGGAGCGGTTTGCGCATAGATCAAGCTAACAAAAACACATAAACTTGCGCTATACCCACCCCATGTTACGTGCTCAAGAAGTTTGCCGCTAACGATACAATATAACATAGTGTGATGACTCTATTTGATTCGATTAATTATTTGTTTTCTTATATGGTGCATATAGTCTATTATTGTTTGAGGTATTCGAGTCGTCTTCTTCATCATTTTTCTGATTAAAATTTCTATTTCGTTATGTAAGACGATTATAAAATACAATGGGATAGTTATTTGATTAGAAAATCGCCCTCCAAGGGGAGGAATGTGATGACTTTATAATTTTAATATGCACATATGTGTATATATATTATTATTATTAAAGTATGATAAATATAGGTATTTGATAATATTAAATTGGAATTGTACACTTTATGGGAGTTCTTTGTTGAAGTCGGTGAAGAATATTATAATATCTACTTACTAAACTAATATGGAATATATTTTGGTGTCATTGTTGGTAGCTTTGAACTATTCGTTAAGTTTGTTGATGCAAGTCCAAGGTACATGTGTGAATTGTATTAGTGTACCTATCTGGAATCGGAGGGGAGAGAAATTTGTCTTTAAGTATGTTGATTAGTGGGTGGCGGGGACACTTACTGGCCGATCTTGGTGAATGACGGGGGTACGTGCGAAGCTCCTGGCAATTCATTTTTTTTTTGGTCTTTGTTTTGAATCCAGTAATACAGTATTCATTAATAATTAGCTCGTTTAAAAATAAATTAAATTAATTCTCATTTAATAATCAGTGTTTATTTGTGGAACGAGGATGATCATCATTGGACTCTAAAATCATATTTATTTCTTTCTCATTTATTTTTCTATATCTTAAAAATTACAAAATTTCGGTCGATAAATATTTAAACGAAATAGTGATATTTTGGAAGGCGTTATCCTACCAGAGCTTCGCAGGAGATCGATGAGTTTTTTTTATTATTTACTAACAATTTAATTATTTTCTTTTGACGTAATAAGATGAGAATACATGAAAAATTTAATATAAATTGGAAAATATAATCATTTTTAAACTATTTTGAATTTTCTTTCAAGTACAATTTGAATAAACATTATCTTATTTTAAACATTATAATCTATTTGAAATTTTTCTATATTTTATTAATTTTATATTTGAAGTATTGTGTTTTTATAACTGACAGAGTGAAATGAAGTAAACTTGTATAATCCTAATTCCATAAAAATTGTGTGCATGTAGAATTTAGTGATTCATAAATTATTTCTTTATTTAAATTACTAATAGCATTATAATACTAACAAAACTCAATAACTCCTTTCCTATAAATGCATGTTAAATTGATAAGTTATCCTATCTCGTAGAAAATTAATAAGTATTATTTCCTGTCCTTAATACCAGTATTTTATTTATCGACTATCGTGGTAAAATACTTCACTAATCTAATATAATACTAATCTAATTTACCAAGTCCTTCTACCTTTGATGTCTCAAAAGACATAACCAACTGACCATTGGTTCCTTTCTTCGAATTACTTCATATATCGTTTATTTCTTTGTTTATTTGTCATATAGATAAATAAATGAATAAATGAACACTAGAGTTGTGGGGTTATCGATATTTCATGGGTCGAAATGTCCCTATCGCAGCTGAAGTATGTTGGAGATATATATATTTATATCAATATATAGTAATGCATGATGTCACAGGTAGTCTAATTAATCCTTGTTAATGCACTCGGACCTGGAAGTAATTTGAAATGGTTGACCAGGATGGAAACGAGCGGGTATAGGTGCTCGATTCAAACTGCATGAAGCATGAAAAATTAGCATGATCTTCTTGAAAATCTGAATTTCCCTAACCTTAAAATGTCAGATGAAGTATGAAAATCGAGTGAAAAACACAAAACTTTATTAGTCCATTTTGTAGAAGCCTTAAAATGTCGCTTAGACATCGCTAATGGAAATCAAAGTATCATCCTATGTGTCTTGAAATAACCATTTTATCTAAAGTAATCAAAATATTCATGTTTCAATCTGTTACTGTAGAAGGAAAATTCGTGTCCTGAAAACTAACATTATAAAGATATATTGGACATCTAACAAAATTTTATATAAAACTATTTACGTCACACTCATGGAAAGATCGTCGATTGCATATAAATATTGCCTTTTGTTATATAATGTATTTTGGTATTGTTTTGATATGTTTTCATTACAGCAGGATATACGAAAAGGTAGGAAAACTGAATTTCGTTATTTACTAACCTCCATGAGTGTGAAAAAGCGTTAATAAGCATATATCGTGTTTTCTATTGAATTTTATTTATGTTTTTTATGAGAATCATATGAATTTGTTTTATGATAATTTTTCGTCATCCTATTTATTCTGTAGGTATATTAATATACTTATATCGATCAAATTGAGTAACAATTAAGTTACATAATTTGGGTTGAGAATCGAAGTTTTATCATTACATTATACGAATTTAATAATTCTGTAGTTATAACTTTGTATATAAAGATTAATTATCTTTCAACAGTCGTGGAGTCTATTAATCTATTAATTATTAATATAATATATATAAATTTTATTATAAATATTCGTCTGTTTATAACTCGTAAATAAAACACAACGTAAAGGGTCCTTTTTAACGTGAATAATGATAGTAATCACTAGACGATCATTGGCCAAAATCCGTTGAAAAACATATAAAATTAGCAAAATAAGATAGAAGAATACGATGTTCTTTCATGATAGAATAATTCAATAAAGAATATTCAAATAGATGTAATAAATTCTAGATTTACCTTACAGGTAGAGGATAAACTAGTTAGGGAAATTATCTATAGTACTAGGAAATAGACGTTAGATTTTAATAGGTAGTTTAGCTAGCTAGTTTAGGAGGTTATGGATCCACAGAAAAATAGTTTAGGACGATATTTAGTTCAGGTTAGGGTGGAGCCCATCACAATAGGTACACATTTTAAAACAAAAGGGTGATGTCACCTGTTCAAAATTCAATAATTTTACTACAAGGATGGGTATACTCTGATTTGAATCAACTAAAAAAATCAGTTGGCAATCGACGATATACCTATACACTTGCAACCGTGTTGTTTAAAACTGTCACCCGCGTTCTCTCTGTTGTCGAGTTCTATTTCGAAATTAACGTTTGATAATTCTTTATCGAGCTGGGCCACAGCAAAGTAAATAATGCCTGTCACATGTTGTAGACGATATTTTTTCATACATTTTAGTATAGTGGCTTGACTGAGCCACTAGTGGCCCAATGTGTGACCGTTCTAAACGAACTTTTAAAAAAAATCCGTTGGGCTATCGAATTTTATGCGCACACCAACATCTTGAACATAATAAATATATATAAATGTTGATATTTCGAGCTGAGCCACAGCAAATAAAATAATGGCCGTAACAAGTTGTGGACGAAATTTATTCGTACATTGTCCAGTGGCCTAACTGAACAACTAGTGGCCCAATGTGCGACCGTGCAAAATTAACTTTAAAAAAACGTTGGGCGATCGAATCTTATACGCACACCAACCTCTTGAACATAATAAATATATAAAAAATTGATGTTTCGAGCTGGGCCACAGCAAAGAAAATAATGGCCGTTACAAAGGAGTAGGCGCAATTTATTCGTACATAGTCCAGTGGGCTAACTGAACAACTAGTGACCGTTCTAAACGAACTTTTAAAAGAAATCCGTTTGGCGAATTGGGTTGGTATACTTTTTGTGCTAGCCATGGGCGTGACTTTGTCCCGAAACATTTTTCTTTCGATTCTCCATAAACTTTTTCTCGTTTAGCACCGAACATCCTCACCGCTGCGTTAAAATAAAAATCAGCATAATTTTACCGTTTTATCCGGCGCTGAACGACGGTGAAAGATGTGAATTTTAAATATTGGATGGTTCGGAAAGTCATGTCGTCTTTTAAATAATTGTTATTTTTTACGTCCAACTTCACGTTTAATAATAATTATATCATGAATATGTATTTTCATAGCGCCATTTATTGATTCACGATACTTCCAAGGGCCATTAATTTATTGATTCACGATCATTAAAAATTAAATTTAAATGCAGGAGTTTAGGTCTGTTCGACCTTTATTAAACAGCCTTCATTAGTTTTCGGCCTTCGTGGCTCAGTTGGTTGGTTATCTGACTGCTGATCCAAAGGATCTGGGTTCGGTTCCCGGTGTAGACACATTTTTTTTTCTTTTAATATCTCAATAGAGACGAAGTTTCGATATTATAGAAGAACCAGGAACTCAAGACACCTAAAGGACTTACGTCCTGTCATCGGCTGGTTTACTTGATCACTTTGTGCGCTTGCGTAACGTTCACCAATTATGCCTTCTTATTGAGTTCCCTTATCAATGTAATTTTTTGAAAGATCTATATATTTGAATAATTTGAAACAATTCATTTAAAAATAATGCGTTATTACTATAACCATCTATGAAGTAACGAAGAAACCTTTTTTGTAACGCCATCTATTGAGAAATTGGTTTTAATTGTAAACAATAAAAGCAACAGCCTTAGCACTTAGCAGATTTCTTAGAACTTAGCGTACCTATTGTTAATTATGACCCTTATTGTTTTCTCGATCAATTAGTTTTTTTACCATACCATACCATACCATCACGCCATTTCCCTATTTGGGGTAGGCAGAGAGAACCGAACGCCAGATTCCTCTCTCTTGACACACATTCCTCGCTTCATTCACGTCCATACATCGTCTCATACACGCTCTTCTATTATTCTTACTTCTTACATCACCATCTTTCAAAATCCCATTTATGTGATCGTGCCAACTTTTTCTTGGCCGACCTCTACTTTTCGTTCCTCTTTTATCAGCCTTGTACACTTTTTTTGTCAGACGGTCATCACTCATTCTTTCTATGTGGCCGAACCACCTTAGGGCATTTATTTTCATCTTACTTACGATATTTCTTTCAATCATACATTCATTCAATCATAACTATTATTAAAAAAAAAAACAGGAAACAACTATAATAAATACCCTGGTAGTACATTTTCGACCGCAATATTCGGGATTCCTTGAGATGACTATCGGACCAACCTACTAGCTTGATGTTCAATGCTTAAAGACGGCCCTGGACGAATTAATTATTATGTAAATTAGAAACGCGAAATAAGAAATGAAATGTTCCAAGTTTGGTAGTTATAGTAATAATATGATGACGAGGCATTTAAAATTGAAAATTATGTAATTTCCTACCCTATTTGCTGTTCGTTATTTATATACTCCATTTTGTTTAACTCCTCGCACACAATCCCCCATTCACACATATTATTTTAAATTAATTTATATAATATTCATAAACATTTATAATAACTACCGAATACCATAATCATTCTTTCTACCGTATGGAGTCTTAGCGTTTAATTCTGGGATTTTAAAAGTAATATTTATAATAAGCCGGATTTATTAGACATCGCTATCTTTATAATAATATTTTAATCATTTTTAAATTAAGAACGGCTTTAAAGTTTTTTTAACTATTTTATTCATTTTTTGCAGTTTTCTTACAATAATAAATTTGTAACAAATAAGCAAAACAATAACGTTTTGGCATAGTATAAGCACAACACAATATTACACTCATCACAATACACGCGGTAGGTTTTCGTAACACATTGGTACATTTTATATTGTAGCCTCTGTTGTTGTAGCAAATACATAGAAAAATTCGCAACTATTGAGACCAGGGGGGCAAGTCTGGACAACAGGCGGAATCAATACCACCCATGTGTACCCATATCATGGATATAATTATCATATGGAATTAATTCTAACATTTTAAGAAATAATAGAACACCATAAGATAATTATATTCTTGATATGCTGGTTGGACGTCCTTGATTTAACGTGACTCATTTCATTTAATGTTCCGATTATTCGTACGCGACAAACACAGGAATCACTATTTATTATCATAAAATCTAGAAATAATTATTACATTCACTCGCCTATTCTGAGACTACATAGACTTGGTAATGAGTTTGGCTCTGTTGATGTCTTTTGCTATTCTATATAGAGACTTTTAAAGATTTTATACCTACATAAATTCTGGGTACTTCTTCTTCTCATTTTTTATTTTTGTTTTTTGCCTAATCTTTTGCTTGTTTTTCTTTAATTTTATATTTATTGTACTTCACTACCTATATGTTTTGTAAATTTATATATATTAATTTATTGATATTTTTTTTTGTTGTTATAATATATATACGTATTAGCTATTTATAATTATGTATACATGAATTTTGTTTCGTGGTTCATGAACATATGTTTTAATAATTTGTATTTGTGTATGTAAAAGCCCATTTAGGGTGTTTATATAAATAAATAAATAAATAACAAATTAAATTTTGACTTACTTATAAAACAAAATTCTGTGCTTGTAAGCATTGAATGTAAATAATATCACACACCACTAAATGAAGCTTACCTGCCACATGAATAGCTAAAATTCAATGGCGTATTATATTAAAATTGTGTTAGTCACCCAAAAATTTTACTTATATGATATCAAATCAATGACATTTTGGGTGCTTCTGAGGATGGACTAGTACAGTACGAAAACGTTATAGCCATTATAAATGTGGAATGGAAGAAACAAATTGATTTTGTACTAGAATTTTTATTTTCTTAACAACTTACTATTTATATTAATCTTTTGCTAGTTTGTTTGCGTTGAGCGTTACTCATTGTGTATTTGTTATCAGTAATTTTCTTGTCTGATCCAATTGTTTAAGTAAAATATTGAATAATCAATACTAAATTTATTATTTCAAGACTTGACAGTAAATAGATCTAGACAGAATAATAATCATAATATTATTCGGAATCCAGTAAATTCGATCAATCGTTTACAAATATATTGTATGAGGCATTATATTTTAAAATCTCAAAAGAAATAAACATTATCTTCCTCTTTAGTTTCAATCTTAGGGAATGGTTGTCAGCAAAGCGATGCATATCTTCCTCCACTCCGATCGATCTCCGCACCCCATTTTTCTTAATACTGCCGGAGGGGATGGATACCCTCTGCCAGTTGTTTCCAGAACCATTCCCTCTAAGATGATGTGTAGGAGATCCTCGTGTTACACGCATGGCCTTTCCAGGCTTAACGCCTTTTTGATATGACGTTTAATATATGCCTGGTTTCGTCAATTTCGCTGAGAACCTCATCATTTGTAATATGATCCCTCCAAGATATGCCAAGTATTCGTCGATGAATTCATAAAAACATAATCATTTTTAAATTTATCGTGTGTATTGAAATAATTTTATTGCACTGTCTGTCCTATTAATCATAACGAATGTCTAATGTACAAAAAATTGTACTAAAAAAAAAGTATCATCATCATCATCAGCAATGGCGTTACAGCCCGCTGTGGGCCTTTGCCTCCATCCCGCCCTGTCGACAGCAAGTCTCCTCCAATTTGTCTGTCCTATCGCTCTTATATCGCCCTCGATGTCGTCCAGCCAATACTTTCTTTGGAACCCGGCTATCCTCCATTCTACAAAAGTGTCCAAGCCAACGTAGACGTTGTATTTTGATGTATTGGACAACGTTTGGTTCGCCATACATTATTTCTAGCTCATGGTTAAACCGGATCCTCCAAGATCCTTCTTTACAGGTAGGGTCAAATATTTTGCGAATTATTTTCCTTTCGAACACCAACAATGCATTTTCGTCCTTCTTGGTCAATGTGTAGTATTCTGATGCATATGTCATGACCGGTCTAAGAAGAGTTTTGTAAATGAGAGTTTTAGTTTTACGAGAGATGAGTCGTAACCTTAGGTGCTTTATCAGTCCCAAGAAAAAAAGGAAAAGTATGCATAATTAATTTTAAAGCAATCATGGCAATAAGATGAAACATAAAAAAATTCCATTCTGACGATGCTCGACATTAAACGATACTAGTGAATGAGAGTTGCGTTTGCGACTATTTTTTTTTTCTTTATTTTTTATATGTGACTATGGAATTCCGTCACAAATTGAGAGTTTCAAAACTGAAAAAAAGAATAGAAAGAAATGAACCAGAGGAAATAAGGTACATATTAACAAACATTTTATTTAGTTTTTTAAACGTTTTATTTTATTTTTATTTTGTGAATATGTGAAGTAAATTTTGTGACGTAGGAATGGACACTAAGAATTTTTATACTATTTTTTTTTAAGTTTCGCCTGATACTGGCTATGAACATATAAATAAAGTTAATTGTTTTAAATATACATATCTTACAAAAAGTTTATGAAGGCAAAAATACTAGGGAGGTAGGTACTGACCCATTTTTACGTCGTGAATTTTTTTTTTCTTGAAATAATACATTAAACCAACATCAAAATAAAGCTCGCACAAACTCTCCTTCTCCTCATTCTCGATTATGCAGATATTTGCTATTTGGATCTTACTCAGGAACTTCTAAACAAATTAGATCGATTACAAAACGTCTGCATACGTTTCATATTTAATCTTCGCAAATACGATCACATATCATTTTTTCGCAAGGAACTCAAATGTCTTCCTATCCGTCTGCGCCGTGATCAACACACTCTTTGTCTTCTGTTTAACATTTTGAACAACCCTAATGCTCCATCATATCTGACCGAAAGATTTCAACCTCTGGCCTCTCATGGACTCCCGCTTCGATCTAGAGAAGAGAGAACCCTCGTCATCCCATCACATGCCACGGCTTTCTATTCATCATCATTTACTGTCCATGCTGCCCGGTTATGGAACAACTTGGCCCTTGACATTAGAACTACACCAACGTTAGGAACCTTCAAAACTAGATTAAAACGCGCGCTCTTACTTTCCATTTCTTAACCTACATACTTCCCATTTATTTCCCTATTCTTGTAGTTAGTGATATCTCCTCTCCTTTTTTTCCCTTCCCTCCCATAGTGTTGTAACAGGTTTTATCTGTGATTTGTTTAATTTTCATTGATGTACATATTTTTATTCTTCTTACTTTCTTGTGTTTAAATGTAATATGTTTATGGTTTATGGTATATATATTTTCTTTTTTGTACATGTACCATTTTGTCTCATAACTGTCACAGATGGTTGTCTGGAAGAAATTGCCATTAAGCAATAAGTCCGCCATTTGTACTAGCTATTAAGTAATGTACAACAGAGTGTTTAAATAAATAAATAAATGAATGCAAAAGGCCACGTCTTTGATGTGGAAGGCAAAAAGATTCGAACGCCATACATTAAAATCAAACTGTATTTATAATAGGTATTCATATTATATCACACACATGCAACTTCTGTCATAGAAACGATGCTTTGTTATAAGAAGATTCCCTTTAACGGTTTCCAAGACCTTGGTCACTTCTCTGATAAAAAGATCTGAAATCAATGACAGTCCACGAATGTGAACATTTGATTGGCATTTATTGATTGTTCTTTTTGCACTATGGTGGTGGGATCGATAATTAAGAGGACTCCAAGATCTAGGTACTCTTTCTTCGCATGTTTGATATTGCTCACTTAGCGTTCTGTGAAGGTGCCAATTATATTCCCCATATGCAGAGAGGGTAGTGGCGGGATTAGCTAATATTACACACGCTCATTGTTTATTATATTTTTCAGTATAAATAAAAACTCATTTCAATGTAGCATACATCGTTATTTCTCACAATGGTAGACAATAATCAGCCGAGCGAATTTAACGGAAACCATTAGTTAAGTTGAAGCTAAAATAAATCGTATGGAAACTCTGAACGTTATCTGAAGGTTTTAATCTTAGATCAAGAGCTGGTGAATACAGCTGCGGCAGAAGCAGAAAAAGCAATGATTAATGCAAGGAAAATACTAAAGTTATACATTATATAAGTGGGAGAGTCAAGAGATGTGATTAGTCAACGTCCTTATTGACTTGTGAGAACGTTTAGCCATAATCGGAAGATTGATTAAAGACCATTAACAAATTGTTGTTATTGGCTTCATCTTCATCTATTTTAGTCTCAGTTTGTGATGCTTATACGAATCAATGCTGTAGAAATAGTACTGTCGAGAAAAAAGCGAAAAGGTATTCGGAAAATTAAGTGTATTTAATAGAAGCATAATTTTTTAAGTTATTTTTTTTTTTTTAAAAAAATGAATATGTCCTTGCTAAACAAGTACATATACATCTTCCTACATTCCCTAAAATAAGCAAATAAATGCTTGTGCTATAGGTGAACGAAAGCGGTCGAGGCAGGATTCGAACTCGCCACCACTGGATTACTAGCCCAGCGCGCTAACCGCTCTGCCATCGACCCATCATTATGTAACATAATTTTCCTTCGTACAAAACGCCGTTTAGTGATACAATATCACTCCAAGGGCAATGTTGCTTGTTTGTTGGCTCTACGAAACAAGGAAGTCTTAAGAACTCTACCGAAAGGTGAGCTCCTCGTATGTCAAGGAGCAATTTCTTCCACTTTAAAAGCCCGCTCAAACTGAAACCGCGATCATAGTAAGCCGCATTATTGACTCTGTCCAATTCTTTTAAGCAGTTGGTACTTTGTGATCCAGATGATCTCAATGGACAGTTTTTATACAGACAGATAGGACACTTTTTGTCCTGATAGAACATCATTTTGCAGCTCTTGAATGTAGTGTGAAGCCAAGTCTTTTAGCGCCTTAAACAATATCAGGAATAATCTAAGAATATCTACCATAGCTTGGTGCCATTCAAGATTTCCGTTTCAAATTTTTGGGTTCAACAATCGACGAATATGAATAGAAGATTCACACCCAATGGGACCCGCATGACCAATGGGACCCGCATGACCAATGGGACCTTGAGAGGCCTACGGATAGCAACGAGGAACTCCGATCTATAAGAGAACACCATTGGGTGGCAACAATCCTTCACTATATGTTCTGATTTTTGATCTGGATATTGACAGAACTAGCATGAGGCCGAGGAGGCAATATCAAATTGGTTAAGATTAAAGTTTCCGTGTCCTGTAAAAAATTGTGAAGTCCAAAAATCAGGGACAACCCAGAAAGATTTAAGTCGATTCCTCACTTCAGGAAAAGATAAAAAGATTTTTCTTTCCACTAAGTAGGCCACCCAACGGGTCTGCCTGATATTCTGAAAATGATCGTTTACAGTTTTTTAAGAACACTGCATGACACTCGGCCTTCTGGACATCGATGGAGTTCGCGATCTACTTCCACGCTGAAGGACGCTATACATAGGACACTTTTTGGTCCTGTTCATCCCTGACGCAGCCGCAACGTCAGGCAACACAAATATCCACCTATCCGCGATTTCAACCACTACCCCCGAGAGTCCAACCTCAAACGTTGGGTCACCGCTCAGATCGGTAAAGGGGGCAAGCCCCTGGGGCAACCGACCGAGTCAGAAGGGCTTGTCCCAACCCCTGGGTACTCGTGTTGGCGTCCGAAGGGTCCGCGGGCTAACACCGAGGGCACCGGCGCATCATCACCTGTCAGATTTGCCGTCCACTGTCAACACAGGTTGTCTGACCCGACGTCTGCACCGGCAGTGTGCCTGAACCTTACCTACATTCGCCATAGTTGACGAGAAATATTGAATTGTCTAATAATAACAACAAAGTCATTCGCGCCTGCAACTGCCCTAGTCACCGCCACAGATTCCTTGAATTCACTATAAACACAACCTAAGAGAGTATCTGAGAAATAATATTTATGACTTCAAGATGGAGAGTAAGAGGAGAATTTTGCGAACACCGTGGATTGCTAGGGGAACCTTTATGTCAATACTTAACGAAACGCAGATAAAGGATCGCCTGTCCACAATATGCCTGCCTACAAGGCATCGTACGATAAGACGATTTATCGAGTAAATGTGGAAAAACATAATGACGTGTGGAGCATACTGATGTACGGCTGTGAGACATGGTATCTTACCGAAAGAGACAGAAGTAAACTATAGGCTTTCGAGATGTGGTGTTACAAAAGAAAACTGAGAATTTCCTGGAGAGACCACATCACGAATGCCGAGGTTCTCAACAGAGTCGAAGAAGGGAGGCACCTACTCAAAACCATCTCCGAGAGACGTGCTCGCTTGATTGGTCACATCCTGCACCACGAGGGTCTCCTACATGACCTAATGGAGGGAATGGTTGAGGGGAAAAACCACAGGGGGCGTCCACGACGGGAATATTTAATCCAGATATACGAAGACATGAACTGCGCCACATACATATGTTGAGCTGAAGAAGGCTGCAGAAGATAGAGCGAAGTGGAAATCGAGATGTAGACTTCTTCTGCAAAACAATCCGCAGGATTGAGACTGTAGATAGAGAGAGTGTTACTCCTATCCTTAGTCGTATCCACGGTGGAATATAAGGAAATTTCTATTAAATAATATGATCTTGGACATAATTATTTTGTTAACAAGTAACAAATAGTATCCCCACAATATATAGCTACCAAATATGTCGCAGTATTGGTAGATAGGAACTTGTCAATTCTGTATATTCATATAGGTAAGTTAAGTATACAACGATTGGAAGCGACCGGGAAAATTTATGTATCGAAAAATCAGATTTCGCCTTCGATATTATTGGGATTCAAAGAAATATCCTTTTTGTTCATTTTATTACAAGACATGGGCTTTACGTTATATGTGCGGTCCCAGCATTACTGGACCCTTTCCGTAATCCCTCTCCAACCATTCCGTTTTATGCATTGCTTTTGAATGGTTCCAACACTAAAAATGTCTTATGTTTTGTTTTATTGTTTAATTTTATACGATCGTTTAAGCTGATTAGGCCCTGATCATCTGATAAACATAATATTTACAATGAAGATAGTATTTTTATGAAGATATAAAAAGTTTTGATTTTTGAAACAGAATTCTGAATTACTTTTTGAAACTAAACTACATTACCCAATCAATATATTCTATTATTTTAATACCTAAATTTATTTAAAAAATGAGAATTATGAAAAAATAAACATAATAATATATGCGTATTAAATGTATATACCCGTGAAATTTACTTCATCAATTAATAAGTATCTTTTTCATACTGTGGTATATGGTTATGCCTTGCACCTATACTCATAGTTATATAATATTATATCCTTGGAGATAGTCGGATGACTTCGGAAACGATAGATTACTTATCTTTCAAGCCACGGGCGTCCTCTCCGATCTGCTGAACGTACTTTACTATCTATTCCTATTCATAGTACTTTTTTTTTAACTCTCGATATGAAGTACAATAAGTAAGTCCAGGGGGGCAAGTCTGGTCCGACCGGCGAAATCAAAACCCTAGTGATTACCCATATCATGGATATATATTATGGAGTTCTGTAATATCTTAAGATGTCAAATAACTCCATATGATAATTATGTCCATAATATGGGTTTTGATTTCGCCGATTGGACCAGACTTGCCTCCCTGATATAACGTCGGCTATCTCATTAAACATATTCAAAAAAGCCTATAGCAAAAATATCTATCTGATAATACATGATTTCTTCATTCTCTTCTCTTCCTTTCTTTTATTATATTCAATCTTTTTCAGTCTTTTTCTTTTTTTTTACTTTTTTCTGTTACCTTTATTATGTATTCTAGTCATGTCATAACCTTATTGCCATAATTCACATTGTATTGAATATTTACCTCTGGTTGGCTTGAAGAAATTGCCGTTTGGCATTAAACTCGCCAGTGTAAAAATTATATGTACAAGAAGTTACTAAAAAAATAAATTTAATATTATTTTTCATATATTTAATTTATAGTTTGACCTGAACAAAGAAGTCTTTAATTTTTTCAAAGGACATAATTCTCTGAACTCAGTTCTTTTGTTTTGTTTTGAAAGAAATTTTTTAAAAAATAGAATGTGAGAATTTCGTAAATCTTGACAAATCAATCATAAAAATAAATTGAATCGTTGCCTTTTGAAAAATTTTATTTAATGCACAGCACAAATGGCATATAATGTGAAGTCAATCACAGCTTGGGTTGTACAAGATACAAAAAAAGCACCATAACGATAAAACTCACATTAAATATCCCGAAGCTAAAATGCTAGTTGTTGGCGATTATAATATGCCAAATTTGAAATGGAAAAGTGATGGGGAGGACGGTTGTGTCACTAATCCATCTGATAATGTAAACGAAATTGAAATTGTAAATATGGCAAATATGGCTTGGTCTTAAACAATACAATAAAATTTAAAATAAGAATCAACGCATACTGGACTTAGTTTTTAGTAACATTAATCAACTAAACGTTAACCTGTCTGTAGAAGAATTGTTGCCAATTGATCTTCATCATCCACCGTTGGATGTGACCTTTAATCTAAAATCTGATGTCAATAGTATTGGTGATACATACAAGCGTAATTTTATAAACTGTAATTATAATGAAATCAGACGTGTTCTTGATAATGTGGACTGAAACTTAATTTTCATAAGTGGTGACGTGAATAGTCAAGTAGAAGATTTTTATTCTATAATTTATGAAGTTTTTGATGATTACGTGCCATTCCAGAAGTTTAAGACTTCGAGGTATCCCATCTGGTTTTCTAAAGAGCTCATTAGTTTGGTTGCTTTGAAAAAGCGGTACTATAAAACCTTTAAAGATACTCGATCGGTGAATGATTATATGTTATTCAATAGAACTCGAAATATGTGCAGTAAATTATCAAAACAATTACGTAAAAAATACCTTTCTAAAATTGAAGAGTTAATCCCAGAAAACTCTTGTAGTTTTTATAAATATGTTAAATCACTAAATAGTGATTACTATGATTTGCCTAAATCCATGTTCTTAAATAATAAGTGGGCTGACTCACCTCAAAGAATTGTTTACCTCTTTATGGAGTTTTTCAAATCTGTTTATGATAATTCAACACAAGAACCTCATACTTTTGACCAATCAACTTTGCATAATGAACTTAATATTCCTAATATTGTTTTTGGTGAACAAGAAGTGGAAAAGGCACTTAAATCATTGGATACAAATAAATCACCAGGACCGGACAAAGTTCCAAATACCTTTCTATTAAATTGTTCTAAAGAATTGTCATTTGTTTTATGCAAAATTTTTAATTTGTCTCTGAACACTGGGATTTTTCCTAAGTCATGGAAATCGAACTATTTAATTCCTATTTTTAAAAAAGGAAACCACTCAGACATAATGAATTACCGTCCAATTTGCATCCAATCAGCCATACCAAAGTTATTTGAATTATTGCTGCTTAATAGAATTAATAGATAATAGGTCCACTCAGACTAACTTACTGATTCTACAGCTTGATGTTTTGAATGCGTTTAAAGACCACCGTCAACTTGATTGTATATACACCGATTTTTCCAAGGCATTTGACCGTGTCTCTCATAGTCTTTTACTTTGTAAACTCGAAGCTTTGGGAATTACAGGAAATTTGTGGTCATGGTTTTGTAGCTATCTGCATGAGAGGATAATGATTGTTAAAATTAGTTAGAGTCTGACCATTTCTGTGCCATAAGTGGAGTACCACAAGGCTCCCATTTAGGTCCTATTTTGTTTAATATTTTTATAAATGATCTAATAAGTATGCTTTATGATGTAAAATGTTTGGTGTTTGCTGATGACATGAAAATATACAAGACGATCGAGACCTTGCATGACTGTACAATACTCCAAAATGCATTAGACATCTTACAAAAATGGTGTATGGTTAACAAATTGTTTTTGAATGTATCTAAATGTCAAGTTATAAAATTTCATCGTATCAAAAACATAATTCATTTTGAGTATAAGATCAATGAATCAACTTTAAGCATAGTCGACGAAATTAAAGACTTGGGTGTAATAGTTGACAGTAAATTTTGTCTCATCTCTCATGTCAACCAAACTGTAAACAGAGCTCTTAGAACCTTGGGTTTTGTACTTAGATTGAGTAGGGATTTCAAAAATATTAATACATTTATATTATTATTCAAAAATTTAATTAGACCAATACTAGAATATAACTCAATTGTTTGGAGTCCGTGTTATACTGTTCATATTTATAACGTTGAGAGAGTTCAAAACAAGTTTTTGAGGTACATCAATTTTAAGATGGGAATTCAGTCTACTGACATCAATTATGGATTTTTGAGATCATTTTGCTCTCTTGATGCGCTGGAGATAAGGAGAGTAATAGCTGATCTTGCATTTTTTCATAGATTACTGAATGGTGTTGTAGATTGTCCTCGTCTTTTGTCACAGATTCACTTACGTGTACCCTCAAGACTCACTCGCAATAGTGAATGTTTCGCCTTACAAAATATCTACACAAATTATTTGTTTGGCTCACCAATGCAGAGACTTCCAAGACTTGCAAATAAGTTTGAGCAGATCGATGTCTTTGCATTGGGTTATGGTGCATACAAGAGTTTGTTGTTACATATTTGGGGTATGAAGTATTTGTGGTATGTAGAGCTTGCCAAAGTGCCAGAGTGGTCACTTGGTTAGAAGCGATTGCATACCAGCCGGAGCTGATATGCAAGCCTGTAATTGAGGTGGTAAGGTCGGTCAGTTGGACGTGTAGGTATTACCTGTTTGTCCGCCTTTAGCTACATACAACCCAAATGATATCTCAACCGCTTGGTTCGAACCTGGTGGCCGTCTGTTCGGATAGTCCCGACAGCTGAGCCACAGATTGATCGACCAAGCAATTGCGATACCGTATACAATAGATTAAATATTATTATCAAATATTACTCAGGTAGGAATGGTTGACAGATTGAAAGATATAACAGGAAATTGAACTTACTCTTTTATTTATCAAGTTGATGATTACAATTGGTGTTTACTAATATTACTTGGTACAGAAATGTCGAGTTATTATTTAATGAATATAAATGTAAATTTGAAACGCGGACGATTTGAACGACGACGAGCGGTCGGGCAGCGTGATGCCTAGCTTCGAGATCTGGATGAGCGGAATGGTCTGGGCGCGCTGTGCTTCCCCTTAAATAGGAGACGGGCTGTGAATACGGCGCAGGGCAAGATGGCGCCTGCCGAAGTACTCAGCGCAGCGAAGCACTGCACGGCGCAATTGGCGCAATCGCCACAGACCCCGCTGGCAGTCGCTTAGACGAAACACGACCCCTCCTCGAAGTTCAAAGTCCTTACATTGCGTTCTGTGAAAGATAAAAAAAATTTTTAAAGCATTTGATTTGTTATGTTATTTTGCATAGGGTTTTCTTTTGAACCGCTATGTACATGTTATATAATGAATTTCTATACGAAAAGTAGTCTTTCCTAATACACAGTAATGTAATTATTTAAATACAACTTAATCTATACGTATATAAAGTTAATCATATTATAAGTATAAATTTGTTTTTGTACAGAGTATGAAGTTACTTATCTTTTAAAAATATCTGCTGCTGGTATGATTTGCTGCTCTTGTGATGGCGTGCGGTTGCTCTGCTATTGAGGTGAATGGAGGAGTGTCGTCCTGCGTGTGCTGGCTGGACATCCTTATGTGTTCCTCAGTGGTATAGCTTGTTGGGTGTTGTTGATTGCGACTTCGTAGTGTACCATTAATTGTGAATGGTCCCCAGTTTTCTGTTATGAAGTGTAGAAGTTCTATTTTTTGTTCAGGATGAAGTAGATGTGTTATGTATGTAGAAAATTGATGCAGTTGTATGCGTGGATGCTTCGACTTTGTCGGGAATATCTTCCTGAAGTAGGTATTTATCCAGCTAGGCGAAATGGTTTGCAGTGTGCTCAGCGTGTGTATGCTTGTATATAAATATTCGACAGCTGCCTCGTGTGCCGGCAAGGGCGAAGCACGAGGGTGTCTTGTGGTTTTCGGCGTGTCGTCAGGAGACAGCTTTGGATGTAGAGTATCCAGTGTAGCCTGTAGGGTTTTGCGGTGCGCCATGTTGACGGCTTTGAAGTGCATGGGACTTCAGTGTAACCTGTAGGTATTTGCGGTGCGCCATGTTGACGGCTTTGAAGTGCATGGGACTTCAGTGTAACCTGTAGGTATTTGCGGTGCGCCATGTTGACGGCTTTGAAGTGCATGGGACTTCAGTGTAACCTGTAGGTATTTGCGGTGCGCCATGTTGACGGCTTTGAAGTGCATGGGACTTCAGTGTAACCTGTGTACATTTCGTGAAACCGGAGGATGTGATGTGAACTCCTCAGGGCGGTGACACGTAAATGTTGAGCAGCTTCGTTTCTTCATGCGTCGCAAGGAGGTTGACATTAGCTCTTTGCGTGCAGGCCATGAAGGAAGAGACGTTGTATGTCCAACAAAATCGTTCCTTGTCAGAGCAATGATGGCGATGACTTGGGGAAGACTTTGCGTGCTCTTGTAGTAAGTGTATGTGTGATGCTGGCACGGAGATGTTCTCAAAAGGCAAACGTTGCTGGTTCTTCAGCGGTGTTGAGCAGTGAGTATTGGCGGTACCAAAGATGATCCTCAGCGATGCTCCGGTTGAATGCTGGTATGATGTGAAGATGCAGTGGTTCATCCATAGTTAATTTCTTCCCGGTAGTGATGCGGTAGAATGCGGGGGCAGCTAGTTTCTGTATGAAGTCGTCCAGATGATGATGATGATGATGTGATTCATCATAAATAATTTTTTCTTATATGTAGTGATGCGGTTGAATGCGGCAGCTAGTTGCTGTATGAAGTCGTCCAGATGATTCTTGTTGATGTCTTTGATGCTCAATTTGAAATTTTAAAATTATACAATAGAATTATACAATGTAAATGTTTGTACTTGCGATGATTGATAGGTATAAAATAATGTTTGTTATAATTTGCAAGTTCCATTTGATTTGATTTATAAGTATGTTTATACTCGTTGCTAAAGTATTATACTATAATGCCATATAATGTTATTTGTTTGTTTCGTATTGTATTGTACAATGTTTTTTTTTAAATTTAAAATACGACTATGTTTATAATATTTATTATTATGTATGCCATGTTTCAATGTTTTATAATTTTAATGTTTTATAATACTTTTTGTAGTATTACATAGTTAATATAATATAGTTTAGTTTATAGTACCAGTTTGTTGCTGTATTATATAGTTAATATATAATAAGGTTTTAATGTTTGATTATGGTTAGGTATTTTTACTACCGTATATTATAGTTTCAATGTTTCTATATTCTGGAACGTATTCGCTATCGTATCGTATTATTTTTATTGTTCGATCATGGTTTTATAGTTGTAGTGTTTTTTTATAAAAAATAAAGTAAAATATTTTGTATATAAAAAATATTTTGTGTTTAGCTAATTGTAGCTGTTCAACATTAGCTATTTGTAGCTGTTCAATGTATCACGGCTTTTTATTTTTATTTATTTCGATTGAATTTAAAAACAATGTTTATTTGTAGTTAGTAATTGTTTAAATTTGCTTTCTATATTATAGTTATAGTTTTAAACTTCCGTATCGTATGCTTGTTGGAGTTTATTTTTTAGAATAATATTTTAATATTATAGTTTTAGAAGCATTTGTTTAGTTTATTTTCAAAAAATTATTTCGAAAAAATATTTTAAAAATATATTATAATGTTCGTTTGCGTACGTATTTTATTTTATTTAATTGTAATTGTATACAATTGTTTTATTCCTATAATTATGTTTAGAAACGATGTATCTAATTTATTTAAATATTTAATGTATTTTATTATTTGTGCCTTGCGTTGTTAAATTATTTGTTGAATTCTATTTTTATTTAGGCGATGTAAAATTTTATTTTTGCGATCGATGTTTTAAATAACATTATGCTAACTTTCACTTTTGTAAATGGGGTATTGACCCGACCGTTATCGCTGTTATATAGGGGTTATACGAGTTCATTCAGCGAGCCTTTTGTTTGAAGTTCGTTTACCTCCTTTTTTATTACCGATGGACACGGTGTAACATTCTTAAACATATATTTGGTTTACTGAATTTTTACATAAAAATATGCGTTTTACGAATATAATAATTATATAACTATATGTTTCTAATTTTTAGTTTTTATGATAATGGTTTTATTTGGGAATGTAATATGTATTTTTTATTGATAATTTTTTAATTTTTACGTATTACGATATTTAGCAAAAATAAATATTTTATGAATTTCTATGAAATTTATTTTTAATTTTTTTTGAGTTTTATCAATTATGAACAAGATAAAATATTTATACTGACTTTATGCTTTTAGAATGACTTTAGGTTTTTAAGATGACTTTAGTAATATTATGATTTTTATACCTCTTTTCGGCGTTTTGGTTCTCTGGCTTTTTGCTTTTTATTTTTATACCTTCGTCCTTTGTATGTATTTATTTATTTTCTGGTACTTTTGGTTTTTTTTTTTTTTAGGCATCTTCTTTTTTAATTGTTCCGTCTGGATTATTTTTGCGTCTCGTCAGTCATGAAAAAATATAAAGTACATATAAGTTATATATCAAACAATTGTAAATATGTTAATTTTGGTGGAATTTGCGTCTGAGCGTTTTTGAACGTTTTTGAACGTTTTTGAGCGTTTTTGAGCGTTTTTTGAGCGGGTACACTTGTAATTAATTTTTGACAAATTATAAGACAAATGTATTTAATATATTAGCTTGTAATATATGTGTTACCTGCTCGAGTGATTCCGTTCATCCAGACCTCGCTGTTCAAGTATTAATTCCTGTTAAATCCTTTGTTTCTGTCGTGCAGTAAAATGTTACGCAGTATATTAATGAACACATATTATTGTTCTGTTTAATAAAACTACTGATTTTACGTTAAAAAGGCACAATAGGTTGTGATAGGCTCACCAGATTTTTTACTACAGTATAACAATTGAAATTATGAGCACAAAATAAAAGTACCTGAGTTTTTTAAACGATTTCGGAATTTTACCAGTTTCTGAAGGTATGTGTATGTTCTGAGACACGATCGGGAGTCACCAGTTTTGGGACTGTTTAGAAGGTATGTTCAGACACGTTCGGGTCACCAGTTTTGGCCTGGTGGGTGTTCAGAGACACGATCGGGAGTCACCAGTTTTGGGGTAAGAAGATTGCGTATGTAGAGCTTACTAAAGTGCCAGAGTGGTCACTTGGTTGGAAGCGATTGCATACCAGCGTGAGCTGATATGCAAGCCTGTAATTGAGGTGGTAAGGTCGGTCAGTTGGACGTGTAGGTATTACCTGTTTGTCCGCCTTTAGCTACATACAACCCAAATGATATCTCAACCGCTTGGTTCGAACCTGGTGGCCGTCTGTTCGGATAGTCCCGACAGCTGAGCCACAGATTGATCGACCAAGCAATTGCGATACCGTATACAATAGATTAAATATTATTATCAAATATTACTCAGGTAGGAATGGTTGACAGATTGAAAGATATAACAGGAAATTGAACTTACTCTTTTATTTATCAAGTTGATGATTACAATTGGTGTTTACTAATATTACTTGGTACAGAAATGTCGAGTTATTATTTAATGAATATAAATGTAAATTTGAAACGCGGACGATTTGAACGACGACGAGCGGTCGGGCAGCGTGATGCCTAGCTTCGAGATCTGGATGAGCGGAATGGTCTGGGCGCGCTGTGCTTCCCCTTAAATAGGAGACGGGCTGTGAATACGGCGCAGGGCAAGATGGCGCCTGCCGAAGTACTCAGCGCAGCGAAGCACTGCACGGCGCAATTGGCGCAATCGCCACACATATAATGAAATGATTATATTATGTAATGAATGAATCTTGACAATCTATGTAATATTATTTTTCTTTTTTTTTCTTTTGTAAATATTACTGTAAACAAATGTATTTTTAAGTTGCACTGTTTCTCTGCTGATTTGTGTTCAAATTTTATTTGTATATATAATACCTATCTTTTTTTATATTTAGTTGCTTCACATATTGTTTTATTAACTTTTTTAGTATGTTTTCTTTTTTGTTTCCTTTTACTTAAGGTATTATTGTTTTTAGTCTCTATGTTTTTTCTCAGTACCTATGTATATTTTAATGTATGTTTTAAAAGGCAATACATGCCGTATGTGAAATAAATAAATAAATAAATAAATTATGAAATATCTACATGCTACTTGTTAAGGCTTTGGTGCTTAAAAACGTTCAAATAATGTGAAATTCTTAAATAGAATATTCTTTTTTAATTGCATATACGCAAACTTTGGATTTTTTTCCTTTTCCGGAGTCAAATGATATTTTTATTGACAAAAATTTTTTCCAACATCTCAATATAGACGAAGTAGGGATATTGTAGAAGAACCAGGAACTCGAGGCACCTACAGGGCTTACGACCTGTCATCGGCTGGTTAACGTGATCACTTTATGCGCTTGCGCAATAATGCATTATTTTCAGGTAAAATGTTATACACTATTCAAATATATAGAACTTTCAAAAAATTACATCGATAAGGGAACTCAATAAGAAGGCATAATTGGTGAACGTTTCGTAAGCGCATAAAGTGATCACGTAAACCAGACGATGACAGGTCGTAAGCACTGTAGGTGCCTCGAGTTCCTGGTTCTTCTACAATATCCCTACTTCGTCTCTATTGAGATGTTGGAAAAAATGTTTGTCAAAAAAAATGAAATTTATAACTCTGTTTTATAGTATCTACTAGATAAAATTGTACTACAAGTCTAGTGTTTATAAATTAAAATGGTTTTATTCGATTATTATTTAAAAAATATATTTTTAACATCGCTCAAGGAGTATTAGATCCTTGGTAATGGAAGACATTTTAAGGTTTCGCGATAAAAGGAGAACTTTTTATATATTCCGTTAGTGTTTTACTGAAAACATAAAAAATAGAATTATCAAAATAACAATGTGGTAAAACACATACAAAAATAGATATACAAAGTCCTTCCACCGAGAAACGTCAAAATGGACACTAAAAATATTTTTATTTACAAGACAATGCATACATTTAGCACATTAATATTTTTATGAGCTTTTTGAATTCTGACGTATTTTTTCCCGTAGCAGACCGAAATATTTTTGAGTAGATAAATTATAAAAGAATTTAAGGGGGGGGGGACTGCTGCCAACGTACCTATTTTTCAATTTGATATACCATCATTATTTCTTTTCAAATCATTTTGAAAAAATAATTTAGATAGTTTGGGTATTAATAAAGAAAAATATATCTTAACTTTTTGATAATGTTCTGTATAAATTCTTGTAGAAAAATAATGGCATACCCCGATTTTCAACATTTATCTTATATTATTAATAACCTATAAGGCGTAGTTCAATATATTTTTTTTAATTAAAGACGAAAATATCGAGAAAAATATGATGTGACGTTGCATGAATGCTTCAGGTTTAATGAAGAAACCTAAAAAATATTTATTTTCCATTCAGCGCCATTGCGAAACAAAAGTTTTTTTTGTTTATTAACTTAACCTGATGCATTAATGCAACGTTACATCGTATTTTTCCAGATATTTTGATCTTCTTTAATTTATAAAAAAAATATAATGCTCTATACCTTATAGTTTTTTAGAAATTAAAGATAAATGTCGAAAATCGGAATATGCTTAGTATTTTCCTACAAGAATATATACAGAACATAATTAAAAAGTTAAGGTATATATTTCTTTATTAATATCTAAACAAACTAGATAATTTTTTTCAAAATGATTCACTGATTAGATTAATGCTGCAAATTCAAATTGAAAAAATAGGTACGTTGGCAGCAGTCGCCCTCTCAATATAAGTTTGTCTCATTTACAGTCATTACTTGATGTGAGAGATAATTATAATGGGATTGAACTGCAGTGTATGTCTTTATTATACTATTGTATTATCTCTTTCTCACTTTAAACATTCTGTCATGTGTACTCTTTCTTAGTGATATTGTAAGAATTCGTTGAACTGTACCATTTTTGTACAGATTTTGGTTCTCATATTACGTGTCTATATATAAAATACCATTGGTGTCGACATGTTTGGTCGAGTGCCAATGTCGTCGTTCATCCCTAGCAGTTTCTCCAAACTTTAGTCATTGTAAAATTTCGACAGGGCATAGCGTCAAAGGACTGTAAATTCCCCATTGTTCAAACTCGAATAACATGACTCGAATGATCCCAGCTTCATTCATTCCGGTGTGTACCCAATGAAACGCTTCTATTATATTTCATCTGAGCCTTGTCCGCTCGTGACTTTTGTTCCTACTCCACAGTCAGCTGAAACTGAGCCGGCTGCACAGAATGCCAACTGAGTGGGTATGTAATTAGCTGTCACTTGCTGTGAATGTAGCCGTCATGCAGCGTACAAAGGATCCGAATTCCTACTATCCTATATAACAGTGGTGCATGAAGCATGTTGTATGGCGTGTACTTGTGTTGGATGTGGAGCCCTCAATCGGATCATATTATAATTTATGATCGTAATCATATTTGTGAGATAGACAATGCACAGGTGATTGTGATATCAACAGAACAGCAATTGATTAAAAACTAGTTGCATCTCACTCATGTGATCCAACTGTCAATGGCGATAGTAGGTATGTATAGTTGAAAAAATCATACCAAATCATAAACCTTCAAATTCCAAATTTTTGTTTTCTTTACGAATCATGTGAGTCAAGATCAGTGGCGGAGGGCTCAAAATTATAATTATAACTAAAAGAGAAAATAACTTACCTACTACAGGAATCATAAAGCAGATATGCGGCACAATATTATTTTCGTATATAAAAATTATCAATGTTTCCCGTTGTTCTTTTGTTTATCGGAAATTAAAACGTGAACGCTTGTAATAAAATGCATCGATAAATAATAAAATAATTTGTGACAACTAATGAATTTTGATCATACAAAATTTAAAAAAAAACTTCTGGCAACGGCCGCAAGACTGCTTCCTGATTTTACACATTTTATATCATTTTTGTTTGCAATATTATGGTATCAATTAATTAAATAATAATACTTATATATTTCGGATGATTTATTGTTTAAACAATGTTATATCAATTAATGATAGCCTCAAGGAATTGCAACAGTTTACCTAACGTTCGACCATCGCAATGTACAACAAAATACGAATGAATGAAAATATACTATAACCCTTCGCGGGCAGTGCCCCGTTTTGCTCTATATCGGCATACATTCAGCGTGTACGGCGAGCTGCGGCGGCAGCGGACGGTCGCGTTAATAATTGTATGGGTTCTCCGAGCACAAGTCGCCTGTGCCCGAGGAATGAAATATTTCATAGAATCTTGCTTGCTTTACAAAGCAGGTATGTTTAAATACTTTCGCTAAATATACTACAGGCGTAATACTAAATATACTAAGATTGAATACTGTGGAGGTCAGTCATTTTTTCTACCCCAAATATATAAACAGCTTGATGGTATGTATGTATATTTGTATGGAGATTAAGTATAAAATTATTGAGTCCTCGAAGACAATGTAACAGTACTGCCACACAAATTGTATAAAACGACGATGTCGTCACTAAAATAAATGTTTACAAATTGGTTATAAAATGTTCGAGTTGTACTACATTTATGTATACAAAATTTAATTATATAGTTGGGGTACTTCAGCGTTATCAATATTTTTAGAAAAATTGGAAATGAAGGCAGTTAAACACAAATCATTACTTAATAAAAAATGTTTTACTTAATAAAAAAAGTTTAAGAAATACTGGAACTTTTCATGAAAACGAGTTTGAGATATTATATTTTTTTATATATTTGTATAAATTTTCAGTCTTCTAGCTTTTATGTTTATTTTTTAGTTATATATAAAAATGGGAAAAAAATCATTTACTGATAAATCCTTAACTGGAACAAAGATTTAAAATTCTCCTTGTTGGATAGGAGTTATTTTTTTTTGTTTTTGAAATTTTGGGCTACATATGTAGGTACATCAAGCGAATCAAAAGTTATAAGGGACACACACACACACACAGACACCAAATGTTCTACTCCGATTCCGCGTTCTATATAACAGATATGCTTCGAAGCCTATAAGTTGAAGTTTTTTGACATCGAAGTTGGAAAAACATTTAGAAATGGCCAAACATAATTAGGTTTTTCTCAAATAAATTTAAATAGTAAATGAAATTTCGTGTATCATGATTTGAAACTTTGTCGACCTGTTAAGAGAAATAAATTATCATTTACAAATTGACAGTTGGTTTATCGATTTCACGCCAGAAACTTAATAATTATTTTTTAAATATAGATTCAAACCTATACAAATAAAATTAGCTTTGCACTGCCTCTAATTTGATTAAACAAGATTGCAGGAACGTTATGAGTTTTCCCTCATCTTTGTTAATGATTGAATACTAAAAGGCAAACACTGACTATCTATAGGGCTAATAGTTTAAAATGGGGAAGGTTCACAGAAGGATTGTTTATTGATAATTTGATTTATTACAATTTCATTACTTGTATTCAAGTAGGTAAACGATTATTTTATTCCCAATTAAAAAAGATTTAGGATGAGTTTTCGTATTTTTTCTATATATGATACATACTTTTTAATGTTGTTTAAGGAAACTTGGAAATAAGAGTAGGTATTTCTCAAAAATATAATCACTCTTTAATCATTTGTTCGCTGAGTTGCGGATAAATTGTTTGTAGTTTGTTGGAATAAACTTTGGATTTTAGATCAAATGGGATCAAGTAGGGCGATATTGAAGGCCCGAGTACTGGTTTCTTCCAAAACCTTGATATTATATTCCATACTTTCACTTTCTCTGTGTTACTTGATATGTAAATAACTCTTGGAATTTTCATCAACCTTGAAATGTGTCATGTTACGGTGACAAAATTACTGTCATAATTTTGGCAAAACGACACTCCATCAATCTAAACCAAATGAGATAATTGCCAGTAATCATGTTGAGCATTTATGGTCTATTAAAATGTACTCTGGTCTCGAGTTGATGCCATCTACGGTATCCATAACTACTTCACTCTGGGGAATAGCTATGGATATCTCTAAGTAGATGGTCTCTTGCGTATTGGAGAGCACTCAGCCTGGATCGGGCAAATTAATGACGTTGATTATGAATTTGGCGTTCCCTCGATGCCGCAGACTTTAATTGCGAAAGATTGAAATCAAATGAACGGTAATTTCTTTTTATTTCCTACCCGTAGCGATTTTGCAAAAATCAACGAATCCTCGTTTGACAAAACTATCAATTCAATTGAGAAAGTAACTTTGGATTAAATCCATTTTATATATTTTATATTTTAAGTACGTGCTGGTACCTTTTTAATACTTACTGTCCGTACATCAAACGCTTTTTTCGTTAATAGCAACTACGTTTAATAATAAAGTTATTTATATAATATTATGCACAACAAAACCGTACAGTTATGGTTTCAAACTTCAGCTACTAATTACAAAAATCTTGCAAATTTAATTTTGCCCAAACTATTTAGTCAAGATTTTTTTTCAGTGTACAATCCGATGTCGGCCTCTGCCTCCTTTATCATTCTTCACCATCTTTTTCTATCCTGACATGTACTCCTTCAATATCTTATTCCAATCGTGTTTACATTTCCTGCACTCCATGCGGCCACCGGAATTTCAGGCTACCCTAGCTTTATCTACCTCGAAGCTTTGTGTAAAAATTCCTTTAGATGTCCTCTCTTCCCACATTCTTTCTACATCTGTGCCCTGTTCATCGCAGTCTACTTATTTTGAAAAACTGTGCAATTTTTGGTTGATTTTAAATTTTCTAGATCTCTACGTGATTATAATCTCTTTTTTTATAATCGAACGAATACCTATACTAAAATACATACATACATACAAACATACCATCACGCCATATCCCTTACGGGGTAAGCAGAGAGACTCCTCTATTTTTGCATACATTCCTAGCTTCCTTTACATCCATGCATCGTCTCATACATGCTCGTCGATTATTCAAGCTTCTTAAATTTCCTTCTTTCAAAATATCATTCACATGGTCATGCCATCCTTTTCTGGGGCGGCCCCTACTATTCACTCCATCTCTTACACCCATGTATATTTTTTTGGTCAGTCGTTCATCATTCATTCTTTCAATATGTCCAAACCACCTCAAGGAATTCTCTATCATTTTATTTATAATACTCTTCTTCATCTTGCATTCCCTCCTTATGTCCTCATTTTTTATTCTATCATATATCGTTCTATTACACACTCTTCTCATTTCCACAGCATTTATCTCATTTCCACAGCAATATACTAAAATATGGCACACATTCGAAATTACGAGATTTTCGTTCAAAGGATTCGCAAATCTCGTGAATAATTATCATTAAGGTCCTTTTTACGTCTACGACATAGGGCATGCAGGATGTATACAAATATTGCTTTGTAATGTATTTATTTGTTTATTTATTTTGTATAGCATACCGGGCAACTAACAAGTACTATGTCAAAACATTAATTTAATATGCACCCAATAACAAGTTGCCACATTCTGGAGACTTATGATATTAATCATCTCGTAGATCCAGATTGAAAACACAATTAAAAACTGTGTCTCCACCGGGAATCGAACCGGGACCGACATTTGTCTCAGGAGTCAGATATCTAACCAACTGAGCCACGATGGCTGACACACGATGAAAATCGACTAATTATTATGATAACTACATACATATATACATACATACCATCACGCCATGTCCCTCACGGGGTAGGCAGAGAGAACCGAACGCCACATTTTTCTATCTTGACACACATTCATCGCCTCATCAACATTCATACATCGTCTTATACATGTTCGTCTGTTGTTCATGCTTCTTACATTTCCATCTTTCAAAATATCGTTTACATGGTCGTGCCATCCTTTTCTATGACAACTATACAATCTGTAATACATATAATAGGCATTTCCAAGAGATTGACATATTCTTACTTAGCGCCCCCACATTTACAAAATATATCAAACTTAAAATTTCATCCTCATAATCAAATTTAACACTTTATTATACTGACACATTTATATATGCAATCTCACACATCATTAACACATTATCTCACCATAATATGTAACCATTCCTAATGTATCTTACATAATATACTACAATAACTTCAGCGACAACCTGTAATTGGCTTTATTATTCATCAAATTATCTTTATGTTATATAATTTATTATATGCTGTATGTTGTCCTTTAAATAAATAAATAAACAATATTTGTTCGAGAAAAAAAGCAAAATTTACCGTTTTTTTTTAATAGCAAAAAAAGTAATTAAAAAAAACTTTATAGGTTTTCATTATTCTCTTTTGTTTAAAGTAAATCTTTTGAAGGTGCTGGGAATTTTTTTTCAATATTAACTATTTCTACAATTAAAGATTCTTAAGTATGCATCATGTGGTATACTGCTCAGGGATTAGCTCACATTAATTCGTCTCTAGTCTTGTCTTCTGTATATGGGGATGAATTTTCCAAATAATAACGCTGTGTATCTATCACGTATAATATGTATTGACAATAGACAAGAACACCTTTCTTCACGAAAAAATATTGTATGTCACAAATTTGGTGATATTTAAACAATATTTTTTCGTGTTTCATTTAATAGATGGTAATTTAGTGTGCATACTTGTGTGCATCCGTATGCTCAGGGTATACAAGAGCCTTAAGTTTATTGAAAAACATATGTATAACATTTATTTTCAAATTTTTATCGGATTGAATACAAAAATATAAAAATACAATGATAATTTCATTTTTCATTTCTCATTTTTCAATTATTTTCATGTTTTGCTTTTTTTTGGTTTGAATATGTATTCTGATATGTTTTCTCATTTGATTATTCTTCTTTTTCATTTATTTTCAACTTTTTTTTGATGTTTATTTGATTTTTTTTTTGTTCATGTATGATTTGATTTAATTACTTTTACTTTTATGTTGACTTTGCTTTGTTTTGATATTTTTTATTTTTTTATAAGTGCTTCCCTCATCAAGCACAAGATTGTAATCTTTTTGATGAGGTACTGCAGGGAAAAATATGTAAGAATATTATTACTAGTGAATTTATATATTGATTTATATTATAAAATTATTATTTTATGTTAAATAAATAAAAAATAAATAAATAAATAAATAATTAATCCTCTCACACAAGCTAAAAATAATAAAAAAATGTTGGTACCTACACATAGATAACAGAAGCCCACACTAACATCAACATTTCCTCGGCTGAGTGCAAAATTGATGAGTGATCGGCGGCTCGCACAAATTTAATATATTACAGGAAAATATTATTCAAAGTCGTACATACCTACATACTCATCCTTTGTACCCACGCCTTTCACATCGAAATGATCTATGTGGATATCCAATGTCAACATGGCGATCGGCTCGCTTAACCGCCAAAAAGAAAACTTGATTAATTAAAAAATTCCATATAACGTATTCATTGTGTTTTTTTTTGTCTCTTTATTCAAAGGCCGTATTCATCCTTGAATATATTCACGATTGAATCGCACGATTAAGAAAACGTGCGACTAAATTGTTAGTATTAGCGATCGGTGTATCCAGGAATTAGTTTTCAAAAGCAGAAGTTCAAGGTCAACGAGATATAATAGTGAGATCATGGATATATTAGTTTATTTATTTACGATTGTAAATAGTCAAAATTACAAAATACATTGAATAAGACAGTTAATTACCCTTATAAAGACCACAAAATATAACACAAAATTGACAAAACTAATAAATGAATTATGGTGAATCTGAATCAAAAGAATCTAGGAAAAGATTAAAATGGAAGATTATCAATATTACTGCATGTTACCACGATGAGAACTCCATTACGCTATAATGATTTATCATAGTATTTATTCATATACATACGTACACGCATACACGCAAACGCATACACACAACATTAGAAAGAAATAATTTTTTAATAGATTTTTAATTATCTCAATAGAGACGAAGTTGGAATATTTACTGTAGGAGAACCGGGAAATCAAGGCACCTACAGGGCTTACGACCTGTCATCGGCTGGTTTACGTGATCACTTTATGCGCTTGCGCAACGTTCACCAATTATGCCTTTTTAATGAGATCCCTATCAATGCAATTATTGAAAGTTCTATATATTGTAATACTGAAATTCTTTTCACTTGAAAATAAGGATTTTTTTACTACAGCCATCTATGTGTGAAATTATGAACAACATGCTTATTATTTTTTTATTTATTTTTGTTGTAACGCCATCTATTGAAAGAATTGGTTTTTTGTAAATAATGGGAGCAAAAATTCTTATACCTGAGGTGACAAATGCATTTTTCGCATAGAAGTCACCCCTCCCCGCAATAATAAAAATATTCGATTAATTTTTTAATATTTTTGGGGGCATATGTTTATTATTTATTTACTAAAAGGATAAATATTATATGTGCGTGTTCAAAAAAATTATTACTTGAACATTTACCTCCAAATGTGATATTGAAAAAGTAGTCAGTTCAATATTTGATATACAATTTACATTGATGAAGGTTTTCAAATAAAAGATTACTTTCATAATCAATATTAGTATATTCTTAATTAACATTTATACTATCAAATAGTAATTCAGCTGTTCGTAATTTCAAGAGTCGGAATGAAAAAAACTACGGAAAATGCGACACTGTATTCAGCTAGACGGTTGATGCATGAATGAAAGCACTCGATAGGTTTGTATGAATGGCAATGATCAAAGATATACAAATTGCAGCTATTGAGGAGCGCAGCAAATAAAAATCTCAATAGAGACGAAGCGGGAATATATATTTATAGGAGAATCAGGAAATCAGGTACCTACGGGGCGTATGACCTGCCATAGGATGGTTTATACGATCACTTCATTGAGCACGGTTATTCAAGGAGAGATTTCATAACTGTTAGATGTTCATATTTGATAATCATGTTATTTTGATCGTCCTGCATAGATGCAGGTCATACGTCGAAAGAAACCTACTGTAACCGCCATTTTCACTCACAAGGCCAAGAATGTAGGAGAGTGACATGTATTAATAAATTTTTATGGCGACAAAAAAACGCATAGATGACAAAATCGCAGATGTGTTTGCGGTTGCGAGGCCCAAACGAAAATGTCGACACCAATTTCAAAGTGTTACGTAAAACAAACCCGACGCGGAAAATTGGATAAATATTACTTTGCATTGTTGGGGCTGGACCAAAAAACACAATTAATTTTTCAATCTATTACCGGTCGACTTTTACAAGTTTCATTTTTTTCAATCGACGGATCGACAGAGGACCAAACTGTCAATAAAACCAGGTACAGACCAAACAATAAATATATATTTTTTGAAAATAAAAATAAAACAAAAAGCCTTTTCAATATGGACGCATAAACAATGGAGAAACACATTTTTAATGAAACATATTGCCGATACACCAGATACTGAATATATTTATTTGTTTTATATAGGGGAGCGGAGTGTATTACCGTACAGTGGCTAATTCCGTAAACATGGTTTTAGCGAAACGCTCAATAGAAACAAACACCTATCATTGTCTAGAGTTAGTCTTTACCATTCCCAGGGCCTTTGGCAGAAAACCGCGCCATTTTACCTGTGATCGTTTACCTGAGAGCACATATGACGTTTCGCGCTATTTTCTTATAGAAATCATCGATTGATTTTTAAGCTCTAAATACATTTATCATAGTTATTTTGTAAAATAATATTAATTTTCGCGTTCTTTGATAGCTTGACTTTAAACCTAATATGCTTTACCATTCAAAGTTTCACTTTTTAAATATATTTTTGTCAAAAATATGTTGGTTTCCGGGTTTCGGGTAATGCCGTACATTTTGTACGGTATTAGCCACAACATATTTTGGTGACTTTTCATGATGAAATGAAGGGAAGAGGAAAAAGTTCAAAGCATCACTCAGAATTTATGACATCTACTTCTATGAAGGAAATATTAGAGGCCGCAGCTATGAAAAAACATTGAAGAACATGAAACAAGATAAAACCAAACTAAAGAAAGACGCAAAGAAAGTCACACCAAAAGACAGAAAGAAAGATAAGAAAAAAAAACACAAAGACAGTCATAAAAAAATCAAAAAGAAGCTACATCTTATAAACGCCAAATATTTAAAGATTCTACAACCGATTCTGATGATGATACTACGTTAATAGTTCTTCATGATGACGACGATAATGATGGAGCGTACTACGATGAAGGACTACTGGGCGTAGCTAATGAGTTATATACTATTTGTGGAAAATTTGGCAAGGATAATTAACTAGTATCGTTGCATATCCTGTGCTCAATGGGTGCATGCGCTATGCAGCCACAAAGAGGTCTTATATAGGAGGAGTTTATATAAACCATAACTCAGAGTACGGTATTAGCCTACCGCTGTACGGTATTACCCGAAGTATTCGGGTAATACCGTACTTTCCACTTTTTTAAATGTGTTTAATAAAATGAATTTCAATAAGTTTTTATTTATTTTTAAAGACACCATTGTAAAACCAATTAAAATTGCTGTGCAAATGTATTTTATTGAACGTGTAATTCTGTATAGTTATGACATAATTTCAACTTAAGTTTAGGTGTACGGTAATATACTCCGCTCCCCTACGCTCTGAATAAGAATTAAAATTGTCAATTTTCAACGTACATAATTGTACTATTTATAAAATAAAATGGCAAGCCTTTGGTGTGTGTGCCGGCGTTCTGGGTTCAATTTCCAAGAGAAGCGAATTGTATTTAAAACTCACGCAAATCTTGCTACTTTGAACTTGAAAAATTAACAAGTTGGTAGAATTTGATATTTAGCAACTCGCCACTTGCATCATCATCATTTTCCCTACAGCCCGTTGTGGGCCTTGGCTTCCTTCAGAATACGTCGCCATTCCTCCCTGCACTCTGTGGCTCTCTTCCAGTTGGTAAGGCCCAGCGCTCGAATATCAGCAGCCACATCGTCCAGCCATCTCATTTTTGGTCTGCGTCTGCTTCTTCTTCCGTCTGGTGTAGTGTTTAAAACCTTGTTGGGAATACGATCATCACTCATCCTGTCTCGCCACTTGCACAGTTTCTTTTTTATTTTCTTATTTGTAATAATAATAATAATAATTACAAAATTAGTAATTTACATAACGCCGTTTAAAGATTTGAAATCATTCCGAGGGCGCTATATGAAAAACTAAGAAATAATATAACAATTTGCGCGCTGGGCTAGTAATCCTGCCTCGACCGATTTTTTTCACCTATAGCACAAGCATTTATTTGCTTATTTTAGGGAACGTGGGAAGATGTATATGTACTTGTTTAACAAAGCACATATTCATTTAAAAAAAAATGTTGAAAAATAAATTTAATTGAAATATATAATTGGTGAAGATTCCACGTACCTAATTAAATAAACCTGTTGAAGGTGCCTAAATTGAAATATTGTGTGAACTTATTTCCGATTCGTCTCTGTTGATATGTTAATCATAAATAGGTAAATAATCCCTTATTGGGATGAAAATCTAAACAATTTTTTTTAATAAAAAAAAACTGTACGAGATAATAATAATAATAATAATAATAAACTTTTATTGATTTATACAACGTGGCGGACTTATTGCCCGCAGGAAATCTCTACCAGTCAACCACCATGGTAAATACAGCCAGTAACAGGGATAGAAGAATACGAATAGAGAAATAGAGAAAAAAAAATAAAAATAAAAAAAATAATTAAATACCGTCACCTCCTTTATATGGACTGTTGCTTTCATTGCTTACAAATAAACTAATTTCTCAATAGATGGCGTTACAACAAAGGTTTCTTCATTACCTCATAGATGGCAATAGTATAATATTGTATCATTCAGGTGAATTTTTTACCCATTATTCAAATATAAAGAACTTTTAAAAATTACATTAATGAGGGAACTCAATAAAGGCATAATTGGTGAAAGTTGCGCAAGCGCATAAAGTGATCACGTAAACTTAAAACAGATGATCACGTATTTTTTTTTATATATTATTATTAACTTTTATTATATCTCTTTATAACGTTAAAATACTAAATTAAGTTAAGGTAAAAGTTAACACGACATTCATTGACTGTGTTAGGCGGTACGAAGTTTGCCGGGTCAGCTAGTGGAATATAAAAAAGTATAAAAAAGTGTGATTTGATGTGGTGTAAAATGATTCAGGCTTTTTTCTTATATATTATTTTGAATTGATGTTATAAATTTTGAATTTATAATATTTAAATCGAATATTTTTTTTATTGCATATTCACAATTTCATATTATTTCTTATTTAATTTAAAAATTTTGCCAGGATAAAATAAAAAATATGAAAAGTTATAAAAGAGATTTTTAATTTTATTATTTTTAATGAAAATCTGGCGATACTATGGTAATATTTTTGTTGAAAACAATCCTTGCTTTAAAAATATAAGTTATGTAAACCGGATATTGTCGACACATTGATTTATAAACCCGGAAAGGTCAAACTCTGTGAAAAATTCGGTAATGGATACCCGCTGAGCGCGTTTTATAGACATAAATTTGATTTTTTGCTTATAATGGAAAAATATTTTTACGTCCAAAATAAATTCAATTTATATTTTGAATATTTTAAAAAGTACATTTATGTATGCACCTATAAAAGAAAACATCCATTATGAGCGATGCTCCTCGAAGAGCGATGTTCAGGTTAGCCACCCATTCTGAATGTAGTGACTTTTAGGTGAGTTCATTTTATAAGGTAATGCAAACCCCAATGAATTGCAAGTTTCTTTCAACGGAAGCACCCTACCTAACAGCAGCTCTATCGACCTGCTTGGAGTATCTATAACGAACCAATTACACTACAAAGGCTCCATCGAAGCTAAGGTGAAACTCGCCTCCAAAAAAGTGAGCGTACTATATAGAGCGCGTAGATATTTTACTAAGACCCAGATCTGTATACTCTACAAAGCGCAAATACGTCCAATTATTGAATATGGCAGTCACCTCTGGAGTGGCGCCCCCCAATACCTACTGAATACCCTCGACGCTGTCCAAAGGCGTGCTATACGTCTGATTGATGATCCATCACTGACTGATGGATTGCAATCACTAGAACACAGACGCAGAGTCGGTATTTTAAGTTTATTCTATAGATACTCCCACGGGAATTGCTCAGAAGAACTTGCATCTTTGGTCCCTCCTCCACCCACTCGCAACAGAGTCAGTCGCTTCACTCAATCGCAGCATCCATTCACAGTGGACCTTCAACATATACGAACAAGTCGCTTCTTGAACTCCTTTATTAATACAGCAGCCCGACTGTGGAACGATTTTCCGAATTCTGTGTTTCCATCTTCGTACAACCCGGGTCTTTTTAAAAACCGAATTAATAAACTCATTTCTAGATTGCAAACCCCTCCCAACGCTACGTTGTGCGCTTCTTCGGAAGAGTAAAATGGACCCAAATCCTAATAGCTGGCGTCCCCTACGTGGACATGTTAAAAAAAAAAAAAAATCCTGCACACTTGTCGCTGGATGTGAATGAATAAATATGTTTTCTATTAAATATTATTTAAAGTAGTTGTTTTGTTTTATTATATTTTTTTCTTTATTGTTTGAAAACTGAATGAAATACGAAAATTTTGTATAAATATGTATTAATGTGATTGTGAAATATTCCACCTCGGTACAGGCTAAGCTTAGTGAGGTGGATACCTATATATAATATGAAAAAAAAATGATATCGTAAATTATAAAAAATAAATAAAATAAAATAAATATTGTAGTACCTACGTACTTCATGCTGGTAAGGATCGAACAATGAGTAAAATTATTAATGTTCTGCATACATTTATTTATAACTTTCTTTACATATATTTTTTACACTGGCGAGCTTATTACTTACCAAACGGTCATTTCTCTGAACTTACCAGAGTTGAATTTATTATTTTATCAGTCGATCGTTATTCTTGGAAACGACTTAGGACGAAGTTGGAAATAAAACACTTCATTATTAAATGATAGTACAGCATAAAGTTATCAATGTTGTAAATAAAATACTTCATTATTAAATGATTTTTTTTTTAAATGAAAATGTCCTTGTTAAACAAGTACATATACATCTTCCTACGTTCCCTAAAATAAGCAAATAAATGCTTGTGCTATAGGTGAACGAAAATTGTACAGAATAAAGTAATCAATGTTGGAAATAAAACACTTCATTATTAAATGATAGTACAGCATAAAGTAATCAATGTTGGAATAAAAATACTTCATTATTAAATGATAGTAGGTGCAGAATAAAGTAATCAATGTTGGAAATAAAACACTTCATTATTAGATGATAGTACAGCATAAAGTAATCAATGTTGGAATAAAAATACTTCATTATTAAATGATAGTAGGTGCAGAATAAAGTAATCAATGTTGGAAATAAAACACTTCATTATTAGATGATAGTACAGCATAAAGTAATCAATGTTGGAATAAAAATACTTCATTATTAAATTATAGTACATACAGCATAAAGTTATCAATGTTGGAAATAAAACACTTCAATATTAAATTATAGTACAGCATAAAGTAATCAATGTTGGAAATAAAACACTTCATTATTAGATGATAGTACAGCATAAAGTAATCAATGTTGGAATAAAAATACTTCATTATTAAATGATAGTAGGTGCAGAATAAAGTAATCAATGTTGGAAATAAAACACTTCATTATTAGATGATAGTACAGCATAAAGTAATCAATGTTGGAATAAAAATACTTCATTATTAAATTATAGTACATACAGCATAAAGTTATCAATGTTGGAAATAAAACACTTCAATATTAAATGATAGTACAGCATAAAGTAATCAATGTTGGAAATAAAACCCTTCATTATTATACTAATAAGTATAAATGGTAGTATGTACAGCATAAAGCGATCAATATTGGAAATAAAACCCTTCATTATTATACTAATAAGTATAAATGGTAGTATGTACAGCATAAAGCGATCAATATTGGAAATAAAACACTTAATATTTTAAGAACCGGAATAAAAAGTAATATAGCATAAAGAAATCGAAGTTGGAAATAAAAATAGATTTACTTCTTGGTTGAATTGGTTTGATTTTTTAACATTTTACAATGATACAAATATGTAAATTACTGCTGTCCAACTAGGAATTCCTGCTCTAGGACTAGCAGTGAATAAATTCAATTTAAACTTCGTTTTATACTTCATAACAGCTCGTTTCTTTTCATTTTCTTTATTTATTTATACGAAAGTCTTAATATACATGTTACAAATATTAATTTGTTGATATTTACAATTATTATTTTAGACAATATCGCGAATCACATAAAAGACTTTGTCTTGACATTTTAATGTATTTCTTATGAAACTACCTCGGCAGTTAAAGCATCTGTCCTAATTTTCTGACAATAAGAAGTCATAAAGAAAGCGAATTAAACAACATCCACTTTCATGGAGTCATTCGGTTTTATTATATTTGATTATTCGTGTAATAAAAAATATTTTATTGCATATTTCAGTTTTCCATTTCCCGGGGGATATACACCGCGATGAACAGCGCGCACCTACGTACCAAATTTTTCATAAAATTTATCTAACTACACCACCGCGCCGGTACAGATAAAAAAGCGTTATTGGCTTGAAATAATAATAATAAACAGCAAGTTAAGAAGATAGTATGGGCATGCAAAAAGGAGACCATCATACCATACCGTAAATAAGGCAATAAATATTAATCTTTCTCATTAATCATCCAGAGGCAGACCGAATAATTACATAGATAAACAATTGCTTCAAGATCCTACGAAATATGTGACAGACGCCTGTAATTGGTGCATTGAAGACCTGTTATTGAAAGACCTGGCATTGAAGACCTGTCGCCTGTTGACTTGTAAAATGTTGTCTTTTTACATTCCTATGTTCTGCCTCAATAAATAAATAAGTAAATAAAGAAATAAATTAATTAATAATTAAATAAATAAATAAATAAATAAATAAATAAATAAATAAATAAATAAATAAATAAATAAATAAATAAATAAATAAATAAATAAATAAATAAATAAATAAATAAATAAATAAATAAATAAATAAATAAATAAATAAATAAATAAATAAATAAATAAATAAATAAATAAATAAATAAATAAATAAATAAATAAATAAATAAATAAATAAATAAATAAATAAATAAATAAATAAATAAATAAATAAATAAATAAATAAATAAATAAATAAATATAAAAAAAAATTAATAAATAAATAAACTAAATAAATAAACAATTAACAAAATAAATAAAAAAAAAAAATAAAAAATAAAATATTAAATAAAATTAAAAAAACTATTACTTAAAATTAGGTAACAACATAAATTTTTAACTTTTTACCACTAATTTAAAAAATATTTACCACTGACGCGTTTCGCTCAAAGAGCATCTACTGAACTTTCATTCAAGTAATTTTATATAATTGATAATGGAACTCCATCACGAATTAGCAGTCGAAAAATTAGAAATAATTAATAAATTAATACCTACCTAAATAAATAAATATATAACTTGTATGGTCGATGTGATCTGGACACATTTACCGTTGCAGCTCGATAAGAAGAGGTATTGATTGTATGGCCTCAGCTCTTTTCAGTCCCTTATTAAATATGGTAGGTACCGAAGTCTCGAAGCTGTATCATAAAAATAAAGCTGGCATGTACAACATTTTTACACATTTCATGAGTGCTATACTAATTTATAGATTTTCTTTCATGCACAATACACCCATCCAGTAACGGATGGGTGTTCAATTGCTTATGGAAGCCGAAAATCTTGGCTTGCCTATGAATATTATGTTAAGAAATTCAAGACCTAATATTTTTATCTGTTTTATTGAAACCATACTACAAGATTAAAAATTGAACCGTATGTAAATACAATGCTTGACAGGGCCACATTGTAAATATTATTTTGGTATGTGATTTTAATAGATTTTCATGGCCACTTAAATGAACAACAATGCTTAAAAAAACATTAAATTTTCGACATTTCCCAATTTTCGTTCAGGGCTTACCTAGTCCGATGGTTCTAGGTACTACGCCCCTGCACTCATCCTACAGGCAGATTTTTAAAACATTAAACTTATTATCTCGATATTTTTCAACAACCTGTACATTTAAAATGATTATGTGCGAGTACTGTGTACGCGCCAACTTTAGTTAACAGACATTATGCTCAATTTGCTACATGTTTGGCTGATACATCAAACAAAACATTTATGTAGGTATATAAAATCTTTCATATAAAAAAACATATTCTGTTAATTATCTGAAAAAAGAGACGAAAAATTAAAATACATTAAACAAAAAAAACAAAATATAATAAATAGAATAGGTACGTTACGCCCGAGTTAATCTTAGCTATATTTAATTATTTATGTAACTTGTCATTGTAAATAATTACTACAATAGTACGCCAACAGCAAACAGTGGATGTGATGAACTAACCATACTTTTGAAAATGTCATCCTATCGCAAACTTTTGACAATAACATGGGTAGACAGCGGGTAGCCTAGAAACGGTAAATAGATAAATTGAACTTCTAAATTCAGTTACAGGTTGAAATGGTATACACACGTTTATTATTATACACAAGTTGTATCTCCAGTATACTTTAGCTATCGAGAAATCCAAAAAGATAAAATATCTATTTTATTCAACAAACACCTATACAATTGCGGCCTTGTTATTTGGTTCTTCGAGCCCAAAAGCAAGGTTCAGCCCCCCTAGATAACGTGTCAATTAGCTCACGAAAAAAAACAAGAAAAGATAACTCAATGTATGAATGTGACAGCTACCAGTCACGTGACAACTGTCACATTCAAACATTGAGTTATCTTTTCTTGTTTCTTTTTTTGAGCTAAATGACATGTTATCTAGGGGGGCTGGGTCTCAAAGGTATTGATGAGTTCCCCCAGAAGTATTTTTACTTCTCACTACCAAAAGGGATATAGTGGGAAGTTTTGAATTCGCAATTTTTAAGGCTATTTTTTGAATTTATTTATTTATCGTATGATACTAGTGAATCAAATGTTAGTCAAAATGAACAAAACACAGCACTGACAGCAGGCAAACACAAAACAGCACGATATATCAATCACACATTCACGTCGAGGGCTCCGAGCCAATCCACAAATGCTGGTGTCAATTCGCAAATGTCCGACTTTGGGCCTTCATATGCATGGACGCTGCATTCTTCCAATATGTGTTGCATTGTTTGAAAGGGGTGGCCACAATCGCATTGTGCGGATGGAACAATGCCCCACTTTGCCATAAGGTAGTTGCAGCGTCCATGTCCAGTGCGGATCCTATTCAGGGAGGTCCACAGCCTTCTTGGCAGCTCGAAACCTGGAGGTATCTTCGTTGGAGTTTCCATATACTTATTAACATCCAAGTTGGAGCTTACCCAGTCACTGTGCCAAGTCTCATTCAGGCTGAAGTCCTCACTAACAAGGTTACATCCGAGTTTCGCTGCTGGATTCCTTGAAGCAAGTCTTTGCTGTCCCTCAGACGGAACATCACTGTGGATTGGCAAAGCGCCATTGTCACAAATTCTCTTCCATAGATTAAATAGGGAGAATTTTCTTCTTGCGTCAGGGGGAGGTATATGTGCGAGCACAGGAAGCCACTTTATTGGGGTAGACCGGATGGTGCCGCTAATGGTCCTCATGGCCACATTCAGTTGAGTGTCAACTAGTTTTGTATGTGCACTATTGAGCCATACAGGAGCACAGTACTCTGCTACCGAATATACAAGGGCAAGTGAAGATGTTCTAAGGACTGTTGCACTAGCCCCCCAAGTTGTTCCTGCCAGTTTATGGATGATGTTATTTCTGGACTTTAGTTTAGCAGCTGTTTTTTCCAGGTGTTTTTTGAATGTTAGAGTTCTGTCTAGTGTGATTCCTAAGTATACTGGTTGGTGGTTGTGGGTGAGTCTACTTCCGCAGAAGTGTACATTTAGTTTGTGATTTGCATCTCGGTTACTAAGGTGAAAGCAACTAACTTCTGTTTTATTTGCGTTTGGTTTAAGTCTCCATTTATAAAAGTAGCTCTGTAACTTTTGAAGGTCTGATTCAAGTTGAACTTCGCATTCTTTAAAAGACAGTTTTTGTGTAGCTATGCCCAGATCATCTGCATATGAGAACTGTTTGCACTGTGTTGATGGGATATCACTAATATACAAATTGAAAAGCAGTGGGGAAAGAACTGATCCCTGAGGTAGTCCATTGTTGAGCATTCGTGGTTTACTAATCTTATCTCCCAAGTGAACAGTAAATTGTCTATTACTCAGCATGTTGTTTATAACAGTAAACATAGCCTTCGAGGGAATTACATCCGCAAGTTTGGAAAGGAGTCCCTGTCTCCAAACAGTATCATATGCTGCTGTTAAATCTATGAAAGCAACCCCAGTTTTCAGCTTCTTCTCAAAGCCCTTTTCTATGTGTGTGGCTAGGGCCAGTACTTGATCACAACAGTTACGGTGAGCTCGAAATCCTGCTTGGGTAATGGGTATTATTTTATCAATATCTGGCATAATTCTGTTGTATATCAGTCTTTCAAACACTTTGAGGCAGATGCTGAGAAGGGCGATAGGACGGTAATTTTCGGGAGCCTCTGGAGATTTGTTTGGTTTAAGTACAGCAATTATCTTCGACTTCTTGAAAGCTTTGGGTAGTTTTCCTGTTGATAATATGTCATTATAGAAGTTCAGGAGCCAGTGTCTGATATTTGGTCCTGCGTAGGTAATAAACTCTGGAAATATATTATCAAGGCCACAGGCTTTTCCCTTTTTTAGCATTTTTATTGCTTTTTCAAGGTCATCCTGTTCAAATGGTCTGCAATATGTGGTATTTGATTGAAGGTTTTGCTTTTTTGATGTAAGAGATTTTCGGATGAGCTGAGAAAAGTGCTTGTCTCCAGCGATTTTTGAAGTAGTTATTATTTTGTTAGCAATTAAATTTGGATTAATGTTGCAGTTGTTTGGTTTACTTGGCTGGCTACTACCAAGATTTTTTAAAAGTCTCCACGCTTTTTTGCTTGTTCTTTTGAAATTAAGGCTTTCCATGGTCTCCATCCATTTCTTTCTGCGGCTTTCGTCCAAGGATTTGAGTATTGCAGTAGCAAGGTACTGGTTTCCATTTTTTGTGTAGTCACCATATAGTTTTTGGGTCTCTTCGTTCCATCCTGGTATGTATTCTTTACGGTATCCCCTAGGGATGAACTTTTTAGCGGTACTGATTAACAGTTTAGTAAATCTTTCATAGCTTTCAGCTCTAGGGGGGATAAACCTTATACTTTTATCACATTCCGAAGCAAAGCCTGCCCAATTTGCTTTATTGAAGTTCCATCGGGCTATTGGTTTAGAATTTACTACTGGTATAGCTATTCCAATAGTGATGATAATTGGTCTATGTTGGCTATGTGGGAACCCCTGGAGTACTCGTTTTGTTGTTGGTATGGGAATTGCATTTTCGTCCGTAGAAACAAAGCAGAGGTCAGGATTGGTGTACGTGTTCCAGCGTGCTGAGTGGAAGGAGCCTCTATCTTTAGCGTCAAAAACAAGATATTTATTGTTGTAGTCTGCCCACTCTGCTAACTGATCTCCATTGGGATCTGAAGATTGGTATCCCCATCTTGTATGGTGGCTATTAAAGTCTCCTAGTGTAACTGCAGGGTGTGGCATAGGTGGTAGGACATCATTTGGCCATTTGACATTTGGGGGTTTATATACATTAGTTATGTAGATACTGTTTACTTTGATTGTAATGCTCATAACATTGTCATCTGCTTTCTTTGTTACAAGGGACCATTCATTAATTGAACTCTTGATATATGTTGCAATGCCATATTTTTCATGGTGTAGAGCTTCAGCCAATTTGTATCCAGGAATAGAGCCCCGACCTTGAATATCATTTTCGTCTTTTGTGTGAGTTTCTTGAAGAGTCAGAATTGATACATTCTCGTCAATAGCTAATTTAGAAATATATTCTGATTTGGATTTACTGAGTCCTTCTACGTTAATTTGCAGAATGTGTGCTGATGGCCCAACATTCCTTGTCAAGTAGCTCTGAAAAGTGCTTTTTTGTTTCTTTTTATCTCTCCTTATTCGTTTCATTCTTTTATTTTATTAGATTCACTATGGCTGGGAGATTTTATTGCAAAATTGTTCAGCCTCCTATTGAGTAGACTTTTGGCGTTACCCGGGGCACAGCGCGCGGAGCTTGTCTACTCTACGTGCCCCATTTTTTGAATACAGATTATCAACAAGTATCATCTTGAGATTGTATTCTGGAAGTTTCATTTCATTGTATACATATGTCTGTGTGTACTATGATCTATGTACGGCGTGTTTATTCTACTTTATCGTTTATAAACTACAGAAATCATTCGATTCTTTTCTTATTTTACAAATTTTTATATCTAATACTCGCTAAGACCCTATTAGATTTTTTAGAACAACTGATCAGTGCTTCTAAATTATTTTAATTGTCAAATATTTCAAAGCCTCCAAGGACCCCAAGGACAGAAAACTTTATATTTTTTTATTATAAAATTGCTTAAAAGGCAAATCACTTTAATTAAATAGCATTAAAGTTTATCTCAAATATACCAAGTTGAACTTAATTAAATTTAATTTAATTAGCAAATACCTACATACTATGTCTTATAAACTCTGTAGTTATATGAAAGGTTTTTGCTTATAGAACTGTTTCGAGCCGTCGAAGACAGGAAGATATCATACTGATTAGTGACATTCTACTTGGGCTTTATTCCCATTCAGGTGTAATATTTTGCGATAAGTTCTGCTAATCTTTACGTATCACAGAATGTAGAGTGAAAGTTACGTATCAGGAGCTGTCATTCATAACTATTATCTGTGAAACGAACGAATGTGTGTACGCGTCGCTTTATGTCTTTACACAAAACTTAACACCACCTCGATAAGCCGCATAAAACCTGTCGAATGTCATACGTATTTCGCTCTTATCAGAATACCGTGTACACATCAGTCAAATATATAGAACTTTAAAAAAAGTTGCATTGATAAGGGAACTCAATAAGAAGCCATAATTGGCGAACGTTGCGCAAGCGCATTTAGTGATCACGTAAACCAGCCGATGACAGGTCATAATCCCTGCAGATGCCTTGAGTTCCTGGTTCTTCTATAATATCCCAACTTCGTCTCTATTGAGATATTAACAGTTTGTCAATAAAAATATCATTTGACTCCTGATAGGGAACAAAATCCAATGTTTGCGTATATGCAATTAAAAAAAATATTCGATAAAAATTTGTGTTTATTTATATTTTTGGATGAAAAATCAAAAAAATATATAAAAAAATTTTCGTCGAAAAACAAAAAAAATATTTTTTAGATCTCGATAACATCACCACCTGTCGGATCTAAAATAATCATATATTTCAATCCTTAATCAACCATACAAATATTGAAAAAGTCCAAACGGCTGGCCAACTGTGCCAATTTTCAAATGGTGTGACGAACATTCACTAGAGAATTGTTGAAAAAACTTATGATAGTTTTTTTAGAAAAAACAATATTTCATATTTGATTTCAAATTAAGGGGTTCAGGTTAATAAGCCCTCTTAAACAGCAATGAGTAAAGCAATGCATTTAGTTTTTTTCATATTTACTACAAGTCGTTATTTATTTGTAGTTTTTTTTTATTTATTTTTTTTTTATTATTATTTTTTTTTTTTCATTTAGTAGTTTTCTACATATTTATTATTAGTTTTTATTTATTTCTTTCATATTGCTTCTCGCGCAATTAACAGGTAGGTAGGTACTATGTCAAATATTAATTTAACATGCACCCAATAACAAGTTGCCACATTCTGGAGACTTACGATATTAATCGTCTCACAGATCCAGACTGAAATCACACAATTAAAAATTGTGTCTCCACCGGGAATCGAACCCGGGACCTTTGGTTCAGCAGTCAGATACCAAACCAACTGAGCCACGAAGGCCGACAATTTAGAGTAGTTAATACATATTAATTATTATTAATAATAATCATTTTTTTTTATTTTCCATAATAAAATAAATACAGAGACTTATAATTTTTGAACGTGTAATTTAAAGTGCATGTATGAAATAAACATAGAATAATAATAAAACTATAGAATACTCATTCTCATACAATACCTCGCTGAAAAAGTGAAGCCGTTTTATTGGCCGGCTCGTGTCAATATATGTATGACTCTACTGGTAGACATTGTTCGTATAGTAGGTACTACTCGTTATCGTTATGACTGCGTAAATAATTTTGCAAGCAGTTAAAAAATTCCCTATTTGGAAAACGTATCACGCAGACGGTCAAATGATTACTAAATGCTCGTAGAAAAATGTTGACCAAATTAGTCAGCATAAAGCAGTAGCGTTTACTGCAGGCTAAAGAGTATTCTATACGATTATTATTATTATTATTCTATGGAAATAAAATAGTTGTTGGGAAGTACCGAGTTTTTTAGTTCCTCCAATAAATCTTTGTCCACTAACTAGGAATAATTCCTGTTTTAAGATAAACAATTATATCACGATTTCAATAACAATTCCAATATAAATAATAATTTAGTATTTATTATTTATGAAACAAGATAATGATCAAAATGTCCATAGTTTTTGACTACAACAGTTAAAACACTTAACTCCTGTTACAGTGATAAACAAATTTATGAAATTTTTCAATAAAATTTTAACGTAACTTTGTACATTACAATAAAATGAATGCAATTTCGTTAGGGTATAAAGCAAACAAATAATATTAACACAAAAGCAATTTAAAAATCTCAATGATAACTGTTAGTGTTAATTGGTAAATTTCACACTCCCTTGAATTGGTTGTTTCATGTCTTGTTTAAGTATCGATAACCTTTTTTCGTTCACAAAAAATGAATATAAATATACAACGTCTGCAGAGTTGTAACCAACAAAGTAACAAGAAGTAAAAATAAATGAAAACTGTAAGCAAGTCTACATTGATCGAGTTGCGTTTTAGTCAAGTCCACGTTAATACAGTTGCATTCTAGTCGAGCCGTCAATGTTCCGGTTGCGTTCCGGTGGAGTCTACGTTAATTCAGTTGCATTTTAATCGACCCTAAACCAAAATAATCAACGTTGTCCAAAGAGTTGCCAAGCAGAATTGGAGCTGGTCAGGGCATGTTGCCCGAACCACAGACTCTAGATGGACTAATAAAGTGCTCAGTAGAACGGGCAAAATAAGTGTTAGAAGGCCTCGAAACAAGGTAGTCTGATGATATAAGACGATTGGCTGGAGGAGGATGGATGCGGTCTGCTCAAAAAGGGAGCCGTGGAGGTCTCAGGGGGAGGCTTATACTAATGGATGAAGGAAGACTGAAGATGGTTTTTATTTTGAGAGCATACATTTTAATGCCAAATCAACTAGACACTATGTAGTTCTAGTCAATCCACCGGAGCGCCTCACACGTTCCAGTGACTGGTACGGTGTGGGTCCTACCTTACCTTAAAATATTCAAGGAAGAATTGGCAAAAGTTAAAATCCCCCTTTCGCCAGGTCCCGACTTGGGCATATTTTGTGCGTGAAAATTCATAAAATCCGTTCGGTGTAGATGTTCCGTGAAATTTTATCTAAAAACTTTGAGCTATTACGATCTTGGCTCCTAAGAATGAAGTAACTAAGTACTTAGGTATATATACTCACTCTCTGGCCATGAAGTCAAACTTTTCAAATTACCCACGAACGGGACGTGGCTGTCAAAGTATTATATATGTTTTACCCTCCACTACTACTACACAATAGTGAATAGTTATTATTTCACCATTTGAAAGCGTAGTTTTAACGTCAGTTTATCAACTGGTATCACGTAAAAAGTGCATATTATCTACTTTCAGTTGCGTCATGGTTTGTTTTTGGGTGAACGGTGCATGACGTCTTCGATAAGCTTATGTAAAGTGGGCTGAGGTGGTTCGGACATAATCTAAGAAAACCGCCGGAAATTATATGTATTTATTTTATTGATATGTAGAACCAACAGTTTTAAATAGTATGAAAAAGGATATTTAATCACAAAGTATGTTTTAAATAATTTTAAGGCTCTTTTAAGTAGGTATAATTCTTCTTCTTCTTCCGATGGCTCTACAGCCCATATCGAGCCTTGGCCTCCAACTCCTCCTGTCTCCTGCTGCTGTCCTCCAGTCTGCTACTTGCAGTAATTGTTCTGCATCCTTTTTCACCTCATCTTCCCATCGCAGCCTGGGTCTGCCGACCTTCCTTCTTCCACCCGGATGAAGAGTAGGATGAGTAGTAGTAGTAGTGGATGAGTAGGTATAATTAATTAGGTAAAATATTAAACAATTGCTAGAACGAGAATGAAAATTGTTACTAAGAAAGAGAGAAGCAAAAAAAATTCATTACTAAGCTATCTGTATCCGCAACACAGCTACAATAATTCCTGACATCACCTATACCGGTCGCATTTGTATTAAATTAAAAAAAAAAACAGTTGTAGTCATTTTTTTTTAATTTTTCAATTATGTAACACTACACTGGAATATCGAGTGTCCGAAAAAAAGACCAAAAGGGAGTCTCAAACGAAGATGGAAGGGCTTGGTGGCGGAGGATATGCGGGCATGTAATGTCTCTAAGGACGATGCTCAGTATAGAACAAAGTGGAGGAGCGCAGTAAGGAGAGCTGACCCTACCATTAGGGATTGCAATTGCTGAATATCGCATCCAGCAATTCAGCTGGATCCAGCACATTTTTCGGTTTACTGGATCCATAAATACTAAAGTGCTTTAGACGCTCAAAATACGAAAGATCACTGCCGATACCGGCCATAATGCAGAGAACTCTTTAAAATTCCTCTGGACTCGCTCTAATTTATTACTATGAATGGCGAAATAGGGTGCTAAATATAATGAATGATATTCAGCGACATTCCAGAATACAAAAATAAAAACTTAAACATTTAATTAACAAATCGCAAAAAGAACCTACTTTATTGACGTACATCACAGGTAGAAATTGGAGATGGTTTGATGTTATCTATTTATGAATGAATTCTTAAAATACAAACTCATTAATTAAAATATTGTTTTCAATCCTTGTCAAAGGACCCGAAATACAATTTTATGTATCTGAATGTACCTACATATTATTAAATTTACGAAAATATTCAAATAATAATGTTTTCTTCTGCCTACACACATTGTGTTGTAATAATATGAGATGCTACTATTTATAATTGTATGAAATCGTTAATTTATTTTCCATGTTCCTCATCAATAAATATCTTCTTCGAAACATTGAAATTGATTACAGACTTCCCACATTCCAATTTGAAGTTCCACACTTTGAGTTGTCATATGATAAGAATTAAATATCAAAGATTCAACTGTATTTCAAGTGTAGCTTATTCGGTCACCAATTAACAAAAAATATCACATTGAAGAACTGCATTGTAAATATATCTATATATTTATTAAATCGAGTTTTGACCGTCAAGAAATGTGTGCGCGACAATTATTTTTATGTACTGGTTATATATTAAAGAAATCTTAACAACTACATAATAGCAATGTAATAAAATGAAACGTTTTCCTTGTTCACAGGTTATGGAAGCATAGCTCCTCGCACAACTTTGGGAAAAGGTGCTACAATAGGATACGCTCTAATTGGCATTCCTCTCACCATGCTCTACCTGACCAGCATAGGATCCCTCCTCTCCAGGGTGGCAAGGGGCGCCTTCTCCAGGGCTCTTTGCTGCTGTCTCTGCTCCAACTGCGGCTATTGCTGCTACGACGAGAGAAGAATGGCCGAGAAGGAAAGAAGAATGAAACTCAAAAGGCAACGAGAGGAAATGCGAGCTCTGCAGAGTAGTTCAAACATTTCGACCTCAAACCAGAGCCAAAAGAATCAGGAGCCTTTCTTCGTGGTCAAAAACGAAATGCAAAGCGCTGCAGAAAGAAATATATCGGGGAGTAAAAACAATATCAACAAAGACGCGGATAACATCAGCTGGCCAGACACGGATTCGAAACTATCCATGCAAGGTCTGAGCATTCTCGCGCCGATTCTCTTGTGTCTTTGTATCATGTTCATCTACATAGTTATAGGTACAATAGTTTTATACAAATTGGACAATCTTCGTCCGATGGACGGCTTCTATTTTTGCTTCATGTCGCTAAGCACTATCGGGTTTGGAAACCTGATACCCGGTACGGGCCACCCTGACAGCAAAAAGCACGGTCTGGACAACACGACCCTGTGGTTTTGCTCAATTTATATCATGTCGGGTCTAGCGTTGACGGCGATGTGCTTCAACGTGGTGCACGACGAGATAATCCACAGGCTCAAGCACAAGCAGAAGCAGTGGTCGCAGAAGGGCAACACCGTCAAGGACGAGACGAATCTGCGAGATCCGTTCTATATAGCGTCCTGACAATTCTACAACGGCAGCAACAAGACGGAGAACCTGTATAGTGTAATGGAAGATTCGGCGACGGGAGGCGACAAGCCGAGGCCGATGGATCGAAGCTTAGACGACGTGATGGAAGAGGCCTCGACCGTTTGTGGGGGCGAATCGAGCGCCAGTGACATGCCAATGACAGACTTTAGCTCGACGACACCGTGCAACGGGGAGGACGAGATAGTCGCGATTGTAACCAAGAAGGACACCATCAACAGTGTCAATATGGTGGCTTATAATTTTCTGCCGGAAATGTTGAATCAAGCAGTGAGTTCTGGTTCGCCATAGAAGCTGTGTTAATTCTAAATGAGGGTATAAAGGTTAATAATACTAGACTAACTTAATCTCTAAGTGATCAGGTTGTAAAAATAACTGACTGTATTATTTAGGATGAACATTATTTGTTACCGTATTTCAAAGTATACCATTGTGAACTCTTGCCTTTGTTGATGTTTAATTTGAAAAGATTGTGTTGTTTAGTCCTAATCAGATTTTAATATTTTTTGCACATAATATAGCAAATTCAATTGTTTTCTTATGTAGATAATTTAACTGAATTTTTTTTTGTTCTCAAATTAATAACTGGATTTAATGTTCATTGTATCGTCTTTTGTTTGTCATAATATTTTACTCTATATTTTCAATACCTTTCATAAATAGTTATGTTTACTTTAACTTATCTAAGAAATGTTGTGCACTCGAAACACTTTATATATTTAGATGGAATTTGAAATGCATTGGATTACAAAATACATTATGAGTCAAAATATCGGTAATTAAGAATATTTTCAAAGAACTGCCTGTATCGAGAAATTTTCTTGATAAATCTGTTAAAATTAATCAAATTGCTGAATTAATTTTTAAAATATTTAAAAAAAGTATACATACTATACAAAAAATTTAAGTTGGGTGCCAATTCACTACGAATCTTATATAGATTTCTTGTAATATATTTAATTTAATAATGAAACACGATCTTTAAATCATCCTTTGATATTGTGACATTGAATTGAATTATTTCTTGTAATATATTTCAAATAAAATACGATCGTTTAAAAATCCTTTGATATTGTGACATTGAATTATGACAATTAAATTATTTATTTTTGAATTAACATATGACGTGGACTCCATATCTCTTGTTGGGAGTTTTCCCAGTAATTGTCACTCTCGTAATACTAGAACTATTAACTTTCAGATGATTGCCTCTTTGCAGAATTAATTATGTTCAAAATTCATTCATCCAAAGGACATGTAACATTTATAATGCTTTTTTTAAAGAATGTTGATTTTAAAATATACTAAAATTAAATATAAAAGTGCCACTTAAGAGACACATGGAGGTTTACGGTAGCTGATTCCTGCTTTTTTCAGTTTGACTACGAATGCCACAACCTTCTTTTCCTTCTGTATGGAGGTTTATGGTAATGATTCCTGCTTTAATCACTTTGATTACGAACACCACAACCTTCCTTTCCATCTATAGCTGATTCCTGCTTTGTTCAGTTTGACTACGATTGCCACAATCTTCCTTTCCTTCTGTATGGAGATTTACGGTAAATGATTTCTGCTTTGTTCAGTTTGACTACGAATGCCACAACCTTCCTTTCCTTCTGTATTTACGGTAGCTGATTTCTGTTTTGTTCAGTTTGAATACGAATGCCACAACCTTCCTTTCCTTCTGTATTTACGGTAGCTGATTTCTGTTTTGTTCAGTTTGAATACGAATGCCACAACCTTCCTTTCCTTCTGTATTTACGGTAGCAGATTTCTGCTTTGTTCAGTTTGAATACGAATGCCACAACCTTCCTTTCCTTCTGTATTTACGGTAGCTGATTTCTGTTTTGTTCAGTTTGAATACGTATGCCACAACCTTCCTTTCCTTCTGTATGGAGATTTACGGTAACTGATTTCTGCTTTGTTCAGTTTGACTACGAATGTCACAACCTTCCTTTCCATCTGTAGCTGATTCCTGCTTTGTTCAGTTTGACTACGAATGCCATAACTTTGAACTTTCTGAACTTTGAGTACCTACCTGTTAATTTTTAATAGCAATTGTTTACACTGTGCAACAAAAAAAAATAAATATCCGCATACAAAATTGGTTTATGATAGTTTATATTGAATATGTTGTAATATTAGTTTGTATGACTGTATGTTTATTTAGTTTAATTAAAGATAAAAAATAAATTATGCCTACATCTCAATAGATTTCCTGTAAATGTCAAAAATAATATCAAACAGCCTTTAAATTCATCGGATCAAATCTAATAGGTCATTTTTCTTTTCTCAGAATAAATATTTAAATAAAAAATTAGTTAACTCTTTGGTTAAAGAATCTACATCAATCTCAACGAGATATTTAGGAAGGAATTTAACAAAATAAAAATATTACGCCATTTACGGTGTTCCACGAAACGAACGCTCCTATGCTAATTTTGGATCCTCTTTGAAAAGTGGCTCCGATTCAAATGTATCATAATTTCGCATAGATAAAATTGTCACAAATGATGGATGGCATTATTCGAAATTGATCGATTTGAAAAATGTACAGTAAAAAAATCATTTTCAATAAATTATGATTTTGTATGCATATTTGCTTTCTAATGTGTGGGTATTCACATATTATGCTTCGTGCTTCCTTTTATGAGGTTATGCACCCCCGCACACCTTTTTCAGATAACCCCACACTGTGGGATATGTCGTATGTATGTATTTTTTTAAATGAATTTTCGACTAAAAGAACTGAATTATGAAAAGATGGGTCGATGGCAGAGCAGTTAGCGCTATTGGGTTAGTGATCTAGTGGTTGCGAGTTCGAAACCTGCCTCGACCGATTTCGTTCACCAAAATAAAAATTATTCGTTCACTAAAATAAGCACAAGTATTTTTGCTTATTTTAGGGAACCTAGGAAGATGTATATGTTATTGTTTAACAAGGACATATTCATTTAAAAAAAAACGACTGAACTATAAACATTTTTTTTTTACAAAAATTAAACTTTACTCAATATTTATAATATTTCAATAACAAAATTACTCTTTACATGTTAATTTTTCAATGTTTACCATAAAAATTATTTAAATATCAATTAAAAAAATTTACATGAATTTTTGATATGAAAATTTGTACATAAGTAAATAAATATTGTAGTAGGCATAGTTTTGATTCACAGCATTGATTGTCAACCTTTTAAATCCGAGTTTTTTTGTATAAATATCAATCAAAAAACTTTTTTTTATATGGGAAGTCTAACAGTCTTATTCATAATATTTCCTTATACTGTGGTAAAAACATTATTTAGCTTAAACACAGTGTAAGCATTTATATTATTGTCTATTCATAATAACATTTATATACCAATAACGATAACAATAACGTTGCTATGTTACTGTTTGAGCTGACAACGTCGCAATTCATTCATGTTTCTCCGGTGATTTGACATTTGTCGATATTTTGAAAAAAAAAATACAACGTTCCTTATTGTGTATGGGCTTTTTTTTATATTTTATTTCGTGAATATCATTATTTAGATATTTATATGAAAAACTGTTGCGAAAACTGGAGCAATAATGAAAAAATGGGTTACCATAAATTAATATAGGCTTCTCAAATTATCTGTCAGTGGTTATGACATATTAAGACGCGAAACAATTCTTTAAAATTTGTGAACTGAAATAGAAAACAAATTTTCACGTTACGTCACAAATGGCAAAAATGATTGACATGTAATGCGACCATCGGCAACATTCGGGAATTATCGGAAATATTCGGTCCCTATACTCTACTTATATTGCTGTTAAAACAACCTGGGACCGTGTTTATCTTATATAGGGGTAATGTAGCCGTTATATAGCATTATTGCTTTATATATGCTATTATGAATAGTGATTTTCAGTACCTACTGTTGTCATACACTGTTTTAAACCTAACATAAGTTATTATGAATAAGACTGCAAGTATATAATTTATTGATTTAAAATGTATTACATACCTACTTACATATCGGAAATACAATGTTGTAATATATTTCACAAAACCACCATTGCAAAGTGGTTAGTTGTTTAACTTTATATCGACGCTCACGGTTCGAAAGCCTTCGGCTTCGTGTGTGTTTGTACTCGTTGTATAAATAAATTATAATTTCACATCAAATCTTTTTTTAAATACTGCGCTATTTGTGTGAAAAAATAACGGGTTACGAAAATAGCCCGACAATGAAGTGTTGAAATTCACTAAAATTTATCTTGAAAGAAATATAAAAAAAAATCAATTAATTTTTAAACATGTTTGTATCTGAAAGACGGTAAAGTGAGAAAATGAATAATTTAAAAATTCCTATGGAAAGAAAATTCTAAAGAATAAAATAAAAAATAGGTATTCGAAATTATCGAAATATTAATCGTGTATTATCTCAAGGACAGCAAAGCTCGCTGTAAACAATGCAATAGTCGTACCAACATTAATGTATGCAAGTGAGATATGGACATGGCAGAATATGCATGAAAGTAAAATTAACGCTGTGGAAATGAGGTCCCTTAGCATGTATGGTAAAACGATCTACGACAGGATAAGGAATGTGGACATCAGACGAGAATGCAAGATTGAAAGAAATATTGTGAGTAGAATGAAAGTATATACACGATCGTTCGGACATGTGGAGAGAATGAACGATAAGCGCCTGACAAAGAAAGTATACAAGGCTGAAAAGAGTGGACCTCTCGGTCGTGGCCGTCCGAGAAAGAGTTGGCATGATCATATAAATGACATTTTGAAAGATGGTAATATAAAGTCAGAATAATAGTAGAGCATGTATGACGCGATGCATAGATGTAAATGAGGCAAAACATGTATGTAAAGATAGAGGTGTCTGGCTTTCGGTCCTATGTGCCTACCCAAAGTAGGGATACGGCGGGATGGTATGTATGTATGTATGTACGAAAATTGCCTAAAAATTACCTACACGTCAGTTAAGAAAAAAGATCCTAGTTACCTACCTAGTTTTTTCAATTTTTTTTTTATATAGTCAATACGAATTTATTACATACCTACGTAGATAAATGAAAATGTTTAGTCAATTTTATAAGATCTATTACCATAATGTACTATTTTTTTTTATTTTGTATAGGTGCATTATTTTTCTATGTCCCTATACAGCACTGGTTTTGTAAATATATTTATTATTTAAATAGATAATTACGATTATTATCTAATTCACTAAGGAAATTGATATGAATTTATCGTAATTTTGACATAATGACAAATGAATTTGTAAATATATAATAATAAAAAATGTTTAAGGTATGATATCTTTTATTAATATTCATTATTGTTTTATTAAAACTTTCATTCATTCAAACCATTACGGCATATCTTAAAAGCGAGTGTTAAGTATTTTATAAAAGGAAGCACAACACGTGCTTTTATCCCAAAAAAACAGTCTCGTCTCACATCAAATGTGTCCCCTCAGGCGGTTAAGAGGGCAATATAATATAAACCTATACATGACTTCATACCTATAACATACCATAGAGATAAATATCTTTTATATACTTAAAGAGTGTATAAAATCAAAGTGAATGACTAATAAACTTTTTTATTTTTATTTTAAAGTCAGTTTTATTCTTTTAAACAAATTTTAGGTTTGCAATACCCTTTGAATCACGTAAAAAACTTTTTTTAAATCCTATTAAAAAATATAAATATTTTTCTTATTTATATTTTTTAATATGATTTAAAAATGTATAATAAAATTATTCTAGCCACGATCATTCTTATCTTGCTTCTAAGCAAGATATATACAATATAAAATTTAAATTCGTCAAAAGAATCGACATCATAATTTGATTTATTTGTTTATTTATTTAAAAAAACGCCAAGAGGACGTAGGAATACACATAAAACATAAACAGAATCACCAACAGTAGTTCCAATGCTCCAATAATAAGTGTTTACTACATAATTATATAAATCAGCCTTTTAGAATAAATGTCAAATTAGCTAACTATAGCATTCACAGTGTAGTGTATTGTTCAAAAAATGCTTCAGAAAAACTATTAGTAAGAAACAATCCAATATGCAGAAGGGAAAACATCTCAAAATGATTGTTGACTAGCTTTTATCAAAAGCTTGAATGTGCTGAGGCTGTTTGAGAATATGTCAAGGTTCTCAGTTTGTGTGTAAAGAATTATAGGATATATAAAGATTTTTTAGCTATATGTGTAATACCCATAACTGTTTATAGTAGACAATATTTGTATTTTTTTAAACCAAATTGTGTATTTATTTATGTCCATTGTGCGTCTATATGTCATTTATAAACCACAAAAACAGACGATAATATTGTTAAAACTAATTATTATCTAATGAACTGATCGTAGCTGATGATTAAGCTCCACAATAAAGGAGTCATTTTGCAAAAAAAAAAAATACACGATTAGATATTCACCTAACACGTACAATAACTTAATATGCGATTTTAATATAGGTACACGTTTCAGTACTTATCATGTTTTCAGTCACTAGATTAAGTGTTATATGCCCTCTTAACCGAAAATCTAAAGGGCAAAATAACATGTCACATATTTCAGTAATAAGGTCCAACGATGTCCACTCATTTCCTAAACGATACACAAAATAAAAAAAATGGATCTCTTCAAAGAAAACGACATCAATGTCGAAAAAATAAAATGTAAATAAAAATTATTTTATTTTATTTTGTATTGCTTCTCTCTGTCTGTTTGGTATTAATTTAACACTCACCCAATAACAAGCTGCCACATTATGGAGACCAGCGATATTTGTCGTCGTACAGATTCAGACTGAAAACACAATTAAAAACTGTGTCTCTACCGGGAATCGAACCCGGGACATTTATCTACAGAGTCAGATATCTAACCAACTGAGCTACGAAAGCCGACAAAATTTAATTATTTTACTTTTTTTTATAAATTTATTTAACATCCTTTTTTATTACAAATAAATTTTAATTACAAATAAATTTATAAAATACATAATGATATACTATGGTAAAATTGTTGCATTACCTCATCAAAAAGATTAAAACCTTATGCTTGATGAGGGAATCATTTGAGATTACATAATAAAATTATATTATAATTTATTTGTAGCATAGGAATAGCTAATATAATCTAATAAAATTGGTATTTTTTCACATTTTGAGATTGTAGGCTGCTATAAAATCCTCTTATTAAAAATCAGGCACATGTCAAAAAGCGAATTGGAAATATTTTTATAAAAAAGTTCCATGTCGTTTTTTTACGTAAATATTCAATCGCAAAAATTCCTTTATTTTTCCTCTCAGACTGACATTTCAATATTATTATTATTACTATAGGTAACATACCAAAATCATTACACCATCAATCATTCGAGCCTGTGTTGGTAACATTATAAGAAACCAAAGAAATTTACTTAGCCAGCGGCTCTCAATGTTTTTTGTCTATGAAAACTACTATATATTTTTTGGGGAACCCCACATCGACAGTAACAAAGTTATTTGACAAATATGATTTCTAATATACCTACCTGCGATTTGTTTTGATGTTCGGATTGAAAAGAAAAAAAACATATCTTGATATTTCTAGGTAAAAAATCAGGAATATTATTAGTTCTACAAATCTTATCCCTTCTACAAGAACGGTGGTTTTGCCCTATTAGGGATATTGAAACGGAAAAATACCTAAGTCGTACCTTAGCCGACCAACTACGTCTACGTGACCTATCGCGGAGGGCAGGGGTGCAGCAAAACAGTGTGAGACCAGAGCAGGGCTGCTGCAATCACTTTCTATGGAGGTGGGGAAAAAGGAATGATGCTGATTGCGAGTGTGGAGCTGAGCAGTCGGTTAAACACGTAGTGCAATACTGCGAGCTTCAGAAAATAAGGTGAAGCCTCCAAGACATCCACGAGGCGAAACCAGAAGCAATGAACAGGCTCTAAGCGCTGGAACAGAGACTATAAAATCTGATATAAAAATAATCGAAACGTAAGTCAAGTTAGTAAAGAAGCATTAATTGTATTAAGGCCCTTGTATACCTTGGGCATGTACACAAAAATGCACACTAAATTACCTTTTAATGTATGAAACACGAAAAAATATTGCATCTCACCTAATATGTGAGATACAACATTTTTCGCGAAAAAAGGTAAAATTTGGAGGTTTTCTTTCGATTGCAGTAAAAATAAAGGTGTTGTAGTTAATTAGTTAATATTGTATGCCTCATATTGTACATATATACATATTGGTTTCGATGAGGATGTAAAGTGACGGGATGTACATATGTGGCTGGATTGTATGTCAGTCAATTAATTCCGCCTTCCTATAATCCAGTACCTATGCCCTTTTCCTACCTACATAGATTGTCCATCTCCAATACTTCACCCGCAACAATATCATCGCCGCTCAGTAGCGAACGCATTCATTCTTTAGTATCAACTTGAACCTCGCATAAATATCAAATCCGCATCGCTCTAAACTTCATATAAGTTTTGCATCGCTCGTCTTAGCAAAAAAACAGTGATGATTATTGTGCACGCGTCGCATTTCAATTTAATAAAACATTTTCATCCCGCTTAATTTAACTTATCTGTGCTTGTGTTGTATTTAAGTGTTTCGTCGCCACGTCATCAGGAGCTGAGAGGAATGTTATAGAGTCCTTCAACCTTCCCCATTCCTTCAGGTAGGATCTTTGTTTCACTTACTTACTTTCCGGGTACGGGCTAAATTCTGCCACTCCAGTAAACCGCGATTTTTATCGTTTTGTCATTGGCCATAATCAGTTCGTTAGGTGTACAGCCTCCCCTCATCAGTGGACACATCAGTAGGTGGCTGTCATCCTGGGTTTTGCCACAATCACAATTAACATCGTCATCTGCAGGCAGGTACCCCCACCTCTTGAGGTTCTTCTTGCATCGAGTGACACCAGCTCTCAGCCTATTGAGGGTAGTCCACATAGAGTATGGGAGCTGTTCGCCCAATCGTGTACCCTCTTGTGAGTTAGTCTGTGACGTCGCTCCAAAATCCAGTTTCCAAAGTTCTTCTGTCCGTTGCTGTAAGGTCTCAACAGGAGAGGAAGTTTATTTCTCTTTATCTGGTTTGAATCATCTGCGTATTCCGTTATAATTTGTCTCTTCCAAATTTAGGTGAAACCATGCACCCCTTAAAAATCTCATCATAGTAATATCAATTCAACAACATTCAATAAATTATTTAATTACGCATCCGCCACACCACGTATGTATTTATAAAAAAACAAGGAATAATTTTTTTTTGAAAAAAAGAGCCTTATAGTGCAAGATCTTTACAATAGGAAAAAAATTCATAAAACTATCAGTTTGTTTTTATTTACATATTGAACCTAAATTATGGAGCTCTACGGTACAATGCTGTCTCAATCTTTTTTTTTTCTCTACGGCCTTTCACCCAAAATGGATGTTGCAGCCGTTACTTATCAGAAACATTAGATTACACAGATTTAATCACAAAAAATAAAAAAATAAATTTAAATAATAGCCATATTATTTACAATATATTTAAATATCATCAAAACCAAAGTATTATTTAGTTTCGAAAATTTTTATTTGATGCGAGTGATGTCATTTTTTTCTTTTATTTATTGCACTGAAATTGAGCCCTTTGACCCTAAGTTCCATGGAACACGTTTTGGGAACCGCTGTACTAAGCCAATAATCTTCTTATACTCCCCCTAACTCAGATCGTCACCCTCCCATACTTTCACTCAGCCCAATCCACCATTTTCGAATCACGTGCATATGACAGCGAATTCTATGTCAATTTTATATGAAAAATATAGTCTTTTATTTTGTAACGTGGGAGAACTTTCTACGTAACGAGTTAATAATTATATATGTACGAGGGAGGATAATATTAAAATCTCTTAAATCATTTGTTTTTTTTTTTTGTTGGGTGATATTTTGTGTATCGTTTATTGATTTACGACAAAAACACAGGTATTTTCAACATATTATGTCGATATTTAAACATTTTCCAACGTAACAAAAGTATGTTAAGATAAAAGAAGACCATAATACCCAATTCTTTTTTTGCTATGATGTTTTTTATTTTATTTTATTATTTATCTTTGTGTTACCTATGTATATTTTCTTTATTCTTTTTAAGCTCTTATTTTTTTTTAAACTTTTCTATGGACAATTCTTGATAGAACTCCATTTCAAATTATAAATAAATTTGGTATGGTAAAATAAAATCAAAGTTTTCAATTCTACTACTTTAATGACACTGACTAGTTTCGGTCATCCAGTGACCATTTTCAAAGTGTACTTTGACACTTTGAAAACGGTCACTGGATGACCGAAACTAGTCAGTGTCATTAAAGTAGTAGAACTGAAAACTTTGGTTTTATTTTACCATACCAAATTTATTTATAACTCTCATTTTTTGTTGATGTACGTATATAATTCTGTCACTCTGTAAACTGGTTGGTTGGAAGAAATTACCTAATGGCAATAAGCCGCCCGCCACTGTGCATTGTATTTGTTTATATTATGTAGAAAAAGTTAAATAAACAAAATAAAAAAATAACATATACATACATATTATACTTAGGCACCTATTACAAGAGTTAGTCCAGGGGGGCAAGTCTGGTCAGATGGTGAAATCAAAACCCTCATAATATGGGTACCTAATCATGAAGGTTTTTATTTCACCGTACGAACATTTATGATGGAAAATTTACTAACAATCACAATGATAGTTTAGTGTCAATATTATGTCGGACTTCGTAACTCTGATAGCTAGATATCTGATTTCTGAGCCAAAAGTCTGGGTTCGATTCCCGACGCAGACACAATTTTTATTTGTGTTTACAGTCTGGATAATCCTTGAGAAAAATGTTAAGTCCTTGAGAAGCATAGAAAAGACTTACACTGGATATAAGAAGGAACATGATTAACAATATGAACATGAGGAAAAGGCTGTGGTGTGATTGGTTTTAAACAGTTACACAGATCTCAAGGGTCTTAAAATACAATGCATATTTTTATTGAAATGCTTCCTCTTGCCCACATACTCAACGCGGAGATAATTAAGAGTCCTGTTCTTCACACTGATTGAGCTAACACCGGAAATGTACGGGAAAGGTAAGTCTTTTGGACGACTCGCCGAGAGAGAATTTATAGTCAAGGAAATAACCTAACAAATAGTTTAAGTTTTCTCTTCCTTTTTATCTTTTCTCGCTACAAGGCCGATATTATCATCAGAGGATTGTGTAAGTTTTTACCTTTATTTAATATCCAGACTTAAGGGTTCAATAGATTTGTGCTCATAACGAGAAAATATTTGAAAAATTCTGCGAACGGAAGTCGTTTCGATGAGAGTATTTTTTTTTCATATTCACGAAATATAATTTCCTATTCGCGCCGGGCGTAGTTGAAAAAGGTTTAATATAACCTTTTATTTTTTTCTCATAAACTCCATTTCGGTGGCTTCGAGATTAAAGATTCATTTCCTTTCGTTCAGCATCCGAAATTGTATATTCATTATTATTAAATCAAGTTTAATAAAATTTTCCCATAAAATGGGTCCGGATATCAAAGTCAACCGCAGTCAATGTTACGCCATTCTACTTAATGTATAGATGCCTACGTACCACGAATATGCCTTCAACTCTGCAAAAATGATGATAGCAATATGTGGTTCAGAAATAGATACACAGAGTTTTATTGAAACTTATGGATTTATGTTGAATTATAATGATAATATCTGACATGAGAAAAACGAATGCATTGTAGACAACGCTTAACTCTCCATTCATACATACATTCATACCATCACACCATGTCTCTTGCACGGTAGGCAGAGACAACCGAACGCCACATTTTTCTATCCTGGCACAACATAATACGTATGTAGCAATTTAAAAATAAATAATTACATAGTTACTAATGTCGAGAGCTTTAAGATAGTTCATAAATGCAGGTGTCATCTCGGAGATTCAGTCTTTAGGATTAGATAGTATTATTCTTCCAATATTTTATTTTTATTTTTTTATTTCTTTATCACACCATTTAAAGAATCTTATAACTATTAACATTATAGGTTGTCGAATATTTTTATTATTACATATGCGCAAACATTGGATTTTTTTCCCTGTCGGGAGTCAAAGATTTTTTTCCCTGTGTAGCTTTCATTATTTACAAAAAAACAATTCTCTCAATAGATGGCGTTACAACAAAATAAATAAAAAATAATAAGATTGTTGTTCATAATTTCACCCATAGATGGCTGTAGTAAAAATTCCTTATTTTCAAGCGAAAAGAATTTCAGTATTACAATATATAGAACTTTCAAAATTGAATTGATAGGGATCTCATTAAAAAGGCATAATTGGTGAACGTTGCGCAAGCGCATAAAGTGATCACGTAAGCCAACCGATGACAGGTCGTAAGCCCTGTAGGTGCATTGATTTCCCGGTTCTCCTACAATAAATATTCCAACTTCGTCTCTATTGAGATAATTAAAAATCTGTTAAAATTATAGGTTGTAACTATTTACATTTTTAAAAAGTATCTAAACAATATAAACTTAACTATTGTACATACACATATTAAAAAAATAGAATTGGAGTCATCATGATATTATGCATATATGTACATAATATTATGTTTGTAGGTATCTTGTAATTTTTATTTGTTAATTGCACAAACAATGTGGAATAGTATATCTTGGGAATACTGAACTGACAGAGCATAGATGTGATCCGTCAGTCATATATTTATTCAGTCGAGTCTCAGATCAAATCAAGACAACATAAAATTTATTAAACAATTAGTTTTTTTTTTCAAAAAAGAAAATAAAGAAAATAAAAATAACAATTATATAAATTATGTATTTTTACACTACGATGTCGAACATTTGATGTATTTTAGTTCTCCCGTAGTTCATGGTGTATTCGGAACATTTTCTTTTAAATGATTTCAGCGATATTATTTCTTTTAGTGATGAAGGCAACATGTTATAAATTCTGGGGGCAGTGAAAATAAAAATGTCTTTGACCAAAAGCAGTTCTAATGTGTGGAATTGCATAGTTTGTAGCGGTGCTGGCTCGTGTAGCTATAGATTGTTGTGTTTTTGGGTATATATAGTATATGCTGCATCGTTTGGTAGGAATGACCTCGTTCACATTGTGCAGATGAAAAAATAAAAGTATATAAGTAAACTCTTATTAGTTATTAGGCAATACAATTGCAACATGAATGAGGTCCAAAATGTTTCAGCAGTTTTGATCCAAGCAGAGAGGAAATCCATTTAAAAAAATAATCAAATAAAATCCAAAAAGAGTTTCTCCACAAAATCGTTTTTTATACAACCGTTGTGTTTGTACAACGTTCATGGGTTGACATTTATTCATTCATTCATTCATACCATCACGGCATATCCCACAATGTGGGGTAACCAGCGAAAGGTGTGCGGGTGTGCATTGCCTTATAAAAGGAAGCACAACACATATGTGTATACCCACACACCAGTCTCGTCTCACCTAAAAAGGCACTACATTCAGAATGGGTGGTGAATCTCATTGCTGAACTATGTCAGATGTTATTGTTGCCTGTTGTATTTTCGATTACCCGGCTCTTACGGGACACTCCAAAACAGTTATAGAAAAGCGTGGAAGCACTATTCTAAGCCGGTGCCTCACAGCTAGGTTGACATTTATATTCACAAAAATAAATCATTTCAAATCATGTTGTCAAATTGTATAAAAAGTTTGACGATGTCTGGTTCCGGACCCTAAATCTGATTACTCACCATCGGCTGAATCCGATGACAAGATGGCTGATCGATTTTGCGGGCGTAAATATTTAATTTTGGCGAAAATGCCTCCGGATTTTTGCATACGCGAAATGTCATTAAGGAGAGGTTTTGAGATCGCCCGAATCCCTCAGACATCACAGTCTGTGTAATTCGATTTCGAGTCTGGAAAAGTTTGTTGGAATCAAATCAGCAGCCTGTGTCTCAAAACCAATCGATGAACAATTTCGTTGATTTTAATTTCCTAAACTCCCCCTCATTTTACGATTCCCTTCCAAGACTTAATAGCACCAATTAAAAAAGAAATAATTCCCAAATGAACCATTGACTGGAATATGACCAGTAGGTACTATGAAAGGTTCAACCTATAAATCCACCCAAATTTATATTTCTCCCAAACCATGGTTCCACAAGGGCATGGACAAATGAGACGTGTCAAATATATGTCGCGTCAGACAAGGACACTGCCTTACTAACAGTCACCTATACAAGATACATGTAAGGGATAGCCCTTCGCGTGCTTGTGGAGAGGAAGTCGAGACCCTGGACCATATTGCGAAAATACTGCTTACAAAACCACAACTTTTTCTTATATTTTTCTCAAATAACTCCCGTAATACGACCCTAAGATGAATATTAAAACAATTATAAATATTGGTTTAATGCAGAAAATAATATCCAATAAATAAACTTATATATCGAGAGAGAAAAATCTGGCGTTCATTTTCGATCTACCTCCCCTAAATATGAAAAAGGTAAGTTGGTTGGTAAAGAAGGACATTATAAGTAAAATGAAAGTGAATGCCTTGAGGTGGTTTGGACATATTGAAATACTAAACGATGAACGACTGACCAAAAAAATATACATGGGTGTAAGAGATAGAGTAAATAACAGGGGTCGCCCCAAAAAAGGATGGCATGACCATATGAATGATATTTTGAAAGAAAGAAACATAAGTTTGAACAATCGACGAGCATGTATGATACCGATGCGTGCAAATGTAAAGAAGGACGGCGATCGATTCTCTCTGCTTACCCCGTAAGGGAGATGGAGTGATGGTATGTATGTAAAAGTTGGTATGCACGCATTCATTTTGATTGCACGAGCAGGACTGTTTGAATAATTTCATGGGCAATATTGACTGATTTATAAACAACTAGTGAGTACGACAAAGCCATACAACTGTGTTTACTTTAGTTATGGTGGCAGCGATTGTTGACTGGCCAAATTGTGCCGAGTTAACTTTACCTATAATAATAATTACTAATGTCAAGGTTGTCACATAATAAGGTTTTTCCCGAATCGTCCCGGAAGCTCATTTTTTTCTTTTCAGCCTCCTCATTCAGTCACTCGCCAAACGGTCCGCCTCCATGTGGGACTGTCTTGAACAGATCGAAGGTTTTCGTTTATTGAATAATACCTTGTAGTGGGATTGACAAGGTCACTCCGTCGATTCGATCTCTGGACATCCTAACAACAGGATTTTCTAATATGCACGCTTCCAATTACGACGAGCTTTTCGAGGATAAAGTAAAAGTCGCATTGTTTAGAGCCCTCCACCTTCTTGTATTCGTCATAATATTTCATTCACTAATAATTTGTAAAGTGTTTTGGTTGGTGCAAGCGATCGGATGCCAGAAGCTCGGATGATGAATGGACATAGAGTGTGTTGACTCGGAGACCTCGTACGACAAAGAGATATACAACGATATGCTGGCATGTCCTGGAGGCAAATTGCACAGGTCAGGTCGATGTGGAGTCAAATGGAGGAGGACTTCATCTAGGAGTGGACAGAAGTGGGCCAGCGAAGAGGATTCTGTGGAATTCTTTAGATTATTTTGGATTATATACATAAATATTCTTCTTCAGCAACCACTCTTGAATGAAGGACTTCTCCATTATTTTCCACGCCGACCGTTCGTGGGTAATATGCATCCATGCTTTACCCTTATATTTCATAATACCGTCTCTCGATCGAAGTCATTTGGTCACCTTAACCCTTGGGTTTATCAGCACAGGAGGTATTTCGTCAACTATTTTCTCCGATATTTCGTCAACTATTTTCTCCGAACTGTGATCAAGTGTTAACAAAGATAATTATGCACACCACGAAGCGCAACTCATCAAGTTCCCTGACGATTAACTTAAGTTGAAATAATTATTATTTGAATATATTAACCGATATTTTTTTAATGGTATCCCTAATGATAGAATTCACAATGGCGAAGGACAATGAACCATTTGTTTTATTTCATACCCACAGCACACACACACGAGACTTAATGGCAGAACGCTTAGTGTTTTGACACACAACATAAAAGCTAATGTCGGATATAAATGATGGAAATTTTCAAAGTCAATACCATTTGGCATCGAAATGAACAACGTATCATGTTGACTTTAACAACTATTTCTGTGTGATTTCATTTAAGGCTCATTTTAGGAATATTAGATTCGGATCGCGCATTCTGGTAACGTAGATTTGAATTAAATAATAAAACGTACCTATGGTCTATGAAACAAATGTACTGAATATTATTATTACTCAATTTCTAAGGTTATATTTTTATTGCAGATTATCAACTTCAATCATGCTGAGATTACATATATTCTGAAAGTTTAATCACAATATATACGTATGTGTATGCTGTTTACTAATGTACGGCGTGTTTATTCTACTTTATCGATTTTACATAGATTTAGAGGGTAACTGCTTCCAAGGTATGTACCTATTTTTTCAATTTGAATTTGCATCATTACTACAAAACGAATCATTTTGAAAAAAAAATAACCTATTAAGTTTGTATATTGATAAAGAAAAACATACTTAAACTTTTTAATAATTATTAAGTTCTGTATATTATATTCTTGTAGGAAAATAATAAGCATACCCCGATTTTTGAAATTGATATTATATTTATAAAAAACTATAAGGTATAGAGCATTATATTTTTTTATAAATAAAAGAAGATCAAAATATCTGGAAAAATACGATGTAAAGTTGCACTTATGCATCAGGTTAAGTTGATAAACGAAAAAAAAACTTTTATTTCGCAATGGCGCTGAATGGAAAATAAATATTTTTTGGGTTGATTTACTAAATCTGAAGCATTATTGCAACGTCACATCATATTTTTTCTAGATATTTTTGTCTTCTTTAATTTAAAAAAAATATGTTGAACTACGCCTTATATTTTATGAAAAATATAAGATAAACGTTGAAAATCGGGGTATGACATTATTTATATACAAGAATTTATACATAACATTATCAAAACGTTAAGGTATATTTTTTTTATTAATACCCAAACTATCTTAATGATTTTTTTCAAAACGATTTGATAAGAAATAATGATGGTACCTATATCAAATTGAAAAATAGTTTCTGTTTCTTTAATTTTTGAGATAAGTTTGATGAAATAATTTTGTGTGAAATTTATAATATTATGTGAAAGAGAGAATCTGCTCTGGCGGGAAAATAAACATGTATTACTTTTTATTAAAAAATAAATATCCTATAAAAAAGGTACGTTGGCAGCAGCCCCCCCCCCTCAAAGTACTCATTCGATTCATTTCAAATTTTGAAAATTGCTCAGTACTCTCTCTCTCTCGTTTGGATGGAAGGCCCCTCTGTTGGGAGACAATCTGACACTCCTTCGCTTCACGCTGTCCGGAGACTCAGATGGCAAGGCCGCTGACCAGCTCCGAACAGCACTCAGCGTAGACGTGTGCAGTTTAGGTGGAGCGCTAGCGACGACGTGAAGCGTCGTCTCAACGTGTCACTCCCCTCGGATAAACTGTTAAATACTACTGGACCAAGGTAAGAGAACATTTAAAGGCCACTCACCGTGAGGACGTGGTCTCCCAGCTTGGACCCCTGTCGATGATGGTGGATCGACAGCCCACCAGGCGTAGTCTGCATTGACCTACGGGTTGGTGGACGTCCTCGGCCACTGGGAAGGTCCGTGTTCAGCCCAACGTATGCAAAGAAGATTTAAACTTATAGTTAGCTTAGAGCCGATGGAAACGCCTAGGTGGCCAACCTGACCGAGGGAATCCGTCGGACGAAACCCTGGCAGGCGACTCGCCGAAACGCGCAAAGGCCTCTACGGTTCAGCCAGGGCAACAGTCTCAGGAAAAACCCAGCCAGCTGCACCAGGCTTGGCTCAAGTTAGAGTTTCTTACTTTCGTTGGGTAGAAAAAATACAATAAAAATTATTGCCGGCTCTGGGGCACCGGACTTGAGACGAGAAGTTATTTATTAATTTCTACTGCTGGCGGCTCAAATGGCGGCTAATAATTGCTCAGAGCCCATTTGATTTTGAAGAATATCTGAATAGTGCATCTCGATTGTTTTAAAGACAAGACACTTTCATAAAAGAATTATCAAGTTTTCACAATAAAATATTCAAATTAAAAATAATTAATCAAACTCATTTCATAAAATTATTGTAAATTTTCCTTACAAAATTTGTATACTCTGTGGAGTGACTAGGCAGTGAGGAGTATAGATTTGTCCACAACTCGCTTGTTTTCATAGTATACAAATGACGTTAATAAAAATATCAAATAACAATTGGTGTCTTGCAATTAAGTAATATCTTGATGAGATCAGACATCGTGTTTATTTCCGTATTTGATTATGATATTTGTAGATTTTCATGAGTCTGAGTCTGGATCTGTGAGACAATTGATATTGTAATTCTACAGAATGTGGCAACTTGTATTGGGTTTGTGTGAAATTAATGTTAATACCTGTTAAGTGCACGAGAAGCAATAGATTAATAAAAAATTGCATAAGATTTTTATTTTTTTAACAAATTTTTGAAAATATAATTTCTGACGAACCGGGAATCTTTTTTCGGGAAAAAATTTTCGAGATCACTTTAAGTACTTGTGCAAAGTTCACCAATTATGCCCTTTTATTTCAATGTTTCAACAGATGGCGTTAGAAATATATTTCCTTGTCATTTCGATAGATGGTGAAGGTACACTCAGCTTATTTTCAAACCTTGTGAAGTTACTTTGTAACATAATGTATGATAGATTTTCAAAGTTTCGATTGATAACGGAATTCAATAAAATTGAATAATTGGTGAATGTTGCACAATCGCTTAAAGTGATCACCTAAACCAGCCGATGGCAGTTGGTAAGCCCTGCAGGTGACTGATCTTCCATTTTGACTAAAAATATTATGTTTCCGTTGAGTTTCAATTTATTGAGAAATCAAAAACTGATTTTACCAATGTTTTCGATTAATTATTCGATTTAAGATATCAATAAAAGAAATTAAAAATTTACAATAACCCCTCTTATAAAAATAATGTTTTTGCATTTTTTTACTATATATTTTTTGTTTAATCCAAGAAATAAGTGACCATTCCAATTGGTCCAGCCGGTCTTGATATATAAATGATGTAACTAACCCGACTTTATTTTATTTATTTAGATATTTTATTTTATTTATTTTATTTTATTTAATTAAGCACAGACACAGGCATGAATGCCCAAATATTTCTGCGCATAATTGCTTATATATGGGAAGTACATATCATAATAAGAATTGTTTGTAAGTATATAAATTTCCTACCTACACTACACTATGCAGTGTACGGAAGGTGCAGTGTCTATTTTACATGATGTATATAATTATTATGTTGCGGGTGGATGTTACATAGTAAGTTTATAGTTGTAGATTTAAAGATTAAACAAATGAAACATGAAAATCAACAATAATTAAACATGAGAATATGAACAGAGAAGTTATACATAAATTTAAACTATATAATTAAGAGGTTACGAACTGGGATATTATGTGTTTTTTGAAAGTTAATTTGGAGTTTGAGAATATGTCAATATAATTAATTTGATGAACTGAGTTGTATATTCTGATTAAGCGAGGAATTGGAGAGAAATAACCGATATTCGTATTATAGAATTTTAAGTGAAAAATATTTCTAATTGTGGTATTTCTAAGTGGTACTGTTATTTGAATTTGTGGAAGGATATTTGGTACATCTAACTGATAATTTAATATTTTATATAGTATCATCATATCTGCGATTTTTCGTCTATTATTTAATGATATTAGATGAAGATATACCAGCCTGTCATTATAACATTCAAATTGATGGCTTATCCCCTCTCTAAAAACCAAAATTCGTGTTAATCTTCTTAAACATAGTAGGTTATATTTTGTTTTTTATCTAAATTTTTTTTGCTATCAAAGAATCTTATGAAATATTGACACAGGCGTATCTTGCCAAACGTTTATTCTGAATTTTAGTTGGATCTATTAAATGTTTAATTTCCTTTCCATAATATCTGTTTTCGTATAATGCTACAGATATATTACCATATTTTAAATGTATCAAGTGCTGTTTGAGTATTTCACCTAATGGTTCCATATTATAAGCCTACACAGACCAGAAGCTTTTAGAGCTAAGTCCTTTTAGCTTTCAGCGACCATCACGCTGCATTGTCTGTGCTCAGAATGTTTATCCCGTGGGAAACATTGCAAATGGTGTAGCCAATATTCAAATACTTAATGTCATAATAATATACATTCGGAATTTCATCTGGGTTTTCAGACTATCATTGAAGTGGTTATAGAGTGTCCAGAGCGCATTGAAGATTCTCATAAAAAGTACACAATACATTCAATAACTGAATCGGAGAAAATAATTCTCCAAGAGGTACTACACACTCAACGGCCTTTCTCTTAATCCTCAATCATCATCATCGTCTTCAGTCATCAGGCAGAACAAGCAGATACTCAAAATTATTTCATATACATAGGTACCACACTGTAGTACTAATAAACATATTTTCCACATATTTGTAAGCAGTATAATACAAGGTGCTATGATACTGATATACATATTGTGCGTTCATGTATGGGGTGTGGATGATTATAATTTAATCGTCCAATCATTCCATACAATATAATATTATATGTTCATAAATGCATGAAACCACTGGGCTTCTAGCCTGTTTTTCATGCTTAAATAAATATATAAATAAGTAAATAAATAAATAAATAAATAAATAAATAAATAAATAAATAAATAAATAAATAAATAAATAAATAAATAAATAAATAAATAAATAAATAAATAAATAAATAAATAAATAAATAAATAAATAAATAAATAAATAAATAAATAAATAAATAAATAAATAAATAAATAAATAAATAAATAAATAAATAAATAAATAAATAAATAAATAAATAAATACATACATACATACATACATACATACATACATACATACATACATACATACATACATACATACATACATACATACATACATACATACATACATACATACATACATACATACATACATACATACATACATACATACATACATACATACATACATACATACATACATACATACATACATACATACATACATACATACATACATACATACATACATACATACATACATACATACATACATACATACATACATACATACATACATACATACATACATACATACATACATACATACATACATACATACATACATACATACATACATAAAAAAATTAATTAATTAATTAATTAATTAATTAATTAATTTATTAATTAATAAATAAATAAATAAATAAATGAATAAATAAATAAATAAATTAATTAATTAATAAATAAATAACACATATCCGCAATATCGCAGGAATATATTGGCAATGACGCAGTGATATGAGGCTTAGAACATCTTACTCTTTTATCTCTCCGCACTTCCCCAATTACTACATATCCCTGCATCATTTGTATGTTTTTAATTTTGAATAACTTATACTGTTTGGTCCTCATTGTTTTATTCTATATTTTGTATTTTATTTCAATATTTACAAATTTTACAAATTATTTACAAATTTAATTTTATTTTATAATCACCTACGCATAATGTATCTAATGTTGGAAGATGAGGGAACTATATTGGCAAATATTTAACATTCAATGTTGTCTTTTGTAATTTGGTACTTGCTGTATGTTTCCTCTTAAATTAATACATCATAAGCTCGACAGCCCTGAGTATGCATCGGATGAATCCAGCAATCTCTTCCATTTTTGTCACCCTGAAGCCTTGGCTTTCCAGTTTCTGATTTGCGAAATGAATGTATCAGCGCTGACAGAGCCCATCCATCGCAGTTTGGGCCTTTCTGGTCTTCTTCGTCCTTGCTGTGTGGAGAGTGTGATGTGTTTTACAGAATCGTCATCCATTCTGATTCTGTGACAGGCCATCTTATTCTACCTCAATGGAACTGATCACACCACTTCTCCATATATATTATGTCATATAGCTATTACCATCAGTATCTCTCAAGGGACCTAATACTGTTTTGAGGATCCATTTCTCGAATTCTGCAATGGATTCCTCTAGGGCCTTCATTTATACCCAGGTTTCAAAAGCATACGTAAGAACTGGGTGTATCAGAGTTTTATAATTTACCGAAAACAGATAAATTTTACATAGATTTACTAAAGAAGATTAATATTTTTTTTTATTATTGAATCCAAATAAAATCTAACAATATACCTACAGACAATAAAATATCAGAAAAAGTACAATTTAAATAAATAGTAGGTATGTATTTTTTTATATATTTTACTTCGTATAATCCACCTCACTAGCCTGAGTCTGTTCCGAGGTGGCAGATTTTTTTTGCGTTATATCTGACAAGAAAAATATTAAAATTGTTATAAACAAGAACTTGTTATTAAATATACCTTTTATAAAATAAAAAAAATAAACTATTGTAACTTGATCATGTTTCCGCAGTATATTATAATACCCTTGTTTCTAATCCATGATTCTATTGTTTTTTCGAGTTTCAAATTATTCATCAAAAGTATGTCCGTTAATTCGTTCTTTATCGTATTAAAAATGTTTGGAGCTAAATAATAGTAGTGTATTTGTCCGAATGTCGTGTTTGTCATTGGAGTCATGAGAAAATGCCTGCATGTTGTCTCGTAATTGTGTTGCGGTTAAATGTGATTTGTTTTGTCTTTATGAAAATGTATAGAAATTATTTTGATATAATATAACTGTGGAATGTTGAAAACTGAAAAATCTTCAAATAATTGAATTTTATATATCATTTACAGACACATTGGTTGGTGAAAACCTCCGAAACAGAAAACAAAATCAGCCTTTATTCTAAGACGTAAGTCTGGTAGTCGCTAGCTCTTCGTTTATAATAATGTAATGAAGAAAAAGCTGCAGGTTGGTAGGTTTGTTTTTATCATATAAAAATCAAACACAAGTAAATATGGATTTCAATACCAGCTTACAAAATATTGTATCAAAATATACGATATTCCAACTTATACGACAAATAGTATATCTCGAGTAATGTTTGTAAAATCCCATCTTTATTGGTAAAACCAAGAAACATCCAGAATATGGCAACACTCTCCGTATAATAATGTGTATCCGTTGGTACCTACTGGCACAAAATTAAAGCCATTTATCTTCTTCGTTTCAAATATGGAAATATGAGAACAGTAAATGTTGCCCTCGTTGTAAATATTAATTCTCTTTCCGATAATGAAAATTATGTTTCCTCCTGGAGTATACCTACGGTCGCCATTTGTCTAAATTAAAAAAGGCTTGTGTAATATTTTATTGCCTGGTTAATTAATTGTGTTGTCTTACTTACCTCGATGTCTGTTTTTTGTATATCTGTTTTCTTTATTGAATAAATGTATTATAGCTAGTTTTATAAAAATTAAAGGATACTTAATGTCGACTTTAAAAAAAATGCGTTTCATAACAACAAAATGACAAGTTCACTTTAATTTAAAGTGCATTGTCTTCGTACTTTAGTCACTAAAGTCTTCTTTAAGAGCAGTTCATTTTTTATCACCAGAGTGTGCTGCGATATGACATATTGTTCATGTCAGTTGTCAGATCTCGTTGATGTCAATATTGTAAGTTGAATGTTACTGGTGATATTCAATAGTTTTATTATTTATTTATTTATTAATTTATTTATTTTTTTTTTTTTTTTTAAAAAAAAATGAATATGTCCTTGTTAAACAAGTACATATACATCTTCCTACGTTCCCTAAAATAAGCAAATAAATGCTTGTGCTATAGGTGAACGAAATCAGTCGAAGCAGGATTCGAACTTGCGACCACTGGATTACTAACCCAGCGCGCTAACCGCTCTGCCATCGACCCATCTATATTATTTATTTATTATATATACGCCCTTAATAGGGCATTTACAAAAAAATAAAGGATAAATAGAACAATGTAAGCATAACAAAATAAAAATAAGTGTAAATACATCGATTATATTAGGTACATAATGAAAAACCTTAAATTATCATTTAAACATGTTTTTAAAATAATTAAACAAAATGATATTTTCATCATAGAGCTAATTAGAAGATGGTACGGTGATACTGTGATACGGCGCGTGAAAAGTGTATAGGAAAAGAATCGACCACATGGAAAAGTAGAAAAAATTTTGATAAGTTTCGATTCCATAAACATGTCCTATACACCAAGGAACAATTCAATGACAGAAATCACATATAATATGGTAGTAGACAGAAAGATTTACCTATGCTTTTAGTTATGTTTCCAAAGATTTTGATAGCAATATTGCCAACTTTCAGGTATTTTGGTGACTGGTGACATTTCTGCCTTTTGGTAAAGTACGCGGCATTATTATGAAACGCAACGACTTAAAGGCGACATTGAATTTTTAAAGAACCTTTAACTAAAGGGTCCTTTTGCTGCATTTTATGAAACTGGCTGTTAGAGATATACTTTTCATTTCAAACAATTATTATTATCTTTATATTCGATATCAATGAATCTTTTTGGATAATAATACATTTTGATTTTGTTAAACTCCCACTGAACTTATTGCATTTATTTATTTATAAAAAAATCGAGTTAATCATCTAAAGATATTTTATTTTCAACTAACCAGCGTTTCCAGTCTGGAGAGACTAGATTTGAATGATAAAAAAAACATATTTTGTGCTGGGAATTGACTCAGGATTCCGACAGAGGCAGTAAGAAGAGACAGTAAATAGACATGATCTTTATAATTTATTTTTGAATGACTGAGCGTATAGAACACTTATAATTCTTGTTTATGGTATAATATTATTTGTTCCCTGGCAACTTTGATTTTATTTCGCTAAGCTTGCGGCACTTTTTCTCAGATAAATGTCAATAAACGGAACGGGTATGCTATTTTGACGCATGTTTTTTATTTGGTTTATACAAAGGAATTTTATATTGTAAATTTTTATTGTTTGTTTTGCATTTTATTTCAAATTTATGATAACATGTAATTTGTTTTGTGTGTATTGAATAAATCAATGCAAAAAATGTTATTTACAATGTTTCAAATGACCCTTTCACACCCAGTGTCATTTTTTTTTCACTATCCATGAAAAAACAAATTTTTTTCACAAAAATGTTTTCGTTGTTAGAACACGTTTCCCTATGATATTTATTTTTTTTATCCAAAAATATTAATTTGGGTGAAAAAGGGTTAATAGCACCATTAAGAAAAACAAGTTACCAATCAATGTGTAGAAGCATATTTCCTTTAAATCCCTTCCATGCCATTGTCCCCTCACCGATGTATGAGAATTGTCACTTGTCAAAATAATTTTGGGTGACAATAAGTGTCAAGTGAAATTAACCAGTACAAGTTTGAAGACCACTGCGTGTGGATGTGTGTAAAATAAAAAATAATCAGTGAACCAGGAATATAGAAGCATCGGTGAGATCGTTTAAAAATACAGTCCACTACCTACCATCTAATACCCATCACCTGATGTTTTCTACATAATATTTTGGCCCTTCTAACCGAATTCGAAGTGTTTTTTTGTGTTATTTGTTGCGAATTCTGCATGTTGCGGTGGTTTCAAATAGTAATTTGTAGGTACTCAATTTTGTTACAATATTGTGGTGATTAATTATCACATAATATTATTTTGTGATTATTGTGAGGTATAATAAGGTACCATATTAATGTTAATAACATTATTGTGAATGCAGTCGGGTAGAATAAAATACCACATTATTATTGATACAGTGAATTTGTGTTTGCATGCAATTATAGTTTATAAGTATAAGTTTAAAGTTTTAAAATGGCTGATAACATTAAAGCAAGGATGTTAAATGCTATTTCTAGAATTAGGAATACATATGAATTAAGAGATCTGTGTGAAAAAGGCAATATCGAACGAGATGAAATATTTTTAGCTAGGTGTCAGAGAGTTGATGAATGGTATAAATTGGTCAATGAATTAAGTGACAGCTTGATTGGAATATATACTGATACAAAATGTGATACAGAGTTGAAAGAGTTGAGTGAAATAATTCAGAAATGTGACATTATGTATTTTGAAATAATGAGAATTAAAAATCGTTTATCTAATGGTGTGAAAATAAATGCAACTGATGTATGTAATAAAATTCAGAGAGCTCCTATAATAAATTTACCTGTTTTTGATTCCAACGTCGAAAATTGGAATTCGTTTCATGACATGTTTGTGTCATTGATTCATGATAATATTGGATATACAGACATAGAAAAATTTCATTATTTGCGAACGTCCATAAAGGGATTTGCATCAACATTTGTTAATTTACCACTGATTAGTGATAATTATAATATTGCTTGGAGTACATTGTGTGGACATTATACTAATACAAGATTACAATTTGAATATTACATGAATAAAATGTTTCAATGCAAATCTTTAGTTGGTGAAAATGTAGGGCAATTAAGCGAATTATATCATACATTTAATGAAAATATATTAGCTCTGTCAAATATGAAATGTGAAAAAATGTTAGATCAGGTATGGGGATTTATATTTATTAATAAATTAGATGAATCTACACGTCGAATAGTGGAAAGTAGATTAGATATTCAGGAAATTCCTTCAATAAATAGAATATTTGAAATAATTCGAAGTCAATTGCAAGTATTAAAATTTTCACGTCAGAGTAATTCACAAGTAAAGCGTAATAATTATAATCATAAATCAGACAAAGGGTTTGTAGGTAATATTGGCCAACTTGAATGCTATATGTGTAAGGGTAGTCATACGATACACAATTGTGACACATTTATTAATAAAACTGTATCAGAGAGAAAGGATATTGTCTCTAAATTGAAATTATGTTTTTGTTGTTTTGGAAAACATCTGATAAAGGATTGTAAGTCTAACAAAAAGTGTCAAACTTGTGATAGGAAACATAATGTTTTATTGCATACTGATAATTCATCGGTAGTAGGTATCTGCCATAAAGGGATTCGGGGTAATGAATCTATTGGTCAAGTGATATTAGGAACAATTATAGGATATGTCCAGGGAAAAGATGGGCAATTTTATAAGGCCAAGTGTTTAGTTGATTCTGGAAGTCAGGTTACTTTGATGTCTGGGAAGTTTTGTAAGAATATAGGATTCTATACAAAAGGGCATTCTGTATCATTGACAACGCTGTCTTCTACTAATATTAATGTAAAGGGTTCTATGCAATTTTGTTTATTTAATAATAAATATAACAAGTCGCTATTTGTAAAGAGTGTAGTGGTGGATGCGCTTCCATCAAACTTGCCTAGGAGAGATTTATCTCATCAGTGTAGAGTTTTGACTCAAGATTTAGAATTGGCAGATAATGAATTTTGGAAAAGCAGTAATATTGATATATTATTAGGTGCTGACATGTATGGAAAATTGTTTACAGGAAATTGTAAAAAATTATCAGAAGATTTATATGCATTTGAGACCATATTTGGGTTTGTAATTTTAGGTCAAGATTTTGTACATGATAACAATGAGTTGTTAACATGTTTTGTATCATCTGATGTGTTAGATGAAAAATTAAAAGGGTTTTGGGAAATAGAAGAGGTAAACACAGTATCAAGTAGTAGGAAAATGTCACATTCGGATGAGGAATGTGTTCAGTTATACAATGATTTACATTATCGTAATGACGACGGTAGATTTGTAGTACCGCTCTTATTAAAAAAAGATATTCACGTACCATGTGTTGGTACTTTTGGTTTTGCTCTTAAAAGATTAACTAATATGGAAAGAAAATTTTGTAATAATTTGGAAATTAAACTTGAATATACAAAGTTCATGAAGGAATATGAGATGTGAGGACACATGAAAGAAGTTCCTTTACAAGGCGATCCAAATGTATATTATATTCCTCATCACTGTGTTCTGAAACCTGATAGTTTATCTACTAAATTGAGAGTTGTTTTTGATGGCAGTTCTAATACGAACGCAACTGGTGCATTAAACAAATATTTACATGTAGGTCCAAAGTTGCAAAAGGATATAATCGAATTATTGTTAAAGTTTAGAATCTATAAAATCGGGTTTTCTGCTGACATAACTAAAATGTATAGACAAATCAGGCATGAAGATAGAAGATATCAGCATGTATTGTGGCGAGAAGATCCGTCACAACCTGTCAAAGAATATGAGTTATGCACTGTGACATATGGTTTAGGAAGCTCACCCTATAATGCAATTCAAACAATAAATCAGTTAGCTTTGGATGAAAGTGATAAATACCCATTAGGTGCTAAAGCTCTTCGTAATAGTACATATGTAGATGATATTATATGCGGTGATCATAATATTGAAGATGCTATTATTTTACGAGATCAGTTGATTTCTATTTTACGAAGTGGTTGTTTTGAATTGTCAAAATGGGCAACTAACTGTCCTGAATTTATTCAAGATTTTAATAAATCTGATAGCAGTGTGATCTGTTTTGCTGAAGACAGTAATCATATTAAATTATTAGGAATTAAATGGGATTTTGTGAATGATGTTTTTAGTTATCAGGTTAAGAAAATTGATATTAAATATACAAAGCGTATGATTCTATCGGTCGTTTCATCTATATATGACCCTGTAGGATGGATCACTCCGTTTACATTTTTATTGAAAAGTTTCATTCAAAATTTGTGGAAAATGAAATTGGGATGGGATGATATTATTCCAGAATCCACGAAAGTCCAGTGGAATAAAATAGTTGATCAAATGTCTTTATTAGAGGAATTTAAATTGAATAGGTTTTTTGGAACTAGCGTTGATAGTCAGTGTTATTTAGTTGGCTTTTCTGACGCCTCTAATGACGGATATAGCGCTGTTTGTTATTTGGTTACTGAGGATAGTAAACAAATATCTCTGGTGACTGCCAAGTCTAAGGTTGCTCCAATTAAGATGCAAACGATACCACGCTTGGAGCTCTGTGGTGCATTATTATTATCAAAATTAATTAAATATACTTTATCTGTATTTCAAGATGCAATTATTATAAAGGATGTATATATGTACACAGATTCTAGTATTGTTTTGTCGTGGCTTAAAACACCATCATATCTATTAAAATTATTTGTTGCAAATCGAATAGAACGTATTTGGGAAAACGTGCCTCATGGAAAATGGTTTCATGTGAGATCTCAATGTAATCCAGCAGATTGTGCATCTAGAGGATTATATCCAGAAGAATTAGTTGGTCATACGTTGTGGATAAACGGTCCAGAGTGGCTGTTAGAACCTGTTGACAGATGGCCACGGTGCGATGATTATATTGTACCTGCACAATTGCCAGACTATAAAGGGTTAGTTAATCAATCTAATGCTTTAATTTTAGAAGATAAAGATAGATTAGGATTGTATAACATAACTAATAAATATACAAAGTTAACACGCATAGTAGCTTGGATTTTAAGGTTTAAAAATAATTGTCTGTTGAATGTTAATAATCGCACTAAAGGAGATTTGTGTAATAGGGAAATGGAAATTAGTTTACAAGCAATTATAAAATATGATCAGAGTTTACATTTTATTAAGGATATTAATATGTTAAAATACAAAAATCAATGCGATAATCCTCAACTGCAGAAGTTGAATTGTTTTATAGATAAACAGGGACTTGTCAGAGTGGGCGGAAGAATTAGATATTCTGCACTACCCGATAAAATGAAATTTCCAATATTGTTGCATAAGCATAGTGAGTTTGGAAAATTATTGATAAATTATTTTCATATTATCATATTTGCATGTGGGTCCCAGATCACTGCAACATTTAATACAACGGAAATATTGGATTGTTTCAGCGAGAAATAGAATTAAGTCTGTTTTGTCAAAGTGTCTTGTGTGTAAGCGATTTAGTATTTCACCAGTGCAGCCAATAATGGCTGACTTGCCAGCTATTCGGGTTACTCGTCATCGACCATTCATAAACGTATCAATTGACTTAGGCGGGCCGTTTATTTTGAAGGAAAATAAACGTCGCAATTCGAAAACGTATAAGGCATACTTTTGTGTTTTCGTATGTATGACTACAAAGGCCATACATATTGAAATTGTCAATGAATTATCTGCTAGTGCATTTATTGCTTGCTTAGAGAGATTTGTATCTCGACGTGGTTTATGTACTACAGTATATAGCGATTGCGGAACAAATTTGGTTGGCACACGTAAATATTTGACTGGAGTTTTTAAATTTTATAATGACTGTATCCAGGATACAGATTTTCGAAATTTCTGTCTCGAAAAATGCATCGATTGGCATTTGAATCCTCCTAAAGGTCCACATTTTGGTGGTCTACATGAGATCAACGTAAGATCTATAAAGTATCACTTAAAGCGAGTTGTTGGCAACCAAGTGATGACTTATGAGGAATTTAATACAGTATTAATTAAGATCGAGGCGGTAGTGAATTCCAGACCACTTGTTCCTATGTGTAATGATATTGACAGCGTAGATGCCTTAACGCCAGCTCACTTTATTATAAGTGAGGTATTGGTTGGTATTCCAGAGTATGACGTCACAGATATTAAATTGAATAGGTTAGATAGATGGCAGATGATCACAAGAATGTATCAGGATTTTTGGAAACGTTGGAGTGTGGAATACCTCACTTCACTTCAACAGCGTAAAAAGTGGTTCACTTCAGTGCCTAATATACAGGTGGGAGATTTAGTGTTAGTGAAAGAAGAAAGGTTACATCCTTTACAATGGAAATTGGGAAGAATTGTGGCTACCATGCCAGGAAAGGATAATATTGTACGGGTGGTAAAAGTTAAGACAAAAGAGGGAATATTTGTTCGACCTGTTGTGAAAATATGTCCCTTAGATGTTTAATAGAAATAGTTAAGAATAATGTTAGTCTTATAGTTTTAGTTGGTTATTATAACAATTAAGTTAAATGTGTTTTCGTTATGACAGAAAGGTCTGTCTATTGTTTTCATTGATATAGTCTGTGAACTATCTTTTTGAATTTTTTTTAATGTGATTTTGTTGTGGATAGTATGTTATTGAATTTTTTTTGTGTGTTTGTAATTTCATGAATTGGACAATGTGGAGTTTTATTTTGTGATGGCTGCATTAGTGATATGAGTTTGTTAAAAGTTAATTTTGTTTGTGGCCACCGTGATATGTACAATTCGTCAAATTTTGTTTAAAATTTGAGTGGGCGGTTATGTAGAAGCATATTTCCTTTAAATCCCTTCCATGCCATTGTCCCCTCACCGATGTATGAGAATTGTCACTTGTCAAAATAATTTTGGGTGACAATAAGTGTCAAGTGAAATTAACCAGTACAAGTTTGAAGACCACTGCGTGTGGATGTGTGTAAAATAAAAAATAATCAGTGAACCAGGAATATAGAAGCATCGGTGAGATCGTTTAAAAATACAGTCCACTACCTACCATCTAATACCCATCACCTGATGTTTTCTACACAATGTAAAAGTGAAATATTGCACAGTAGGTACAATTTTTGTATATCATATTTTGCAAATGATTGTTCTGTAAACTGCAGTCTTACTAATAAAAATCTAATGCACATCCGTTGACCAGCGTTTTGTTTTTTGAAAATCTTACTAATAAACGCTGTATAACGACTGGGTAGTTGCAACAGATGGATGCAGTGTGCCCAAGACAGGGAGTTGTGGAGGATCAAAGGGGAGGCCTATGTCCAAGAATGGATGAAAACTGGCTGAAGAAGAAGAAGTTGCAACAAACGTACAACAAAAAATAATCCGACAATATTGTAATTTTGAACTCGCGCATGCGCAGAGCCGCCATCCGCCATCTGGCAATATAATTTTGACGTTTGTCGTACTTAATATTGTCATGTTTTTCACATTTCATAATAGGAATATGGAAAATATAACGAATAATTTCAGCATACGAATACCTAAGCGAACACCATTGTCCAACTGTCGATTCGTTCATGAGAATTCAATTCTCTTAATGAATCGACATTATCCAACTGTCGATTTGTTCAGGAGAACTTTGCTCTCATAACATATCGACAATGTTTCAAGCCAGGATACGCGAGAATTGTATGCAGAGGTCTACTTTTTTCACGGCTTTTCCAACTTTGAAGTCAAAAAACACCAACTTAGAGGCTTCGCAGCATATATGTTCCATACACGGATTTACTCAGAATTCGGAGTAGAACATTTCGTGTGTCTGTGTGTGTGTGTGTGTGTGTGTGTGTCTGTGTGTGTGTATGTGTGTGTCTGTGTGTGTGTGTGTCCGTCTCCCCCTTATACCTTTTGATCCGCTCTATTTACAAAGCCCAAAATTTCAGAATATATAAACAGTTATAGGCCTACAAAACTTTTATACTCAGAATTTAGAATTTTTGTTTCAGTCAGGGGTTATCAACTTTTGAATTTTTAATTTATTTTTCCATATATCTCAGAAACCATAAAAGCTAAAACGCTGAAAATTGGTATAAACATAGAAAAATACAAAATCTCAAATATATTTATTCAAAAAAATTCCAGGGTTTCTCAAACATTTTTTATTAAGAAAAATATTTTGTATGATAAATATATGAGTTAAACTGCCTATATTTTCATTTTTTTTTTAAATATCGAAAAAAGCCGAAACACCCCAACTAGATAATTTAATTTTCTATAAAAAATATTAACATGGTATTAGCACATCTCAAACTTTTTTAACAATTTTTATAAAAATTGAATTTAGTGACGACATCGCTTCATACATTTTGTATGGCAGTCGCCTATACACAATATGTAAGAAGACTTAATAGTTTGATACTTCATCTCCAAACATACATACATACATATACCATCATGCTATTTTCATATTCTGGGTAGGAAAAAAAGATCTTCCTCCATACTATCCTATCTTGACATAAATACCTACATATGTTGTATAGAAAACAAAATATCTGAAAATATTCAATAATTTGTATTTATGGGTTTATAGTTTGGTACATATTCTTCAACTATACATACTATCGCTATCGACAGTTGGATCTCATGTGTTACATGCAACTAGTAACACCAACTAGAGGCCTCGCAGCATATATGTTCCCATACATGGATTTACTCAGAATTCGGAGTAGAACATTTTATGTGAGTTATGTGTGTGTGTGTGTATGTGTGTGTGTGTGTGTGTGTGGTGTGTGTGTGTGTGTGTGTGTCCCCTTATAACTTTTGATCCGCTCAATTTACAGAGCCCAAATTTTCAGAATATATAAACAGTTATAGGCCTACAAAACTTTTATACTCAGTATTGTGAATTTTTGTTTCAGTCAGGGGTTATCAACTTTTGAAATTTTGGTTTATTTTTTCATATATCTCAAAAACCATAGAAGTTAGAACGCTGAAAATTGGTATATACATAGACAAATACAAAATCTCAAATTTATTTTTTCAAAAAAATTCCAGGATTTCTCAAACATTTTTTATTAATAAAAATACTTTTTTTATGATAAATTTTTGAGTTTAACTGCCTATATTTCCAATTTTTAAAAAAATATCGAAAAAAGCCGAAACACTCCAACTGGATCATTTAATTTTCTATAAAAAATACTTACATTGTATTAGCACATCTCAATTTTTTTTAACAATTTTAATTAGAAGACTTGATACTTATCTCCAAATATATGTACATACATACCATCATGCTGTTTTCATATTCTGGGTAGGATCAAAGGACTGATCTCCATACTATCCTATCTTGACATACATACCTAGGTACATGTGTTGTATAGAAAACCAAATATCTTAAAATATTAAATAATTTGTATTTATGGGTTTATAGTTTGGTACTTATTCTTCAACTATAGGTACTATCGCTATCGACAGTTGGATCTCATGTGTTACATGCAACTAGTAGATATTGAAAAAGAGCAAATTATTTGACAACGTTTCGCTCCTAATAATTTGTAGAGGTTTCGTCATTTATTCCAAGACATAACAATATAGGTAAACACGCATATCAAAATATAATTTGTATTGTGATAGATGTAATTTGTCCTAAAACATCGTTAAACTACCTCTGACAGCTGTGCAAGCGATGTGTAAAATTTGTATAAGAGATAAAATATTATAATCTTTGACCAACTGATCTGCTACACAGCGTTTATTGGTAGGTAATGTATTTGCCTACACGGGTGTTAAACGGTCGTGTTACTTTTACAGCACGTTTATTAGTAAGGCTTATATTTTAAGAAGGTAATCTTTACTATTTAAAATGCATTGTTTGTATGTACCAAGTGATTTCACTGTTTTATTTAATTGTTTATCAAACTGCATTTTGCAAGAACAAAAACAAACAGAATACTGCTGCCCATCTAGGAAAACCCTGTTCTTGGCAATGACATTTTTTTATATAGACACGTTATATGAGGACAAAATGCTCTACAAAAATGGCTCAGTTTAAGAAAGTCATACAATATCACCAATAACAGCAAAGAATGACGAATTCCATTAGTGAGAAAGAGATAACACAATAATAATTATTCAGACAGACACTGCAGACGTGTTTTCCCTTTTATTCCCGGGTTATCACTCACACCAAATGATAGTAAAAGAGACGAACATACATTATATATATAAAGTTATAGATGGGCAAAAAAGCGAATCCCCTCGGCATCGCATACGCTGCTGTCACAAGCAGACGTGACTTGACGCGTGTATTAATAAAAAGTAAATTGCATTTTAATCAGCTAAAGTAGTTGGTTAATGTATTTTTTAGGCTCGACGTCATCAAAAGGTAAAGCTCTGTAGCTGCGCTCCTGGGTTACGAACTACAATATGTACATATATCCTCAACAATCCCGAAGATTCCCTAAATTTCCGAAGATTAACGAACCACAACCCATCGCTTTCCATGACCAGACCTTAGAAAACGCACCTTCATTTTACCAAAGTCAAAGTTGATATTAAATGCGAAAATTATCAAAACAAATAATAATAAGTAGTACTAAAGATAGTAAGTATCATACAATTACTTAAATAATATGTTGAGAAAACTAATTTATTTGAAATATTTGATCAAATTCGAATACATAAAATATATTTCTTAAGCTCAAATGGTAAAACTGTTGATGAAATTGTTTCTGCAACCAATTTCCATTCAATTTATAAAGCAACTCGCACACGCGAGTCGCTATTTTCATTAAAGACTAACTAAACCTAACCAAAATATAATGGGAATGGAGATTTATGTACCTTCGTACACATCATACTATTATTTTGTTGTATTTTATTAATAACCGTTTAATATTCGGTTAGGTTTAGTTATTTTTAATGTAATAGCGACTCGCGTGAGCAAGTTGCTTTATATTTTTTTATTTACGGCTTGAAAGCCTATTTAAAAAACAATAAGTATACAATGATTAAAACTTTAAATTTTAAAATAAAAGAAAATTTAAACTAACATAATAAAATCGATAATATCAACAATGGTTAAAACTTGAAATTTTAAAATAAAAGCAAATTTATAACAAACATAATAATATCAATAATATCATTGAATAGAAATTGATTGGAGGAAAATTTTCATCAAAAACTTTTGCCATTTGAGATTAGGAATAAGTTTATTATCTATTCGTATTTGTCAAGGCATTTGTCAACTATAATTTATATGTCAACATATTTGTATCTACTTTTATGATTTTACACATTTTTTTATTTTTTTATGTTCAAATTATCGCGATTAATGTAAAATATTGTATCTATGTAGATTAATTCTGAATATACCAGTGTTGATCATGTAAGTAGTTCTTTTATTTGAAACCCATCATTACCATAAATAATATATTATCAAATACTTATTGAACTGACATTTTGCAATATCATATTTGAAGGTAGATGTATTTTTTTTTTTGTTTAATGGCAATTCACCCTACAGAGAGTGCTTTTTGCCTTGGTGGAAATATCATAAATTGGTTGAATTTGTTAAAATTAAATTAATTAGAGTTGGATGTTATTTGACTTTAAGAAGCTAAGCAATATGTTTGTTAATTTAAAATTTTGAATCGACATTATATATGACATATTGATTTGGGGATGTGCAAGTAATTTTTACCAGATTAAAATAAAATAAATTGTTAGAAGATATACGGTTGAAGCAATTAAAAAATAAATGGTCAAGAGTCTCCTCCTCCTGACCACATTCACAAAGTGGACTGTTAATAACATTAATTTTGTATAGGTGGGAAGCAACAAGACAATGGCCAATTCTCATACGCGTGATACAAGATATGTCCCTCCTAGAGAGTCTCTTTCCCTGAAACCAAGTTTTTTTGGGAATAGAGGGTTGGATTCCGGCGTAAAATAATCCTGTCTTTTTTCTGGAAACCGTCAAGTTTTTTTCCCACCTATGAATCATGCTAGTTTTTAGGGTTGATAAGTAATCAGTAGTTGGAATGTTCAGATTTATATTAGAATTGTTACCAGAAGAAGCTGATTTGGCTAATGAATCTGCAATTTCGTTCCCTACGATTCCCAGATGTCCTGGGATCCAGGCCAGAATTATGGTGATGTTTTTGGATTGAAGTGAGAAAAGTTTTAATTTAATTGAGCACATAAGTTGATCTTGAGGAAAGTATAATAAATTTGATGCGATTCTCTGAAGAGCACTAGGGGTCGTATTACGCATGTTATTTAAGAAAACGGTAAGATAATCTTTCCCTGTCCAAATTCTCAAGTCGTATACAGAAGTTATTCTGTAATACCAAATAACTCCTGTAATACGACTTGAGAAATTGGACAGGGAAAGATTATCTTACCGTTTTCTTATATAACATGCGTAATACGACCCTATGTGAATCTGACAATATCAATGCGTTTACAATATTATTTAATTGTATTTGTTCTAGTGCTTGTTGTATGGCGAAACATTCTGCTGTGTATATAGATATTGTGCTAGGCAGGGAGTATGAATTTTTAATGTTGAAATTTGGTATGTAAACAGAGGCTCCACAGGAAGAGCCTGGGATTTTAGAGCCGTCTGTGTATACGTCTGTGAAATTTGGATACTTAGTGTGAATTATTTGTTTAAATTCAGAATTTATGATCGCAGAGTTCTGGTTGTTCCATGTTTTATCGATTCCAAGTGTCATAATAACACAAGGATTAAACATTACAGCTGAAAATTGTATATTTTAAATAGGGAGTATGGGATTGTTTTGTAAGTCCACTCTAGAAATAGAAGCTTGATGAGTTTGGAAACTTTTGACAAGAAATGGGATTTTATTTTCATTAATATTTTGTCTATTATCATATATAGTCAACAGTTTCCTAAGGTTTTCTTTGATTGGGTGATTAGAATATGATAAACTCCTATAAACATATTTGTCAGAAAGGAATTGCCTTCTTATAATAAGTGGAGGTTCCACACTTTCCACTTGGAGGGAGTTAATAGGAGAACTTTTCATAGCTCCCAGTATGATTCTTAATGACTTAGATTGGATTACATCTAATTTTTTAGACACTTGTTTTGGCAAAGGGTCAAAGAGTATTGATCCGTAGTCCAGATGACTGCGTATCAGTGCATTGAACATAAGTCTTAGAGTTGAAGGATGAGCACCCCACCACACTCTAGTAACTGCTCTCATAATGTTAAGTCCTATTTCACATTTGGTAGTGATCTTTTGAATATGAGGAAGCCAGGAAAGTTTACGGTCAAAATTTAAGAATTTGTGTTGGGGGATAATTTCAATAGGATGATTGTCATATTTAATCGATATTGCAGGAATATTCCGTTTTCTAGAAAAGATCATTGCCCGGCTTTTGGAAGATGATAGTTTTAATCCATTATTGGAAAACCAACATTTTAAGTTATCAAGAGCATCGGAAATATGTTGTGAAGCTATAAGGATATCTTTATGCATCATGTAAATTATTATATCATCTGCAAAATAAAGCCTTTTTACATTGGGAGGAATTGAAGAGTCTATGTCGAAAGTGTATAGGTTATATAAAATAGGACTAATAACTGACCCTTGGGGCAAACCTCTCCATAATTTCCTTTTATAAGTTTTAGAGGAAGAAGAAGAAGCAATGATAGTTCTGTCGGAAAGAATATTTATGATGAATTGTACCATCTTAGGTGGAATATTAATTTTCAGTAGTTTATTTCTTAACACATGAAGGAAGACATCATCGTACGCAGAGGAAATATCCAAGAATACAGCTACTATGCTATTATCAATGTTTTGTGAAACGCGAATATCAGTTGTAAAAATACTTAAACTGTCCAAAGTTGACTTTCTTTTGCGAAAACCATATTGATTTTGCGATAATAGGTTATGATGTTCTATAAACCAGTCAATGCTATTTTTAATCAGATGTTCAATGACCTTCAATAGACAGGATGACAATGCAATCGGAAGATAAGATGATACTTCTGAAGCATTTTTGCCTGGTTTGAGAATGGGTAGTATTTTCTGGGATTTAAAGGAGTCGGGAATCACTCCTGATTCAAACAAATAATTAATAAGGGAGAGAAAATATAATGATGTACTATCAGAGAATGCCTTAATGAAACAGTATTGTACTTCATCAGGGCCTGGGGATGTGTCAGGTAGGGAATTTATTACAGATTTTAGTTCTTCTATCTTGAAAGGAGAATCTAGCCATGAGAGAGAAGAGAATTTATAATGGGTTGGGATGTCATCCTTTGTAGGTACAGTTTGTGGAGCTAACTTGTCAACAAATGACAGCATGATTTCATCTGAGGCACCGTGAATTCTAGGGGGAGTATAAGTGGATCTAAATTTTCTCACATTGGTCCATTTTAATGATGGAGAAGATGTTGGAGACAAATCTTCACAAAATTTACGCCATCCTGATCGTTTTTTCCTTTTAAGAAGACATTTTGTTTCTGCTTGAGCACGTTTAGCTAAAAGGTAGATTTCTAATGTCATATTTTTCCGATAAACACGTATTGCTAATCGTCGAGAATATACAGAACGAGTGCATTCCTCGTCCCACCATGGGGCTGGTTGAAATGATTTTTTAACTCCTGATTTATGGATTGGGATCGATTGTTTAGCAGCATCTATAATTACATTGGGAAAATTTTCACAGAGTGTACTATAGTCTGAAAAGGATAAGGTCAACTTTGTTAGGGAGTGATCTAATTTAGTAGAGAAAGAAATTTGCCAATTCGTACCTTTGGTACGAAATTTGGTTGTTGTTGGAGGGCTTTGAGGGACAAGTTTAGATTTGTCATTAAAGGAAATAATGATAGGAAAGTGTTCACTGGAAAAAGGATCTTTGAATACAGCCCACGGGAATTTTGATGCCAATTCGTTAGAGCAAAGAGATAAGTCGACTGCACTTTTTCTTTGGTGTGGTGGAGTGAATCGGGTGGAGGAGAGGAGCCGTCGTTTAAGAAGTATAGTTTATTGATATCCAAAAATTCCAAAACATTACTGCCGGATCTGTTGTAGCTTTCACTTCCCCATGAAAAAGAATGGGCATTAAAATCTCCTAATATGAGATAAGGAGGAGGAAGATTAGAAAGAAAGTTTGACCAATCCTTTTCAATAAAAGTACATGTGGGAGGTATATAAAGAGACAAAGGTGATATTGCAAATTATCGCAGAAACTATTTGACAGCTACCGTTACTAAAATTGTTAAAAAATTTTGTTTAAAAGGGATAGAGTTGTGGATGAATAAAGCGGCACCCCCTTTCCCGTCTACAATGCGGTCATCCCTGATGCATTGGTATCCTGGAATACGTACTAGAAAGGATGGTTTCAGCCATGTTTCTGAGATTGCAGCAATGGATACAGAATGACTTTTTAAAATTTGAATAAGTTCAGGTTTATTTGGTAGAAGACTTCTAATGTTCCACTGAAGTATTTTCTCTATTTGTGGAGCCATGGTTTAAAAGGGAGAGTAGTGGAGAAAGATAATCAGCAGCGTTGTTCAGTTAATTGATATTATTACTTAAAATATTTATGAGGAGTGTAATAAGCGTTTGTATGAAGGAAGAATTATCGGCGGTTAATTGATTAGATAAGATTGTTGATGTGGAATGAGGGAATGCGTTTTGTTCATTGTTTAAGGCACAGCCATTTGATGTATATTTTTACTGTTTCCATTTGGGCGTAGCAAAAGAGAGTTTAAACGATTTGTATCAAATGTTGGATTGATCGTGGGTTTTGGCTTATTAGGTTTGAATATAGTTTTGTAAAAAGACGTGGTTGAAGAAGAGGGGGTTGAATTTTTTTCGTTGATAAGGGTAAATGGTGCATTAGGTGGGGAAGAAGTAATTTCAGCAAAAGATTTTTTAGCTGGAGGAAATTGTTTTGATGCTTGAAGGTATGATATGTTGTTTAATGCCATGGATTCTTTAATATTCCTTTGTCTTGTCAGTTCTGGACATATTGTGCTTATTGCTTTGTGGTTCCCGTTGCAGTTGATGCATTTAGGGTCGTCGGAATTAGGGCAATCTTCTGCAGAATGGTTGTCACCACAATTGTAACAGCGATGTGGAGAGCGACAGGTGGGTTTGGAGTGACCAAACCTGCAGCAGTTATATCATTGAATAGTTGGATATTTGTATATTTCAACGGGGATAGAATTGTAATACAAGTATATTATGTGAGATGGAAGAGTTTGGCCTGAAAAAGTGATCACCACTGATTGGGATGGTTTCCACGTGACAACGCTATCGATAGTTTCCTTATAGTTTAATCTTCTGGACTTGACAACCTTACCCGCTCCCAAAGAAACGTTAAGGGAATCAACAATCTCAGTTTCCGTGAGGTCAACGGGGATTCCTCTGACCAGACCCAGCCTTACTAGATTAAAATTAGGTATGAATGCTTTGTATTGACCGTTTGTAATTTTTTGGCAATTTAGTACAAAATGATTGGCAAATGTGGCACTTTTGAAATTTACACATATTTTATATCTGCCCTCAGATTTGACAGAGCCGTTTAATATACCGCGAATTGATATATTCGAGAAAATGTATCTATCAAAATCTAAAGGATTGATTTCTTTGCCCGGATCGGTTCTTTGCACATATACTTGAAACGGACCACAAGATATTGACGAATACAATTGATGAGGTTCGATGGTGGAAGACGAATTATCAGATATTAAAATTTGATCTTTAATGCTGGTATTGTTATTTTGTTTGTTATGCGTTTCCTTTGTGACAGTAGTGGTTCGCAATTTTCGTTTTTTAGACTGAAAAGTGACAGATAACGTACTATTGTCGGAATCTGACAGCGCGTAAATTTCATCATTTAAAATGTTTAAGTGATCACTTATAGGAGGCGGGTCGGGAGGCTTTGTATTATCCTCCATATTACAAAATATACAAGAAAAATAAAATTAGTTAAATTAAAAATATAACAAAAACAAAAAAGTATGAAATCTTAGCTGTATGTAGGTAGGTAAGTAGGTAGATTGCGGTCGCGCAGCGAATAAACAAACACCTCCGTTCACTAGCAACGCGCAGCGAGAACTCAAGGTAGATGTATCAAATTATAAAATCTTTCATGAACACGCACATAGTAATATAATCCTTCTGATAAAAAAACCGATAAACATATACCCCCAAATAGCTCGTTTTTGAATGTTATCCGTCATTAGTATAAAATAATAAATAAGAAAAAGTTAGAAGAGAGTTAATTCAATTCAATAATGGATATAAATGCATTAGTCTTTTTGAGAAATTTTGAGAATCTCTCGCCTCCGATTCAAAAAGCGATCACTCCCGTAAAACATTGCCGTGTAGTTATCTGAAAGACATCTTGTACGTTATTATTATTTCCTTCTTGTTTATTTGTTCTGCTTCCACGCATAAAGCCGTCCCTTCATTCCGCTCCACTCCTTCGAACCCTTCTTTCATTCTTTCTTCTTAATTTCCCGCAGAATTATTCTCTCCGGCTTCTTTCTTGCCGTACCCATCTCTCCCAGAGACTTGGAAAAAGGTTTCTTTTATGGTTAACAATAATTCAATAAAGCTATATCTGGCTGCTTGTTCTTTGTAAAATAATAATAATTCACGTTGGTTGATGAACGAGGCTAACGTCAGATTGTACCAGCTCACAAGTATAACTATATTTATTAAATTATTCAATTTAATATGAAAGAGATTGCCCGCTATTGGAGATTATCGTGAGATGCCTTATAAACAACTACAAGAGTAGTTTCCAATCATTTGTATTGTATTAACTTTTATTACTTGCAATTTATGTTAAGAAATATTTTCACACTGTACTATTACAGTAAAACAATTGTATTGTAGCCTACATAAAGCTTGACGAATACGTTAGAAAGATCTTCTTCTTCTAGGTACACATAATTTTATAAAAAAATGGAAACACTTTTTCCAATAACATGAGAGTATTTTGAATGTTTTGACAGGTAAAATCATAGAGAAAAAAATAGCAGAATCTTGTTGAAGACTTATCAGCTCTAAGTTTATGTGGATAATCTAGTCTTCACACCATTTTTGTAAACCTAACCTACAAAAGTTTGGTAAAAATAGGTTGGTTAGGTTTATTTATATTTATACCTAATTGCGGCTGGCGTGAGCCAGTTGCATTATATATTAAAAAAAAGTAACTAAAATATTAAAATAAATGACTAAATTGGTATTTTTACCAAACTTTTGTAGGTTATGTATAAAAAAAATGGTGTGAAGACTAGGCTATCCAGTTTATGTAGGTACTTTACTCATAGATCTATCCAGTCCATCTGTATGACAGAAATTATGAAAAACTTTTGAGCATCGTCAGAATTTTCCATAATTTACTGGTTTTGTTGAAATATTATTGTCTTTTTGACTTTTTTTACATAGCTGTATAAAATAAAATAAAATGTTATTTAATTATATAACATAGTTACAGAGATATCATGATCAGTCTTGATCCTAATCTGACAAAAAGGACAGTCTTATCCTGTAAGTCCAAACGAATCTACCTTCCCTTGCCTTTATATCCCACACAGTTCCCACACAGACCATGAAAATGCACCTGACTTAGTCAAAAGACATAAATTTAACACAAATCCTACAAAGTCACAGTTAACGTACACCGGCTCAGGTGGTCTCATATTTACCAAAGAATATAATCTCGGTGGGGATAATAATAATAATGATAAAGATTCTAAATGGTTTTATATCTTTGAACTGCTGCTTGTGCTAGTGCTCGTAGGACTTGCATTACATAGCTTACTGGTATGAAAACTGAAACAAGAACTTCGTTTCATAGAATTGAAAGTAAGTGCTTTCATTAATATTTTGCACTGATTCCCTGTAAGATTTATTTTAGCGCAAAGAAGTATAAATAATAAATATACCTACTTACCTTATTCCTTGTTGATTTTAATGCGTTACATAAATCTGAAATCAATTAATTACATATTGTTACTGTGTCGAGTTTATTGCTATTGGTGATTTTATTGCCACTGGCTAGCTTATTTCCACTAGCGAGTTTATTGCTATTGGTGAGTTTATTGCCACTGGCGAGTTTATTGCCATTGGCTATTCATGACCACGAAACAGTATTAAAACAACAACAAAAGGGTGCAGGGACATACGTAAATAAAACGAATGGGTTGTGGCCAACGCTAAACTCTCCACTACACAATGAAGCTTCCCTGCTAATATTACACTCTAATAATAATAAATTGGGATAATTTTTATAGCGCCGTTTTTGTGATAACCTCACCTCAAGGGCACTATGAAATCAAAGTATGAAATCAAATAACTAAACATTGCCAAAATTAAAGAAATTCTCTTGTAATATATATTTTTCATACAAAATTCTATAATTATGAACATAATTTTTCTAACGGTTGTATGTTTTCTTTTAACGTTGACCAACTTTGAATGCAGTTTTTTGAAGATTATTAGTATTGTATAAATTTCTCATAGATCCCATGATCCTATTTTGATCAAATTGAAATGGGACCAATCAACAGATACCTCATTGTTATTGAAAAAATAATCATCGAAATCGGTCATCGTGGTAAAATGAAATCGCTGAACAGACAAAAAAGTTCACGTCGAACTGATAACCTCCTCCATTTACGGAAATCTGTAATAAATGACCTTCTCAGGTGCTTCAATATTTTTTTTTTGATTCGTTCTATCAGCCGGCAAGAAAAAAACAATTCATGCGTCAGCCGGTGAAGAACTGCACGATTAGCCTCAGTATACGGCATGAGGGTTTAGTTCCCCCCGCTGAAAAAGGTGGTATATTACGTGTCACAGTCACAACCCGTAGCAAACAGGATGTCAACCTGGAGAGCATATTTCTATTTAACGCTCTCTGTAACTAACTTCCGATCCGTTTATAGCAACAGCTCTCCTGGCGCAAATAGACCTACCTCATTATTTCTGTTTCAACCACAACCGTGGGAAGTTTATAATTTAATTTAAATTTGATTCGTTATTTTAAAAGCCAAATAAGTTTTTTAAGTTTCAATGTTTTATTCAATAGTAAATAACTTGTTGCAATCTGTGAAATAATCATAGAAATAAAAATAAATATTAGGGAAATCTTGCCTCTGGGATTACGTAATAATAATAATAATAATTCTTTATTGGCTTAAATACCATAACAAAATAAGTACAAACAAGAAAAAAGCCAAAAGGCGGACTTGTTAATGAAATTAACATCTTCCAGTCAACCTTAGAGAATAAAAAAAAAATATAAATATATATTAGAACATATATATACATATACACACACATACATACATACACACATATACACACATATGCATTTAGAGGGGATGGGAAGGGGAAAAAAGGAAGGGGCGGAGATAGTGGTAAGGAGGAAAACGAGGCAGGGAGGGAAGAGAGACATCAGAGTTTCACCCGCTGTTTAAAAGAAAAAAATGATGGTAAGGTTCGAGTATCAACGGGAAGTTGATTCCAGAGCCTGGCACTATGGACAGTAAAAGAATTAGTGTAGAAGTCCGATCGGTGGGAGAGAATCACAAGAAGACCGTTATTACCCGATCTTAGAGGAAGACCATGCTCCGATGAAAAATGAAACCTGTCTCTGAGATACTTTGGTGCCACCTCACTATACAAAATCTTATAGAGAAGACAGAGTGTGTGAACATCCCTGCGTTTGCCCATTGAAGACCAGCCCAGTTTTATACGAAATTCCGATACATGGTCATACGTAATAAAATGCAAAACCAGATTGTCTTGTCCTGGTTTGGGGTTAGTATAATTAAACGCATAAGTTTCTTTATACTTGGTTTATTCGTAGCACAGCTCTTGGCCGAACAAGTACCTACACTGTTATATACCTATCTGTATAGTGCGCGGAAGCGATTTAAGACGGCCGCGAATCGCGTTTCTACCGTATTTATATCCTTTGTCGGGGAAGGGGGCAATACCACGTATTCTAATACACCACACAAATTTTAAAAATATTGCATTTTCAGGCATGGAGCGTATCGCACTTGAATTTATGTATGTATTATTTAGATAAGTGCACAAAAATTATTTGTTTTATTCGTTGTTCATTGTGAACAATTATAGCGACATGTGTACGATAACCAATAGAGACATTGATATTTGACAATATATGGTTAATATAAAAAAAAAAAACAAAGCATTAATTAAATTTCAAAAACGTTTCCGTGTAAAATAATATTTTGTTCCACTTATCACTTCTGTGCACTACACTCAGTGCCTTTTCACACGATCCGGTTTTCAGATAGCCGGCGCCGGGTAACCGGCAGCGAAGTGTATGGTCATGCATGCCGGTGCGTGTGAAAGCTACCATGCGTGCCCATACACTTCGCTGTCAGTTACCCGGCAACCGGATCGTGTGAAAAGTCACTTATTCTTCTTCTTCGATGGCGCTACAGCCCAAGTCGAGCTTTGGCCTCCTTCAACTTTTGCCTCCAACCCCGTCTGTCCTTAGCCGCCGTCTTCCAGTTTGTAATGCTTAAGAGCTGTACTGCATCCCTCCTCACCTCGTCCTCCCATCGCAACCTGGGTCTTCCTATTTTCCTTCTCTCTCCTGGATGTCCAGTCATACTTCTCTTAGGAATTCACATATTTGGCATTCTCTGAACATGTCCAGCCCATCTCAATCTCGATAATCTTATATGTGTTGAGATACTGGGTGATTCATATATTCTGTACAATTCTTTGTTTCGTCTTATACGCCACTCTTCCCCATCTTTTACTGGACCGCATATGCAGCGGAGAACTTTCCTCTCAAATATGTCCAAAGCTTCAGCGGATTTTATTGTAATTGTCAACTTCTCGCACCCGTATGTAACCACAGTCCTAATAATTGTCTGGTATTTAATAATATCTTATAGTGCACTACAACTACACTATCGCTATATTATTTCATCTTCGTCTCTATTGCGATATTAATTCGACTGTTGATTTGGCTATAAAAAATAGTTAATACGTAATATGTAGGCTTACGTTCAATCGACCGTTGTGGCATAAGCGGTTAGCCGTCTGGCTTTGGCGTAGCGCCATCGGTTTGATTTCCACCAGGGGATTTATTTGTTGGAAGAAATTGTCATTTTGCAATTAAAGCGCCCCTAACACAGGGTGTAAGGAAGTGTTAAATACTTAAATAAATACAATAGTTGAGATTAATAGTGGGTAACATGCAGTCTTGTAACACTGAAGAAAATTCTTCGTTTAATAATAATAATTAAAATTTATAAAGTACCGTTTAGTGACACAAGATCACTCCAAGGGCTCTGTTTAAATAAAATTTTATCGATTTAATTGCCACCTATACAAATATTGGTCTTACGTTACCAACATAACTAAAGTATTTTCGTCTATTCAAGTTGTTGGCGAAGTATTTCACAAATTTCACAAGTTTTGTAGGCAGAGTTGAAAAATTGAAATAAAGTTTTAGCAATTACATGGACGAGAAATAACAAAGGTCAGAGAAAATAAATTTAGAAAATATTTAAAGAATTTCTCTAAATTTCAACTTGTTTCAGCGCTGACAGATAGAAATTTCATAATTTAAGTTTATAAAATATATTTAATCTAGGATAAATGAATATTTTTTACATAGATTTTTCTAAGTTAATAATATAGTTTGCCGCTTACAATGACGATGGGGAGATAACAAATGACAGACCCCCTGGAAGGCCACTCAAACGATGGAAGGATAGCTGGACGTCCACTTCACAAGAGCAGGCTCCGAGAATAACAGGACACAGTCCTAACTAAAGCAGAAGAAGAAGAAGAAGCTTACAATGGTTCTTGTTTTAAGATCTGGTTAGCTCCACAATAACATATTGCCACATTTGGAAGAATGGTGTCTATCGTCTCACAGATCCAGACCAAAAACTGTGTCTCTAACAGGAATCGAACCATGTACCTACCTTAGGTTTAGGATTCAGACTTCCAACTTGCTGAACCACGAATACTTATTTCAATCTATTTAATTTAATCCTCTTTATTCTTGTTTTAAAGTGAATTCACCTATTCCTGCCAGTTAATTTTCACTATGCCAAATAATAGTTAAGTATTAATATTTCCTTACGTTTGCATATACGTACATACATTTCTTGTTCTTAGATTTAACCATAATATTATGTAAATCAACACATAAGTATTGTATAATCGTCAATCGATAACTATAATAATTATATTTCAAACTAACTGTCTCACCTAAGATACGTTGAACAATGTATTCTTTCGATATCGCTTACAAAGTTTCTCAAACTTCGTCCGTGATCGATTTCATTGTTTTTACTCCACACTACCCTAAGTGGATATAGTGGAGAGTTATATATTCGCAATTTTTAAGGTTATTTCTTTCTAACAGATTATCTCCTAATGTCATACTGAAATTGTATTCTGAAAGTTTCATCACAATGTATCTGTGTATTTGTGCTGTGAACTACGTGCTATATACTATACGCAGCAAGTACTCATTCGATTATTTTCAAATGTTGCACATTTGTATAGCTAGTAATTGCTCAGACCCCATTTGATTTTGAAGGATATCTGAATAGTGCATCTCGATTTTTTTTAACTGTCAAATATTTCAAAGTGACCCCAAGCTCAAGAAACTTACAAATTTGATATTTTTATTTTTGAATTGCTAAAAAAAATATCACTTTCATAAAATGGCATTGAAGAATTATCAAGTTTTCATTATGAAATATTCAAATCAAAAATAATTTAACAAACTCATTTCATGAAAATGCTGATAATTTTCTATACAAAATTTGAATACTTTGCAGAGTGACTTGGTAGTGAAGAGGTTAGCGTTGGCCACCACCCACTCGTTTTACTAAGATTCCGTTATTGATTGGTATTTTATGTGAATATGAAACGAGACTGAAACATTTTAAATTTTTGTACACATTAGACATTCCTTCTCTTTTTCTACTAACGCATTGTTTATAAAATAAATACATTTCGCGAAAGGCGTAATTTAGTGACCATGACGGTATTTTTTCAAATATTGGATAATCGAATTTGTAGGACATTAAATAAAATTTACTTAACATCTTTGCCACATTCAGTTCACAACAACTAAATGGCGAACAAAATGAAGACACAAAGAAGTTTTGTGCCTCCATTTATTTAATTTTAATAAGTTTTTAAAAAATTACTTAATAAAATTTATTTGTTAATTGTTGAATAGTTTAAGCCTTTCTTCTTCTTCTTCATATATTAGATCGTAGATCTGTTTTTTGAGAAAGCTATTCCTGTGAAGCTGAGGTCCAGCTATCCCTCCGCCTCTTCGGTGGTCTTCTGGGCAGGTGACGCCCTAATGGGATTTCGTTTGGCGTCCATCCTGTTGACATGGTCCCTCCAGAATCTTCTCCTAGCTCTACTCCATCGTATGATGTCCTCAGTCTCACAGGTCCGTCTAATGTCGTCATTTTGAATTCTGTCCCTAAGCGTATTCCTTGTGATAGCCCTTAAAATCTTCATTTCTGATGTTCGTAGGAGGTTTTTGGCTCTGGTCGAGTCGGCTCTTGTCTCCACCGCATATGTCATGATTGGTCTAACATATTTCTTATAAATTCTGACTTTACAATACGTTCTTATATATTTGTTATGCCAGATGATATTTTTGAGACATCCTGAACTAGCCTTTCTTAAAATATTTATATACCTATTGTTTATCTGATATCTGACTTTCTTTCCCCGATGCCAGATAGGTAATGGTGGTGGTGGATTTTGTCTTTGTTGAGTTTTTGTGGTAAATCTCTTTGCCAACTGCAAAACCCATTTAAATATTGTCTGAAAGCACATTCAAAATAATAATATTTTATTAATTGAATAGTTTCATTAAATTGTAGATCATAACAAGCTATAGCTTTACCAATACATGAAGCCGAAAATCTGTATTCGAACTGACCGCGCTCCCTCCGTCTCACTCACGCACATTCCGATAAGTCGGGCGCGACAAATCCAGCAATTTTTCGTGTGTGACGAAGTCTTAAATCATTCGTTCAGCTTCCGAGGGATCTCGAAGCCTATTTCAAACGACAAAAGTACATTACAGTTTGAGAACAAAAGTGTGTGTGTCTCGTATTCCCGTCATAAAAATAACTCTGACCTTCCCTGGCGTTACGGGTCCGCTACTGGAAAGCTAATTACTCCTTTATTCCATGACTCGTAACAACGCTTGTGGAACTAATGCCACAGCTTACTGCCACGCCGTACCACACCACACCACACACCCCTCGCCGAGAGAGAAAAGGCTCCATTCAATTCAATGGGAGAGGGGAAATTCAATGGTGGAGTAGCAGGAAGACGAGGAGATATTATGATAAATTTTAAGAACATTTTACAAATGTGAAAATAATTTACACTATCAACTACTTTGGAAAAGTAGAGTCTTGATTTATTTTTACCTTTTTTAGTATTTTTAAAAGATTCTAACAAAGTTACTAAGATATTTTTTTCAATTATCTATTTCATTTTATTTCTTCATACATACACTGATAGACATACCAATAATTATTGAATCTGCATTGCCCCACTAGGCCAAAAAAAAAACAGTGCCGGGGCCCATGCATCTCGAGACAGTGACACTGCACTAGTTGATGCCAACATCAATCGTACATAAAATGTGATTATATTACAAAAAACATATACAAAAAAAAACATCCAACTGTCAATACAGAATATACCTCCATACTATCCTATCCTGATATTATATATATTTTTATATATATATATATATATATATATATATATATATATATATATATATATATATATATATATATATATATATATATATATATATATATATATATATATATATATATATATATATATATATATATATATATATATATATATATATATATATATATATATATATATATATATATATATATATATATATATATATATATATATATATATATATATATATATATATATATATATATATATATATATATATATATATATATATATATATATATATATATATATATATATATATATATATATATATATATATATATATATATATATATATATATATATATATATATATATATATATATATATATATATATATATATATATATATATATATATATATATATATATATATATATATATATATATATATATATATATATATATATATATATATATATATATGTTATATTTGATGTTTTCACGGGTGAAATATGTTATAATATTTTTATCTCGGTTTTCCCGTGTCAGTAGGTCTTGACTAAGACCATTTGTCTTCCGACGTTTCGCCTGAATATCACCAGGCATTTTCAAGGACTTAACGAAAAGCACGCGCGCGACACACGTCTACTCACACTGAAAGCTCACCGTCAAGTGACTCGTAGCGTACAAGATGGCCGCTTATGTCAAATATTGTTAGCGCGACGTGATTGGCTCCTTGTGACACGCCCACCTGCTGTCGTGTTCGTTGGTAATAATATTTTATCATTATTTTTGTGTTGTGATTTATTGTTAATTTTAGTTGTGACATTAATATTATTATTGTTGTGTTTTGGGGTTATTTTCGCTATGGTATTATTAATATTATTATTGTATTGTTTGTCATATAAAATGTTCTTCCAGGTACTAGGCAAACGAACTCCGTCGTCCCGATTGTTCATTATATCCCTTCTCTTATATATTTCTATAGCTTCCCTGTAAATTCTGAGAGGTTCACTGTTTAAACTTGCTATTATTTTTGAATGGTCAAAATCTATTGTATGTCCTTCTGTGAGCGAGTGTTGTACAAGTGAGGATGTAAGTTTTTTGTTTCTCATGTCGACTCTGTGCTCCGCTATTCGTGCTTCAACTTTTCGATTGGTTCTTCCTACATAAGTCTTATTGCACGATCCGCACGGTATTTCATATACTCCATGAGCTTCAAGTGGAATGATGTCTTTCGGGTTTCTTAGAAAGGTTGATATTTTATTTGTTGTGCTGAAAACGGTACGTATGTTATTTTTGTTTAATAGACGGCTGATTTTATCGGTGACGCCTTTGATATATGGTAGTCGGGCTGTTGATAATGGTGTTTCATTGGATTTTTCTTTCAATCCAATCAAAAATAATACCATAGCGAAAATAACCCCAAAACACAACAATAATAATATTAATGTCACAACTAAAATTAACAATAAATCACAACACAAAAATAATGATAAAATATTATTACCAACGAACACGACAGCAGGTGGGCGTGTCACAAGGAGCCAATCACGTCGCGCTAACAATATTTGACATAAGCGGCCATCTTGTACGCTACGAGTCACTTGACGGTGAGCTTTCAGTGTGAGTAGACGTGTGTCGCGCGCGTGCTTTTCGTTAAGTCCTTGAAAATGCCTGGTGATATTCAGGCGAAACGTCGGAAGACAAATGGTCTTAGTCAAGACCTACTGACACGGGAAAACCGAGATAAAAATATTATAACATATATATATATATATATATATATATATATATATATATATATATATATATATATATATATATATATATATATATATATATATATATATATATATATATATATATATATATATATATATATATATATATATATATATATATATATATATATATATATATATATATATATATATATATATATATATATATATATATATATATATATATATATATATATATATATATATATATATATATATATATATATATATATATATATATATATATATATATATATATATATATATATATATATATATATATATATATATATATATATATAATGACATTTACAATTCAAAGATACAGTCAACCATCGAAACCCTCAGGGTTTATCTGAGGTTGACGAATTCAGTTTGGTAATTTTAATATACATAATTCATAAAACAAAAATAAAATAAAGAAACAAATAAGTGAGCAAACAAACAAATACATAAATAAAAAAAAAAATCCTACATACCTATATACATACATATAAAGGTTAAAAGAATACGATACAGGTTTCGACCTATGACAGCCGGTCAACTCAAGGAGTATACTTCTAGAGCACATAGCTGTCGTCATCGGACCTCATCATATACCTTTTTAAGTGGATAAAATATTTAGGGCACGTAGTGCATATATGCAAGAGCTCATCATCCATATCTTTTAATATTTTTGGCAGGAGATATTCCCATGTTCTCATGCCATATACATTTTTGTACACAGGTAAAATATATTTCTTTAGGTAGTTTTACTTTCGGAGGTTATTTCTATGTGAGTTTACTTCTAATTTATTAATGTTATCATGTTCGTCTTTTAAGATGGCAATTTTTACTTTATGATATATAGCTAATACATTAGAGTGTTTGAATATATACCTACATGTTTTATATAGAAAACAAAATATCTTATAATATTTATCAATTTGTGTTTATGTGTTTATAGTTTGGTACGTATTATTTAATTAAACATACTATCGCCATCGACAGTTGGATCTCAAGTGTTACATGCAACTAGTGTAAGTAATAATATAACATGATATATTTTTATTGTTTTGAATCACATTTTTTTCTGCATCTTTTACTTCCTCTTTTCTTCTATCTATAATTCTATTAAATTGTAGTGATAGTAAATGAATGTCACGTCGGTCGTGGACGTAACTTACGCCAACGAAGAAAATTTCGGTGGAAGTGGAAACATGATCATATTTTGTATAGGCCAATTTTGACCATTTTGTAGGCAAATAGAAAAATTCAGCTTCGGCAAAAACTTCGGCTTTTTTGGCCGAAGCCGATGTTGAAGGTGCTTTTTTGGCTGAAGCCGATGCTGAAGGTGCTTTTTTTTTGGTTGATGCCGATCTTGAAGGTACTTTTTTGGCTGAATCCATGCTGAAGGTGCTCTTTTGGTCGAAGGTGGCCGAAGTTGAATGTTCGATCGGACACTAGCCATATAGTAATAACTAATTCGGATGTTGATAGATGATAACTTATCACTTTCTCGAGTTCATATTAACTCTATTTCCATCAGAGAAAAATCTGATATTTTTTTTAATGTAGGTATGTTCTTTTCTCATCAAAGTCATAATAGTAACTTTTTCGCTCACGAGGTATATATTTTTTTTTCTTCCATATTAAGTAAGTTTTTTAATATCTTAAAACGAAATAAAAAAATAAAATTTTCCTAGGAAATGTATGCTTCGCTCTTTTTGACGTGTAACTTCAATACACTACATACCTTATATTCCCAGCAGAGGAGAAATTTATTTTAATTTATTTCTCACGCAAATATTGCTTCTCTGGGATGGAAACACTGGTTAGTTGCCATAGGGCTATAGACTCGCCACTTGCGCAGGGTGCAAGGAAGTGTTCATTATTATTTATTTTTTTTATTTTTATTTATTTCTATCCAAAAATATACACTATATATGAGATACAAAATATCTTAAGATAATATAAGCTTATTCATACATAGTTAACATACAATGTAAATATAAGTTATCTCATTTCAATAAATATCAATTTACCACTTCACTGGTGCTTACATAGTTTAAGCCATATCTTTTTGTTTGTATCTTTGTTACTAGCCCCCTCACTAGGCATAGCCTGTGCTAAGGTGAGCTAGTTTTATGTTATTGTCTATTACGTTGTTTATTTATAGATACATTTACATATAATATAAGTACATGTACATACATACGCTACGCATTCAAACGTATGCATCTTTCCTTCTAAATACAATATTTCATTTTGAGTCATGCACACACAACCAAAAATTGTGGAAATAAATTATTTGTTTCACTTTTTTTCAATTGTCTATTCAATTGTCTATTCTGTTGTTTGTAATAGTGCATTTACATTTTATTTGGAAGAATTATTTCCTTAAGAATTTTTTCATCTATTTCATAAACCCATCCTAGTGATAGTTTTTTAAATTCTTTTGCATTACTGATGTTTTTAATATTTGTTGGTAAACTATTGAAAAGTTTTGTTGAAAAATATCGTACACTACGTTGTCCAAAAGTTGTTTTAATATATGGTATATTTAAGGTATTTGTTGTACTTAATCTAGTGTGTTTATATTGTTGTGAGCTAGTATATTGGTCTTCTCTTTTTAGCTTGTATATTAGCAGATTTTTTGCATATATTTTTGTAATTGTTGGAACTTTGAATTTAGTAAAAATCTCTTCAGTATTCGTTCGAATAGGTACCTTAAGTATAACTTTTATAATAGCTTTTTGGGCTATGTCTATTTTCTTTATTATTGTTGGCGTTGCACTTCCCCATCCAATAATTCCATATTCCATTATTGAATGACAAAGAGCATAGTATATATTTTTCAAATGTTTTAGGTCAATAACATTTCTGATTGATTTAAAGAAGTATATATTATTAATCTATTCATTTTAGATGTCACGCAGTCAATGTGATAGTCCCATCTCAAGTTTTCATCAAATATAGTTCCTAGATATTTTATGCTCTCTGTTCGTTCAATGATTGGGCAGTTACATGTTGGTTGATCACTTAAGTTTTCGGTACAGTAATCATGAATTCTTAGTTTATGTTCGTCACTAGGTTTATTTCGGGAGGTTATGCTGTATGCAATGTATTTTGTTTTGTTTGTATTAAGTGCCAGAGAGTTCCTGTCAAGCCATTTTTTTACTTCTGTCAATTCTATTACTATTATTATTAATATTTAAATGAAACGGGTGGATCGAGGCCAACATATAACTCTTCACTAGAACGGGACTGTACAAAACGATGAAAATCTCTTAATCCCTATTATATATTTTTTAATGTTTGTTTTGTCAAAATAAAAAAAAATAAGTTCTGTTGGTTTTGAGAGAATCGATGTTTGTTTTAAGATAATATTTCCACTCAGAAAGAGATCTTTTCTTACGCCCTCATACATACTTTATAACACATATCCCCACATCGTCTCTTACACATGCAAATACACCCTTACCTTCATAAATATTCTTGGTTTTTTGTGAATTTAGTGTTTAATTCTTTTGAATTTTCGTTTTTTTTTATACCTTGAAGTTTATTGAGAATTATGTAGCAAAACTGTATTGTTTTATTATTGTTAGTATTACCTCAGGACAGAAAAACATTTTAACTGCCTATATTTCCATTTTTTTTTAAATATCGTAAAATTGTGTCATACGATTCGGGTGACAGTATATACAATATCTACGGGGACTCTCAATAGTTTGATACTTAATATCCATACATACGTACATACCATTGAGATGCTTACATATTTGGGGTAGGAAATAAGGACTGACTATCAAACTATCGGATCTAGACATTCATGTTTTGTACAAAATATCTTAAAATGTTGTTTTTATTGATTTGGTTACTTGTTTGAGTACGTATTCTTCAACTATACATACAATCGCCATCGACAGTTGGAGCTCATGTGTTACATGCAACTGGCTTAAGTGATAATATTACATGGTTTATTTTTATTGTTTTTTTTATTTTATTAAAATTTACAGATTAGTAACCTTTTACACATACACATAAACAGAATTTAAACATGATTATACATACAAAAACAGATTATATTAAAAAAAAAACAGATTTATAAAAAAAAAAAATATTAAAAGAATATACAAAATGAAATAATAATATTATACAAATATATATAGTATTATGTACAAAAAACCTAAAAGATACTCCACGGACCAAATTTACACAAACAGTGTTTTTTTGGATATTAGACAGTTACACATGAAAACTATAATGACCTACCTTCATAAACACATGACGGAATTCTTACCTGACTACGTTTTTAGATATTAGACAGTTACACATGAAAACTATAATGACCTACCTTCATAAACACATGACGGAATTCTTACCTGACTACGTTTTTAGATATTAGACAGTTATACATGAAAACTATAATGACCTAACTTCATAAACACATGACGGAATTCTTACCTGACTACGTTTTTAGATATTAGACAGTTATACATGAAAACTATAATGACCTACCTTCATAAACACATGACGGAATTCTTACCTGACTACGTTTTTAGATATTAGACAGTTATACATGAAAACTATAATGACCTACCTTCATAAACACATGGCAGAATTCTTACCTGACTACGTTTTTAGATATTAGACAGTTATACATGAAAACTATAATGACCTACCTTCATAAACACATGACGGAATTCTTACCTGACTACGTTTTTAGATATTAGACAGTTATACATGAAAACTATAATGACCTACCTTCATAAACACATGACGGAATTCTTACCTGACTACGTTTTTAGATATTAGACAGTTATACATGAAAACTATAATGACCTAACTTCATAAACACATGACGGAATTCTTACCTGACTACGTTTTTAGATATTAGACAGTTATACATGAAAACTATAATGACCTACCTTCATAAACACATGACGGAATTCTTACCTGACTACGTTTTTAGATATTAGACAGTTATACATGAAAACTACAATGACCTACCTTCATAAACACATGACGGAATTCTTACCTGACTACGTTTTTAGATATTAGACAGTTATACATGAAAACTATAATGACCTACCTTCATAAACACATGACGGAATTCTTACCTGACTACGTTTTTAGATATTAGACAGTTATACATGAAAACTATAATGACCTACCTTCATAAACACATGACGGAATTCTTACCTGACTACGTTTTCTCCAACAGTACCCGAAATAGACTACAGATAAGACCTCCACTAATAAGGACGACTTTTGCCCAGCGACATTACCCTTTTCTTGCTCCTAGACTCTACAATAAAATATTACCTGACATTGAACACAATATCTCAAGCGACGAAACAAACTTCAAAAAACTGGTAATTGACTGGCTGAAAAGAAATGGTAGAATACAATCTGCTCATGTCCTGTTAAATATCCTAACATAGTTCACTGCTCTGTGCCTTCATAACCTGAAAATCTCTACCACAGCTTGGTTCCATCCAACATTTCCATTACAATTATATGGGCTAAAATAAAATGAGAGTTCACGGTAAATTTTCTGATTATATTTCGTTTCTTTTTCTTTCCTGTTTATGTTTGATTTATTTATTTATTTAAAACACTTTATTGTACATTACTTAATAGCTAGTACAAATGGCGGACTTATTGCCTAATGGCAATTTGATTGTCTCTGTTAATTATTTTTGTATTCAAAAACATGTAACTACTGGGCAAATTGAAACAGTACTGCCTCAGAACAGACTTGTCTAGTGAGGCAGTAAATTTCCAAATAGGAACAATTGTATATACTATGTTTATGATATGTATTTTTTAAAATATAATTATTTTTTTGTTATTGTTTTATATATGTGTAAATGGAAATAAATAATTTCATTTCATTTCATACATGAAAAAGATATTGTTAGAAAGAAAATGTGAAGACATGTAAGTATTCAAAAAAGCGAAGAAAACAATTCAATGCTTGGTTTCGTTGACAAGTGCAATGTATATGTGTCTTTTATTAATACAAATTCAATCATTAAAGATGTCTGTGTATTGATCATACTGATTCCTCAAACTATGCAGTCTTTGCAAAGTTTTACTAGATTCAAGAAAAAAAAATTGAATGACATTTTTCTGCCTCTTTCCTTCCACCTTTGTTCGAATATAAATATGTGACGATCGGTTCTCTCTGCTCACCTCACCTGGAACACGCCGTCTGTCATGTTTGAATTTATAAATAAAAATCTAAAAAAATAATTTCGTCAGAGATTTTAGCCAGCGAACGCGATAAGCCAGTTTATAAAGTAGGAACAAGTGATAATAATATGCCACACTCTATTCCGGATGAGCTCAAAAATAACATTTTCCATTTCCTCGGATGACTCCGATAATAATCCGGTTCCCATCCATCACAACGTAGTATCTACGTTCCTTCTAGATTCCTAGGGAAAACTCACTGCTACGTTAATTGCTACCAACCCTGGAAGTTTTATAGTGGCGGGCAAGAGAGCTTTGGTCTTGCAAGACTGCTTTGATGACTGCAAAGAACAATCCTAATGTTTTGACATTTGCCGCGATAAGTGTAGGTTACATTTATTCTATTTTTTTATAGGCTGTATTATTTCTTTATTTTTTGTTATTTTTATTTAATTATTTATTTATTAATTTATTCATTATTTAATTGATTAATTTATTTATAAAAGAAACAACAACGAACATAGGAATATCCATAAAAATATAGATATTTAGAATCAGCATAGTAGTTCTAATGCCCCAATTATAGGTGTTTACTACATAAAATATATAAGTAGATAATAATTGATTAAATTAGCTTTTCAAAAATAAAATTTAAATGAGGTAGCTACAATATTCACAGTGTAGTGTATTGTTAAAGCTTCAGAAAAACTATTAGTAAAAAGCATTTCTCTATGTAGAAGGGAAAACATCTCATATTGATTGTTCACATGGTTGTATCAAAAGCTTAAAGTTACTGAGGATGTTTAAAAATATGTCAAGGTTCTCAATTTTTGTGTGTAAAGAATTATAGGAGCGCATCATTATACTCAGTTGACTGATATGGCCTACATTGTTGTACTATCTACTTAAACGAAATACTTTCGGGTTTCTCGACGTAACATTGGCATGGATGTTAATTTTCTTTATAACATTAGTATCGACCATACTATTTAGTATGTTGTTAAGAAAAATTATGATCTTACTCATATTACCTCACCACGTGGATAGTGGACGTTCTTTTCCAGTCCTGTTTTCTGGGATTTGCACCACATAATTGTTTTGTCTTCCCATTACAATATGTCGGCTTTGATTCGGCTTTCTTTTACGTTTTCTTTAATGAGCGCTACTCCAATGCTTCATCTTATTAGCTCCATGAATAATATCAAGCTTCATCGCTCCGCCTCCTGCCCGACTCAACATTTTCATTTCAAAGTTGGTACTGTGTTCAATATTATTTGTTAATTTTTAAATGTATTTCCACACTGTTGACACAATAACTTTAGAATTTTTAAAGAAAAATCTGTTAATCGGTTGTGCGTTTGCCCATCACCAGTGGCGAGATGGAAGAGAGAAAAAGAGTAAGAGAGCGGGAGAAAAAAATATACGTTAAATATTTTCTCTAAAAAGCCGGCTGAAGACTTTAATATCTGCTTCGCTTGAAAGGTTTATGGGTTATAAAACTCGAAAACGGGGTAAAAAAATATTGTTTCGGGATGTTATGCCGTTTATGTTTCAGCGGTTATATACAGCCTTACAACATCCAGCGGGGGTCATTATAATACCGTTATTATCTATCACGATCCATTGTAGCTTTTACACTTTATAGCCATTGCCATTACTATGTATTTCCTTAACTTCGTATTTACAATAACATGCCACAATTCTTACACTTATGCGGTCATAATCTTACTATAATCTGCTACTAATCTGACATTTAGAGGATACCAATGGGTGGCAACAATTCCACAGGATATGTCCTGAGATTTATATAGTTATAATCATTCTAGCGGGTTGATCATAATTCCGTTATTATCACAATCCATTGTAGCTTTTACACTTTATAGCCTTCGCCGTTACTCTTTATTTCCTTAACTTCGTATTTACAATAACATGCCATAATTCTTCCACTTATGCGCTCATAATCTTTCAATAATCTGCTACTATTCTGACATTTATACGGTTATAAATCATTTTAGAGGGTTGATTTTTATACCGTTATTATGAATCACGATCCATTGTAGCTTTTACACTCTATAGCCATTGCCAATACTACTTTTTTCCTTAACTTCGTATTTACTATACATACATACATAATATGCCACAATTTTTACAATACTTATGCGGCTATAATTTTACAATAATCTACTACTATTCTGACATTTATACGGTTATAATCATTTTAGCGGGTTCATACCGTTAATATTTATCACGATACAATGTAGCTTTTATATTTTATAGTCATTACTATTTTTTCGTATTTATAATAACATGCTACTATTATGACACTAATGCTGTTATTTAATCTGGTATTTTTCTGACATTTATATTGTAAAAATCATTCTAGCGGTTCGATTATAAAACCGTTATTTATAGCTGTTGCCATTACTATTTATTTTCTTAACTTCGTATTCATAATAACATTACACTATTCTGAAACAATAATACGGTTTTATCTTACAATAATCTGCCACTATTCGGAGATTTACCTATATGGTTATAATTATTCTATTTGGTTGATTATTATACCGTTATTATTTATAGTTATTGCCATTACTATTTATTTCCTTAAATTCGTATTCATAATAACATTACACTATTCTTACACAATAAAACGTTTTTTATCTTACAATGATCTGCCACTATTCAGAGATTTATATGGTTATAATTATAATTATAATATCTGGTTGATTATAATGCCGTTATTATTTTTAATGCTACATTGTAGCTTTTATACAGTATTGCCGTTGAGGTAACCATTTAATAATATTTTACGTCGTATTTGTATTAACATGGCTCTGTTTAAATTTTACAATAACCCGATCACACATATTCTGACACGAGTTCATTATAATCATCATCATCAATGGCTCCACAGCCCATTGCGGGCCTTGCCCTCCTCCAGCATTCCTCGCCATCTCCCTCTGCCCTGACATGCTTCCCTCCAGTTCCTTACACCAACAGCCTCCACATCCCGCTGCACGCCATCCTGCCATCGGAGCTTGGGTCTACCAAAGTTTCGTCTACCTTGTGGCTTTGTGTGAAGGACCCTTTTTGGCACTCTTTCATCGCCCATTCTTTCCAAGTGTCCTGCCCATCGTAGCCTCCCTATTTTTATCATCTTTATAATGTTGGGCTCATTATAAATATTATAGATCTCATCATTGTGTCGTATTCTCCAAGCTCCGTTTACCTGCACAGGTCCGAATATCCTTCTGATTATTTTTCTCTCGAACACTAGTAGAGACAATTCATCTTTACTCAATACCCAGCATTCAGAACCATAAGTTAGTACGGGGCGTAGCAACGTTTTGTAGATTGTGACTTTGGTTTTTCTTTTTTTTTCATTATAATACCGTTATTATTTATCACGATCCATTACAACTTTTTTACTTACGACACTTACAAATCGGGACTAAACACCCTGACCTTTATATTCTTATAATAATTCTAGCGGGTTCGTGATAGTAGAGTTTATTCGATAACTACGTTTACCCTTTATCGCCGCTAGCAGTGCTATTTATATAGGTACTACTTTTGTGCATTAATCGATCAATATTATTATTATTTTTTTTTTTTATGAATATGTCCTTGTTAAACAAGTACATATACATCTTCCTACGTTCCCTAAACTAAGCATAAATGCTTGTCCTATTGGTGAACGAGATCGGTCGAGGCAGGATTCGAACTCGCGACCACTGGATTACTAACCCAGCGCGCTAACCGCTCTGCCATCCACCCATCCAAACTGAAATTTAAACTGTTACTTTATATTTAAAATATGTATGTCGTTAACATTAATAGGAATTTAATAGTTGCAAACATATTCATAGAATTATATAATTATAAATTATATTCAGATATTTATATTTTTAATGAATATGTCCTTAAACAAGTACATATGCATCTTCCTACATTCTCTAAAATAAGAATAAATGCTTGTGCCATAGGTGAATGAAATAGAGTCGAGGCAGGATTCGATCTCGCGACCACTGGATTACTAACCCATTACGATAACCGCTCTGCAATCGACCCATCTTTTTTTTTTTCTTTGTTTAAATTAAAGATATTTCAATCTTGTTCCAACGGAATATGTTTTTAAAAGGAAATAAAACAATTATTATTATTAATTTTAATCTATTATAGGTATAATTATACAAACCTTAACCTAGAAATGTATTTTCTTAAGGGAACCCCCACCTCCCAATATCACCTGTTTTTTTTTGTCAAAATAGCTGAACTCTTCGAAAAAAAAATTTCCTTTGCATCGTTCACATTGATATTCCGAAATCTTGGAATTCCTCAACGCCTGCATAATGTGGCAGATCCTAACGCGGGGCAGTCCAACGAAGCTAAGGTTAAGAAATGTACTCTACCTCCTTGGGGTCTAGTCTCCTGCATAATTCATAAGTCCGCCACGCAAAATCCCTGTTACAATTTTTATTTATGAAAGGCACCATGAGACTCTCAAAGATATGTATATAAACGAGAGAAAGAATCTTCAATTCTCCCACCTGTCATATCATGATATCCTCAGAACAAAAGTCGAGTTAATATTTATAAAAATGGGAACGTTAAGATACGAAATACCGATTCTGTATGTTGATCTATCAAAAAATCAAAATATATCATAAAAAATGGGAATGTTTTTACTATATCCCCTTGGGGTAGTGAGAGTTATGAATTCGCAATGTTTAAGGTTATTTTTTATTGCTGATTATCAAAGAGCATCGTGCTGAAATTCTATTCTGAAAGTTTCAGCACAATATATCTGTGTGTGTGCTGTGTACTACGTGCTATGTACTATGGACGACGTGTTAATTCTACCTTATCGATTTAAGACTAAAGTACTCATTCGATTGTTTTGAAATGATGCAAATATGTATATCTAATACTCGCTTAGACCCCGTTAGATTTTGATGGATATTTGCTTCTCATATTTTATGACTTTCAAATACTTCAAAGTAACCCCAAGCTCAGGAAACTTAAAGTGCTTAAAAGCCACACCACTTTCATAAAATGACACTGAAAAAAATATTAAATTCAAAAATAATTAAGCAATTACTGAGGAATCAAACTTACGTCACATACGCTGAGACTCCGGGAAAGGGTCATAGGAACAAGACTTTCGTCCATTGCAACCACTACCCAGTACGGTTCGGGCTTGAAGCTGTCAGATCTAAGACGGAAACCATCCAGACAACAAGAGTGCTGACAAAAAAATATCGGAGTAACAAGGAAAATCTATACATGGTCTTAATGTATCTGGAGAAAGCCTTCGATAGTCCCAATAGATCTTGTATGGAACGCACTGCATCACATAATATCCCGGAAACATACATTGCAATGGTGCAAGATATCTATGACACGATTAATACAAGAGTGAGAGGCCCAGCTGGTACAGGTGACCCATTTCACGTAAAGGTGGGTGTACATCAGGGATCAGCCTTGAACCCACTAATTTTTAATCTTGTCATGAACTACGTCACCAAAACATAGAACAAACAGTTCCATGGTGTTTATTGTATGCCAACGATATTGTGTTGATCTCCAGAAAGGCTTCAGAACTCAAAGAGGCATTTGATATTAAGGTGAAAGAGCTCGAATGACATGGACTGAGAGTAAGCCGAACAAAAACCAAGTTTAAAGAGTGTAACTTTGGAGGATCAGAAGCCATTGGACAAGATGTACTTCTAGATAGTGACATAAAGCTACCCAAAGTGTCGCACTTCAAATACCTTGGAACCATGGTGACGACAGATACCCACGTGGACGAAGATGTCAACCACCGCGTCAATGTGGCATGGCTGAAGTGGAGATCTATCTCTGGCGTAGGTGCAATGCGACAAAAGAATGCCTATCCAAAATAAGGGCAAAATATACAAAACAGTCGTAACACCTGCAATTTTATACGGATCTGATTGCTGGAAAATATTAAAAAAACACGCACAACAACGGCACTCGACTGAAATGAAGATGTTGCGCTGGGCAGGTGATATGACACGCCTTGATAGAGTACGTCAGAGGATCCTTTAAGGTAGCCCCAATAGAGGAGAAATTGAAAGAGGGCAGATAGCGATGGTATGGCCATGTCATGCGAAGAGAGGACACCCACTCCGTCAAAACTGTGCTCGGTATCCCCTCAATACCACGAGGAAGAGGCAGACCGCCGGCGACATGGTGGACGAGTATCAAGAGGGAGCTGGCGGCATAAGGTGTCCCACAGGACACGATCCAGAGTCGCAGATCATGGCGACTGATGATTAGGAGGCCCGACCCCGGATGAACTGGGATAGAGTGGCAGGAAATGATTTTGATGAAAAATAAATAAACTCATTTCAGTAGTGAGAAGTATAGTTTTGGCAGATGAGGTGAGATGAGACTTATGTGTCGTGCTTCCTTTTGTAATGTATTGTATACCCGCACACCTGTCGCTGGTTACCCGTCATTGTGCGATTTGTCGTGACGGTACCTATGTATATATTATATAAACCTGGACACAGGGCTGACTACCCTTATATAAATGAATCACATTTATTTTCCTGACGTTTCTTTCGAAGAAAAAAAACACGTTATTTACACCATTTCAAAAGGAACGTACACAAATTGGCAAAAAGAAGATTGCAACATCTGACCGAGTTCAAACAAGTAGCAATTTTGCCGAGATAAATTCTCTTGGCTATCAGCTGGAGCGAGGGCAGTTGTAAATATTGTCAAAGATAAATTATTTTTATTTGAAATAAATCTTCGGTCGTATTGTTTTGTTTCAGAGAGTCTAGTTCGAGTACCTGTTCAAGTTTTACCAGCTCTTTCCTTAGCACCTTCTCAATAACCTCTATGTGAAAACTTACAACACTGTACTATATGAAATATCCATTTATATTGTCGATTTTCCGAACAAATACAAGTTTGTGTACGTTTGAAACCAGTCCAGTAAACAATAGAAAGTTCTATAATATTATTGTCGTTTCAAATCTTTCTGTAATGTAAGTATTAATACTAGATAGTTATTTATTTGTTTAAAACTTTTTGAGTTGACTTAAACAAGTGCACAATGTCGGGCTTATTCCCTATTGTAATTATGATACGTACCTACTAATAATTTATGAATAAAACATGAAATCAAAATATAATTACATATAAAACAAAAACAATATAGAAACGGAGGGGACAGGAGAGGGCGGGACAAATATAGAATTAGGAGACAAATTTAAGTGTTATGTGTAAGGAAATGATACCTCAGATTTCTTTTGAAAGCGGGAAGTGTTAATGAAACTCGAAGTTGCGATGGGATGTGATTCCAAAGACGAGCTGCTTGTACGGAGAAAGATGTGGTGAAAAAGGAAGTATTGTGTACTGGGATACTGAGCTTTCCTTCAGTATTTGAACGAAGAGGCAACCCGTGTTCTGAGAGGAAGTGAAATTGATTTCGTAGATAAACTGGAGCGTTGGGGTTGTTAAATACGTTGTATAGAAATATGAGGATATGTAGGTTCCTATGCTGCCTGACTGACAACCACCTTAAAAGAGTGCGGTATTCCGATATGTGATCATTTTTTTCAATTTAAAAATATATTATCGAACGTATGTATATTATAATCTCTTCAATTTATTTATTTATTTAATTAGGTTCGCGTCTAGCTTAGCGTTCTCTGGATTTGCTGTTTTACTGTTAAATCATGCCTTAGTATAATTTCCAATATGGCCGAATGATTTCGCCTTTATATTGTAGGTAGTTGTCGTCTCATTGTGTAGTTTTCAAATCTCAGTTATTACGAATATCACCGTTTATTAGTAAATAAATGGTAAACTTATTTTTTATCAACTTAAATGTATTCAGATGTATTGTCAAAAACATTTTTCTTATTTATTTTAAACATTTTGTACACATTATATTAAGAGTCCACAAAAATCAAAAGTGCACATAAACTTATGTATAAAACAAAAAAAAACATAATAAACGGTGGTGAGAGGACAAGTATATAATAAGGAGACAAATTTAAATGTTGTGTGTAAGGAAATGATTCTTCAAATTTCTGTTGAAAGCGGGGAGTTTTAATGAAACTCGAAGATGCATTTTAATTTTAGTTTATAAAGTCACTGTACATATTGACTAAATTAATTTTGATTTCTTTATTTTGTTTAATACAAAATTCGGACACCAATGGCTACAAAAAATTGTCATTCAAGTTTTCACTTATAATCATATTTGTATTAGATTTAGTTGTAATCTAGTTTCACTGTATGAAGTTATGCACGGAAAGCGATTGATAGCTAATAATGATCACTGTCATTCTATCCCATTTTTTCTTCCACCTTTCGGCCTGTCTAAGAGGAAAACGAATAGAATAAGAGGGCCTTGTCTAGCCACTGTTCCATGTGTGTACTTTGTGGTGTTTTTTCTTATTATCATTAGATCATTCAACAGCTAATCTTAATTGGAGAGTTTACGTGTGAGTGGCTCTAAAAAATATCGTGTTTTAGTACCTACAACAATTTCTCAACACGTAGGTATCATGTTTTTTTTTTCATTTCAAGTCAGGTCGAAAAAAAAACATGTTCTTAAAATGCATAATAAATCAAAAAATGTTGAAGATTTTTTTTATAAAGCCGTTGCCTTCATTGTTTACAAATAAACCAATCTCTCAATAGATGGCGTTACAAAAAGGGTTTCTTCGTTACTTCATAGATGGCAATAGTATTAATTACTTATTTTCGGGTGATTAGTTAAACTTGAGTTTTTATTTTGTTTAGTTACTTTCAAAATTTGCAAAGGGAACTCAATACTTAGGTACTTTACTTTTTGTGTAGCTACGGCTTTTCCTGCACCTTTGGCTGCGTCAATTCACAGCCTCTGGAGTCGCCCTATGGATAATAAGGGGACTCAATAAGAAGGCAGAATTGGTGAATGTTATGCAATCGCATAAAGTGATATCACGTACACCAGCCGATGACAGGTCGTAAGCTCTGTAGGTGCCTTGAGTTCCTGGTTCCTTTATAATAGTCCAACTTCGTCTTTATTGATATGCTGAAAAGTTTGTCAAAAAAAAATTGAGTTTTCGATTATTTTTTATCGTGTATAAAAAATAATCTTTAACGCACGCGATAGATACCCTTATTAACAAGTAACTTCATAGTTTAATAGACGGTTTCAATATATCATGTTTTCAGTCACTAGATTTAGCGTTATATGACCTCTTGAATTATCCTCACTCACGCATTACTATAGACAGTCGTTTTTATCCGCTCTGATAAAAAAGCAGTCGCTTTGCATAAATAATCTACTCATTAAAGGTTTAAACCAAACACCTTATATACTAAAGTAATTATAAGGTCTTTGGTTTAAACAAAAGAAAGTGTTCGCAGTTTTAATTATTTCTAATTTTTTGACTGCTATTACGTAATTGATTATACATAATGAATATAATGGATTCCATTATCAATTATACAAAAATACTTAAAAAAAATAAGTAACAACACAAATTTTTAACATAACGAGTAAGTGGTCAGTATTATTAAATTATTTAAAAAAAAGTTTAAAATTTGTGTTGTTACTTATTTTTACTCCTCACTAACCCAAGGGGATATAGTGGGATGATTTCGCAATTTTTAAGGGTATTTGTTTTTGCAGATTATCAACTAGTATCATGCTGAGATTGTATTCTGAAAGTTTCATCACAATGTATCTGTGTGTGTGTGTGTGCTATGTGCTGTGTGCTGTGTGCAGTGTGCTATGTACGGCGTGTTCATTTTACTTTATCGATTATAGACTAAAGTACTCATTCGATTCTATTCAAATTTTGCAAATATGTATATCTAATACTCGATTAGATCCCATTAGATTTTGAACGATATATGAATAGTGCCTCTCAATTTTTTTAACTGTCGAATATTTCAAAATGACCCCAAGCTCAGGAAACTTAAAATTTGAAATTTTTATTTTCAAATTCGTAAAAAGGCACATCACTTCATATAATAGCATTGAAAAATTATCAAGTTTTCGTAATAAAATATTTAAATAAAAAATAATTTAACAAATAATTTGTTTTGATTTGTTTCAATTTCCAGTATTTTCTTTTTTTATTTTTGAATATGTGTTTTGATATGTTTGAATCGTCTATAATTCTATATTACTCATTTTTCAATTATTTTCATGTTTTTCTTTTTTTTTTGGTTTGAATATGTATTCTGATATGTTTTCTCATTTGAGTATTCTTCTTTTTCATTTATTTTCAACCTTTTTATGATGTTTATTTGATTTTTTTTTTTTTTTGTTCATGTATGATTTGATTTAATTACTTTTACTTTTATTTTGACTTTGCTTTGTATTGATACTTTTTATTTTGTTATAAGTGCTTCCCTCATCAAGCACAAGATTGTAATATTTTTGATGAGGTACTGCAGGGAAAAATATGTAAGAATATTATTACTAGTGAATTTATATATTAATTGTATTATAAAATATATTAAAAATAAAATAAATAAATAAATAATAACTCATTTCATGAAAATGTTGGAAATTTTCCATAAAAAATTTGAATACTTTATAGAATGACTTGTTAGTGAGGAGTTTAGCGTTGGCCACAACCCACTCGTTTTTAAGTAATTTTATACAAAAGTTAGTGATTGTTCAAAATGTGCCACCAAATTAATTATAAATGAAAATATTAATAATTTAATTAATATAACAGTCTTGTCCAAAATTATTACACGCGTACCAATTATGTGAGGGAAATAAATTGTTTTTAATTAAGGGATAGAAACAAAACTGGGGAATACAAAATAAACACTTGAGTGTTGCTAGTGGGAATTTTATTTCGGTGTTTAATTTGCTAATAATTGTACAGGCGACTCATAACACTTAATAACAGCTGCTCGGTAAGAATTTCAGATATTATAAATTATATTATGTAAGTACGTACTTGGAATATCAATTATATAATGAAAAATATAATCAGTATGGCTTATCTTAGCCCCTCTACAGAACAAAATCATCACGAAACGTGACAATGGTTTTGTAATAAATACGTTTTTTGGCGAAGGGTTGAAAATAATTGCGATCAATTTTAAGTGTTTTTTTTTGACACGTACCTTTTGAACTTGTGATTTTTTAAAGATTTTTAATTTACTATAGATCATATTCGCGGATTTTCGGGCTATGGGGCAGCAGAACTGGAAAGTGGCAGCCAACAATAGAGCAGTTTGGAGAAGATTCTTGGAGGCAGCTAGGACCCACCAAGGGTTGTAACGCTGAGGATGATGATGATAGATCGTGGTTAAAATCACCTGCTTATGGAGGCTTATTCTTTCCATTTATAGCCAATTGCGTATCTACTTCTTATTTTTAACTGTATTTATTTTTTAATTTAAAATAAAAATAATCTATACGTGCACTAATTATTTATCTTGATTTATATTTTAATAATTATTTTGAACATTTAATTTGTGAGCCATATTATATAACAACAAAATTTATATACTTTAAAATTTGTGTTACGCACTAAACTCCGTCGATACCACGACCAATTTCGGAGAGCACCTTTTTTTTTTTTTTTTTTTAAAAAAAAAGAATGAATATGTCCTTGTATAACAAGTACATATACAGCCTTATACATTCCCTAAACTAAGCATAAATGCTTGTATTATAGGTGAATGGAAATCGGTCGTGGCAGGATTCGAACTCGCGACCTCTGGGTTGCTAGCCCAGCGCGCTAACCGCTCTGCCACCACCCATCTCAAACCTTTTCTTCTGGAGTTTTCTTACAAACTAACTATGTATGTTAAACTAAAAACAAGTTGCATGTAACACATGAGATCCAACTGTCGATAGCGATAGTATGTATAGTTGAAGAATATGTACCAAACTATAAACCCATAAATACAAATTATTGAATATTTTAAGATATTTTGTTTTCTATACAACACATGTAGGTGTGTATGTCAAGATAGGATAGTATGGAGGTCAGTCCTTTTTTCCTACCCAGAATATGAAAACAGCATAATGGTATGTATGTATGTTAAGACATGAAGTATCAAACTATTAAGTCTTTTTAGATATTGTGTATAGGCGACTGCCATACAAATTGTATGAAGCGATGTCGTCACTGAATTCAATTTTTATAAAAAAATTTCAAAGCAAATTAAGATGTACTGCTACAATGTTATTATTTTTTATAGAAAATAAAATTATTTAGTTGGGGTGTTTCGGCTTTTTTCGATATTTTTAAAAACTTTGGAAATATAGGCAGTTGAAGACATAAACTTATCATAAAATAATAAAAAATGTTTGAGAAACTCTGGATTTTCCAACTGTCGATTCGTTCATGAGAATTCAATTTTCTGAATGAATCGACATTATTAAGCCAAGATGCGTGTACGAAGAAACATTTTGTATGGGGTAGTGGACTTTTTGCATGCTAATATGCTATAACTTTTGATCCGCTGGATTAACAAAGTCTAAAATTTCAGAATATATAAATAGTTATAGGCCTACAAAACTTTTATACTCAGAATGGTGAATTTTTGTTTCAGTCAGGGGTTATCAACTTTTGAATTTTTGGTTTATTTTTCCATGTGTATCAGAAACCATAAAAGCTAGAACGCTGAAAATTGGTATAAACATAGACAAATACAAAATCTCAAATTGTTTTTTTTTAAATACCAGGGTTTCTCAAATATTTTTATTAAGAAAAATATATTTTTATGATAAATTTATGAGTTTAACTGCCTATATTTCCAAATTTTATAATAATATCCTAAAAAGACGAAACACCCCAACTAGAAAATTTAATTTTCTATAAAAAAATATTGAAATTGTACTAGCACATCTCAATTTTTTTAACAATTTTTATAAAAATAGAATTTAGTGACGACATTGCTTCATACATTTTGTATGGCAGTAGTCTACATACAATAATATCTAGAAAGACTTAATAGTTTGATACTAATCTCCAAACATACATACATACCCTCATGCTGTTTTCATATTTTGGGTAGGATCAAAGGACTGATCTCCATACTGTCCTATCTTGACATACATACCAACATTTGTTAAAATTTTCAATAATATGGATTTATGGGTTTATAGTTTGATTCTTATTCTTCAACTTTACATACTATCGCTATCGACAGTTGGATCTCATGTGTTACATGCAACTAGTTTTTGAAAAAAAAAAATTGAGATTCTGTATTTTCCTATGTTATTAATATCTAGCGTTCTAGCTTTTGTGGTTTTTGAGATATGTATATGGAAAAATAAAGTAAAAATTAAAAAGTTGATAACCTCAGACTGAAACAAAAATTCTAAATTCTGAGTATAAAAGTTTTTTAGACCTATATTTTGAAATCTGTATATTGAGCGGATCAAAAGTTATAAGGGGACACACACACACAGGAGATGTGCTATCCGGAACCGGTCGAGATATCGACGGAGTTTAGTGGTAACACAAATTTTAAAGTATTTCATATCGCTGTAAAGTTCTCTATTAAGTGTATTAATTTTGATGTTAATCTCGGTTTAACTCTGAAAGAAAATGTGTGTCTCTCAGTTTTAGTGTATAATAATGTAATGCTAGATTAATTCTTACATATATATATTTTTTTATCAAAACAAGCGTTTAAATTGTGACATAAATTTCCGAAAAAAATAAAAGGGATATATGGTAAAAAAAAAAAACAAAAATAATAAGACGAGAAAATAAACAAAATAAAAAATGGTATGAAAACCATTAATACAATTTTTCAAAATTAAAAATGTTTTTAAAGAATAATTCATAATATTCCTTCAGCGTTCTTCAATCACCTTCTTCTTTTTCTCATTGCTACGATCAGTATTTTTTTTCTCTTTTTAATCTTACCTTTAAATGTTACCCAGATTAGTCAAAACAATAAGATTATATTTTTCGAGAATTGGGCGCTGCGCTGGTACAATGTACAATGTCTTTCGTCCTTCGGGCTTAGCCCTTTCATTGATTTTTTTTTATATTTTGAAGACAAAAGATAATTCAGCTTGTCTTAACTCAGAAAAACACAAAGATTCCCTGTAATTTCTATTAAAACTTCGGCCTCGCACAACAAAGATCTCGGATAAGCCTGCAACGTTTACATCAAGATTTTGCTTTAAAGTGTATTAAAAAAATATTCTTTTTAAAATAAAAATTATAAAAAAAAATCATCAGAATACCCAACTTTGCAAATATTTCGTAATTCAAATAAATAAAGGCATAGGAAGGTCGCACCATGCCTTTGTACGTGTGGCGAATTGTGTACCCCGTTAACACATACAAGTTTTGCACAGCACTACTACACTTACTAATGGGGTGATGTGGTTCAACCAACTTGAAACAGATTTGAGACTGGCAATTGTACATAGTAAATTCAAAAGAAAAATAAAAAAATAAATAAAACTGAAGTTAATGTAATTTGACTGATATGCAAATTACATTAACTTCTTTTTGTATAGATAATAATTATGTATATATAATATTTTGTTTTCATAAACAAATTGTATGAAAAGACACAAAATGGTTCCATCCTCCACATAAATCACGGTCTATCTCATACCACACTAGCTATTCCCATTAATTCTACTGAATTTCTCAGTTCCTCTTTTGAAATACATACAATCAGCAAAACTATGGAACACCTTAAGTAATGATACTACGACGTCTCAATCGATTCAACTTTTTAAAAAGAAACTAAAGCTGTTTTACCTGTCTAATACTGACACCCTATATCCATCCTCCCTCCCCTCCCTCAACCTTTATTTCCTTCCTTCCTTTGTTGCTGTCAATTTACTCTTAATAATGTTACGTGTTTCTTTCCGTTTGTTCTAAATATAATGTACAAACCGATATGCTATCTATGGCCTCACGTTGCTTTGGTTGGTCGGAAGAAACTGCCTTGTGGCAATAAACCCGCCATTGTAAATAGTATTGTACATGAAGTTTAATAAATAAATAAATAAGGAGAAAAGTAAGTACCTGAGAGAAATACTGAGAACAACTCACAACAACAGTAGGTATACCTGCACACAAAACATTTCGTTTATAATTTCAAACGACTTTCAATGTATGTATGGTTTTTAAAATTCAGTGTTGTTAAACGGTATTTATTATAATATGAATTTGACCGCAAAAAAAATACTAAGCAAAGTTAAATAATTGCCATCCTACCAACATGGAATAACATTGCAGTCATAATAAATTCAATTATACGCAAAATAAACTGGGAATAAAAGCAGTTTTATGCCAGCGTCCAAAATTCAAATTTTGCATTATGCACGGGCGGTGCATAGCGTCTGCGTTTGCACAGAGATTCAAAAGTTTTAAGTATACTTAAAGTATTAAAAATTCATACATTGTCGGCCTTCGTGGCTCAGTTGGTTGGGTATCTGACTGCTGATCCAAAGGTCCCGGGTTCGATTCCCGGTGAAGACACAGTTTTTAATTGTGTTTTCAGTCTGGATCTGTGAGACGATTAATATCGTAAGTCTCCAGAATGTGGCAACTTGTTATTGGGTGCGTGTCAAATTAATATTTGACATAGTACCTGTTAGTTGCCCGAGAAGCAATATTAAATAAATAAATAAATAAATACCTTCGTAAAATTCCAAGAGTATTAAATATAACTGTAGAAAAAGTCTCTTTGTCACTTCCATAGATGGTGATTATGTTGTCAACTAATTTTCAAGCAACCAGATACTGATGAGAAACATATTTTTTTTATTATCACACCATATTTTACAATGACACATCAATAAGCTACTTCTGCCCAACTAGGAAACCCTATTCTAGGGCTGTTCTTCCCCCACCACCTCCCGTTCTGCTTATGGGGACTAATAACGGCCCCTTTGCAAAACTGAAAGAACACATAAAAAACATACGAAGAGTCCGGAGAACTCTAAAACCTTGCAGACACTGCACTTAATGTGCCAACGTGAGCTAATCATGTGGAAACAACTGGATCACTGCTCAGTGATAAGTCTTGAAAGTCCTAAAGTTGCTCTTCGTGGCTACAAGGTCCACATGTCCAATGGTTCCAAAGAAATTCCCTCTGACATCGTCGTAGAGTTCTCGTCGGAAAGTTGACACGGAGAAGTTAGTGCATCCCATAAGATATGCTCAGAAGTCTGTTCAGGGATCATAAAGCTGACATGAGAACGAATCGGATTAGTGAAAAGGAAAGAGATAACTTTTGAAACTGCCGTCTAGTAAGGAATTCTATTCTAGAGCTAGCAGTTTACGACTTTAGTAACAATACAATAATTTATGAAATGGCTGATGATAGTTTCTGCTCTACATACACTAGGTAGGCACACAATCAAGATACTTTGTACTAATAACTAATTAACCACTATTTCAAAAAACGTCAAAATAGACACCTGGACGCAGTCCATCTATTTTAGCTTGGATCTCAATCTACGCCCCACACCTTCTGGTCTATGGTTAAGGACTCTTCTGGTGGGCAAACTCATTTTATCCACGTGTCTAACTCATCTGAGTTTCTCAAACCTAATGAATCCCTTGATGGCTACGTCATCATAAAGCTGGTACAGCCCGTTATTAATCCTTCTTCTTCAGCCCTCCTTCGTCCAGTAATGGACATAGGCATCCCCCTGAGACCTCCACAGCTCCCTATCTTGAGCAGACCGCATCCATCCACAACTTGTCTTATATCATCATACCACCTTGTCTGAGGCCTTCCAAAACTTCTTTTGCCCGTTCTAAGTGGCCATTTTAACATTTTCTTAGTCCATCTGGAGCCTGTGGTTCGTGGGACATGCCTGCACAGCTCCACTTCTGCTCAGCAACTTTTGGACAATGTTGGTTATTTTGATTTTCTCTATTTTAACCACAAGTTAGTTTTCTTTAACGAAATACCCAGCATTTTCAAACCCAATTCCGTGATAGCGCCATGGGTTCGATTCTCTAGCAGGGGGGAAAATTTATTAAAGTATATTTCGTTCTCAAGTGTTGCTTCTCTGACTTGGAATACTAGTTTGCTGGAAGAATGTGCCAATTGATAATAATCTCGCCACTCGTATAATGAATAGAAATTTGTGGCGTTTGGTTGTCTATGCCTATCATGTGAGGGACATGGCGTAATGTTTTGTATGTTTGTTTGTAAAATGGATGTAAATGTATTTAACAAGAACATTAATTAAGTAGTTTCTTAGGACTAACGTATTTTATTTTGGTTGGTTGGAAGAAATAACCGTATGGCAATAAGCCCACCAATGTACAATTTATTTGTTTATATTATGAACAGAAAGATAAATTTGTAATTTAAAAAAATATATCTGGATATAACTAGGCTATAATCTTAGCTGTTTTTTTTTATATATCCATTCCTTAAAAATATTATATGGCAGACATTTAATAAAAATACGATTAACTTTATCGCAATTTGATATATCTATAAAGATTATAGCTGAAAAATACATCGTGAAAAAATTATGACTTGATCGTCAAAAAAATATAAAATTAATGACGCAGTTTTAACAATCATATATACCTAAGCTCCATTAATCTTGTGAAGGTACTGTAAGCCCATTTTTCTGCGAAAAATAAGTCGTTATATTATTTAATCAGATCACGTGACAACTGCTTACAGGGCGGACAAAAAATAATGAAAGGCGATTAGTCAAAATAGACAATGCGCAAGCAATTTGTACTAGTCCAACTGTAGATTTGTTCAAGAGAATTTATTTCCCTTGATTAACCTTTGTCCCGTGTGAGAGAATTGAATGCAGTTGTGGACTTTTTGCGTGTTTTTTCCAACTTTGAAATCAAAAAACACCAAATTAGAGGAATCACAGCATATATGTATGTTCGCGGTATATAATATTAACATGGATGGACTCGAATTCGAAGTTGAAAAATGAAGGTCTTGTTTTAAGAAGGTCTGACTGATATTTATATACGCTATTTGATTGCAATCTGTTTGAAATTGTCTTTTCTCTAACTTTTTTAACTTATGTACCTATTTTTTACTTCTACTTATGTAACCTGTGTCACTTCTATAACTTTTTTTTCTTAAATTATGTAACCATTTTTTCTTCTTCTTTTTTTACTTAACTTTTGTAACCGAATTTTATCTAATTTATGTAACTCAAACTTGTGAAACTTACGTGTGTGATAGAATTAGAGCTCATATAATTTTATGTGCAACCATAAATGGACAACCAGCACTCATAATAATAACCAATATTATTTTCTTTTTATGAAAATTGTAAGCTGGATGTCTGTCGATGTACCCTTTTATTTAAATAAAAATAAAATAAAATTTAGTGTGTCTGTGTGTCCCATATAACTTTTAATCTGATTGATATACCAAAATTTAAGAAAATGTTATGCCAACAAATTTTTTGTTCCAGTGAATTATTGTTCCAGTCAGGGATAATCGAGATATGATTTTTTTTGAAAGAATGAAATGTCATTGAAACAAGTACATACATATATATCGACATACATTCCCTAAACTATGCATAAAGGTATGTGCTATATGTAGATGAACTAAATCGATTGTGGTTGGATTCGAATTCGCGACCACTTGATTACAAACCCAGCGCGCTAAGCGCTCTGCTACCATGCAAATAAGTTGCTTGAAAATACACATCAATCTACCTACTAATTCAAACGATTTTGCCATAGATATGGTGCCTTATTATCCGAAGATTCTCACTGACTTGTTTGTTTCCAGAGATCTTGGTCACTTCTCTGATGCCCTATATATATATATATATATATATATATATATATATATATGGATCTGAAGTCGCCGACAGTCCACAGGTGTGAATCTCGACTTGCACTTGCTGATTGTTCTTTATGCACCATGGTGCCGAGATTACTAATCTAGAGGGCTCTGTGTATGCCACAGGTTTTACCCAGTGATAGGAGGAAGGTAAAGAAGGAATATTTGCCTACCTTTCCTGGTGTGGTTCAGAATTAGATTTTCCCAATGCCTCCTGATGCTCACTTCACGCAATATTCACAGACACTAAATTGACAGGTTGTATGGCGATGTTTGATTTGAATGAATTATTTTTACTAGGTTTGATGCGAGTACGAAACATAAGTTCATACGGCGTGCTCTTGATGATGACTGAATTTTGTAGGCAAATTTGTAGGCATGAAAGAAAGTAGGTAGGATAAAATGTAACAATAATATTAAATCTCAAAATACTGACATGTGATTACATATACCTACCTATCCATGAGCATATATGTATGTATGATAAATTCGTTCACTTTAACATAATTATAGCGAACAGGCTACATGAGCTACTCTTCGTGCCATGCATTGTTTTTTTTTGTTTTTCATTCAAGCGTTCTGCGAAGGGGCCGTTGACAGTCCCCATATGCGAAGCGGGTGGTGGTGAATGAAGAGATCAATCTATGTACCTACACGTGCATATAAATATGCCAAAACATATTATACAAAATAAATTAATAAAACAAATGAAATAATAAATGAAAAGCATGTAAATAGGTAGTACCTATTATTAAAATTCAGATTACAATTTTAATTTATCCAGTTTATGTAACGATAAGATATATTTACATTTAATAAATCTGTAATTGTACCTCAATTAAAGACAGTCTTATTCATAATATTTCCTTATACTGTGGTAAAGCATAATATATAAGTATTTAATTTACACATTAATTAAACTAACTACTAATACAGAAAGCAAGATATGGGATGTCCAAGGTGCGTTTGTGGGCGGCAGAGGATGTATAGACCAAATTTTTTCTCTGCGCACGGTCACAGAAAAGGTTCTGGATAAAAATCAGAAAATTTTCTGTGCCTTCATAGACCTAGAAAAGGCGTATGATAAAGTTGTTAGAGAAAAATTATGGGATATACTAGCAGTGTATGGAGTGAAGAGCAAACTAATACGCGCAATCGCGTCATTATATGAGAACAGCGAAGCATGTGTTCGTGTCAACGACACAGTGACAACGTGGTTCTCTATAAATAATGGCGTTAGACAAGGGTGCGTGCTATCTCCATGGCTCTTTAACTTGTACATTGATTTCTGCATAAGAGCCCTTAAGGATGAAAGCAAGGGTCTGAAATTGAGTACCGTAATGGTGCGAGATTTGATGTATGCAGACGATAAAGTTCTATTAGCAGAAAGTATGGAAGAGTTACAGTATCTTGTAAGTATGGTTTATGAAGGATGTATAGAGAACGAACTTAGGATGAATGCCAGCAAATCAAAGACAATGGTCTTTGAAAAGAGTGAAAGCAGAACAGCGTGTAAAATAAGAGTAAAGAACGAATGGCTCGAGCAAGTCGATGAATATGTATACTTGGGAAGCATATTTCAACGGAACGGACGACTCGATAAAGAGATCGAAAGAAGAGTTATGGCAGGAAACAGAGTGAATGGAGCACTAAGACCAATTATGAATGATCGCAACATATCAAAGGATGCCAAAGTTGCCATTCATAACGCCATCGTAGTGCCAACCTTGACGTATGCAAGTGAAACCTGGACTTGGCAGAAGACGCATGAAAGTAGAATAAATGCAGTTGAAATGAGATCGTTAAGAAGGATTTGTAATAGAACGATGTATGACCGGGTAAGAAATGAGGACATAAGGAAAGAATGTAAGATGAAGAAAGATGTCATTACTAGAATGAAAGTGAACACATTGAGATGGTTTGGTCACATGGGGAGAATGAATGAGGAGCGCCTGACGAAGAAAATATACAGAGCGGAAAGGAATGGAATGAGAGGTCGGGGACGCCCAAGAAAGGGGTGGCACGACCATGTGAACGAAATTTTGAAAGACGGAAATGTTAGAAGTGTGAGCAATAGACGAACATGTATGAGACGATGCATGAATGTGGACGAGGCGAGAGATGCTTGCCAGGATAGAAAGATGTGGCGTTCGGTTCTCTCTGCCTACCCCGCAAGGGACATGGCGTGATGGTATGTATGTATGTATGTATGTACTAATTAAATAAAAATACTTATATTATGCTTTAAAAAAATATTGTAAAAGAAATGGAATAATAAAAGGCTTAATTTTTATTATTAATTATACTGTGGTAAAAACATTATATAACTAAAACACTTACATTATATTCTTGACTATTTGTTTGAGCTGACAACGTCGCAATTCATTCATGTTTCTCCGGTGATTTGACATTTCGCTTGCTGAGAATTGGAGTGTATGTACTATGTCCATAAAACCTTGTTAAGAGATATGAGGGTTCAAAGTTTAAAAAATATATTTTTTAAAAAGATTTATTAAAGTTCAGTTATTAAACAAAATATCAATAATACACCAACAGTATGATTATTTGGCAAAATATTATCAAATTCTGATCATTTGTCCCTTGAACAAAAAAAATAACTAATGCGAAAAATAGGATAAAAAGCAACAAACTGAATGTTTTTTAACGGATATAGTGCATAAAATATACATAAATGTATCTGCATTGTCAGTTTAAAAAAAGTAAAAATTTGACATAGTACACTCCAATCCTCAGCAAGCGAAAATTTGTCGATATTTTGAAAAAAATATAACGTTTCTTACAGTGCCTGGGCTTTATTTTCATGTTTTATTTCGCGAATATCATTTTTTAGATATTTATTTGAAAAACTGGAGCAATTATGAAATAGTGGGTTACCATAAATTAATACAGCCTTCTCAAATGATCTGTCAGTGGTTATGACAAATATTTTTTGTAATTCGTTTACGCTATGCGAAACAGTACGTTTGATCGTATTTATAATTATCTGTTGTTTTATTAATTTGTGAATTGAAATACGAAACAAATAAGCGACGCGTCGCTTCACAAATGTCAAAAATAATTGACATATAATGCGACCATCGGCAACATTCGGAAATTATCGGAAATGTTTGGTTCCAATATTCTTCTTATAATTTATTTATTTTAAACTTTCTGAGCACAAGTGCATAATGGCGGGCTTATTGCCAAATGGCAATATCTTCCAACCAGCCATATTCATTTGGTGAAAAACTATTACATTTATGGTATGTAGCAAAAATTTTATATAATACAAGCAAAAGCTATAAAGAAAATAAAACAAATAAAATGAAAAAAAAAAAACATATAAGCAAAAACAATAAAGAAACGGAGGTGGCTGGAGAGGGGGGGGGGACAAGGATAGGATAAAGAGACAAATTTAGGTGTTATGTTGTGTAAGGAAATGATTCCTGAGATTTCTTTTTTAACAGATTTTTAATTATCTCAATAGAGACGAAGTTGGAATATTTCACTTTCATAGAGAATATACAATAATTATTCATCCTTAATCACTCCCAAATATAAACTTCAATTTATTAATTCTTTACCGACATGTTTAATTACTCATTTAACATCTCACAACTGGAACAAATTAAACAAGCGAACCGAAGATAATTTAAATTTAAACGTTTAAATTATACCTGTTTATGATTGCTACTATTACATATTTCTACCCCGTTTAAAATTCCCTTTAAATTTATATCTGGTTCATGGCGAGGAATTTTGGGGGAATTCAAAGTGAAGAGGTATTTAGGTACATTTTACAAATGTACATCTTCCCGAGTAAATAAAATAACTATGTACTACTTATTTAAGTAGCTATCTTGTTAGTTTAATTTATGGTCTGGAATGTTTTAAAAGCAAAGTCGTTATACCTATCTTATAATATATTTTATTCGCGGGCGGTAATAATTAATGGTGAATAAAATATGTGTCGGAGAGTTGGGGGGGGGAGAAGTTCACCTTCTTTTAGATTAATTAACACGACCAGACCCCATTCATCTGCGTAGAGCCACATTTTTCTCTCTCCTTAGTCTTCTTGAGGGCATAAATTTCACGTTTAGCTAGGGCTAAACGTAAAATATGTGATTTTAAAACCAAATCATTTAAGTCATTGTGTTATATTTATCAATGAAAAAACTAATGCAATTCAACACTGTTTATTTTACATTAATCAATATATTTACAATAATTATAACAAATTAATTTACTTGAATTTCGCACGCGCATTCTATACAGATAATACCTAGTTTGACATAGTGTGAACGCTTTCAAGGTTGAACGAAGAATAACCGAAAATTTACGACGACATGACCTGATGTTCACTGTCGTTGGACAAGTACATAAGTACCTCATTTATAAGGAAATATTTTTCTTATTATTTATTTAATAAAAGTAATTGACATACATTAAAAATAATAAAAAAAACAAAATGACACAGAAAACTTTCTAAAATTATGTTAATATAGAGTTTATGTATTCATCCCTTAGTTGAGATCGGATCCCGTGTTTGAGGGAGGAGTTTGAGGTCATTATCTTCATTCGTTTCTGGGTGAAGTCGAAGTAAACAGGCGTCAGATTTCGCAACAGAAAGCCAACGCTCATCACTGTAGCACACGTGTGCACTCCAAATCGTCGAACGTTCAATGCAAAACCATACATTTTTTCCACCGTCACTTCTCCCAAGATTCAAAAACCGTTATGACACATTGAATCACAATTAAATCAAGTATCCATCACACATTAGAAAAAAACTTACTATTACCACTTATATAAATATATCATTGGATGTGACTATAATTGTTAATATTTTTTATTACTGCCTTCTTAAATAAATAATGTTTAGTCCCCAGTATCAAATAATAATATACAGTATGAATATAAAGTTCATTATTTATTATTATTGAAAACCAAAATACATAATCACAAAAAAATGCAATTCAAAATAATTAAAAAATATCATTTATTTATTCATTTTTATTTATCGTATGGCAGCACAGTACATCACAAATTAGAAAATTATGATTATTTCGTATTGTGATGTAGCTTTCGGCCAGGAGATCATTGATTATCTGGCAGCCATTAGTTGCATACTCATTTTGCGTTACCCAGGGTGTACCACGTGGAGGCGAGCAGCTTTACACCCCATAGCAGCTTTACACCCCATATTTATTCATTAATTTATATATATATATATTTTTGAAAACAAACAGCTATACACAAGTGTTACATTTCATATAATAATAACAGCCAATTAGAAGTCTCCGCTGATAGGCCATACCGTCGGTTGCAAGATAAAAAAATATAACATCATGATATAATATGTTTCTGTAACAGATAAATTTTCATCCTGCAACCGAAGTAAACATACCTAATATTAAAATAAGAGAAAAAATGGGTAAATCACAGAAAAGATTATTCATAAATTTAAAATTGAATATTTTTTTTTTGTTAATGTTAGCAAATAAATTAAATAGTATTAAAAATAATACACTAAGAATACATCTCGCTGCTGTAATGTTACACTGAAATACAGTAAATTAAGGTGAATTAACTATTGAGTTATTCATGTTGTTAGAAACACGCCAAAGAAATGAATTTTGTCGATATAACATTTGTATTTTTTTTTGTATAAACCACCTCACTAGGCTGAGCTTCTTCCGGGGAGAAAGGCAATTACTTATATATCACAGAAAAAAATATTTAAAAGTAGTTACATTTTTTTTTCTTAAATATTATGTACCTATTATAAAATAAAAATTGAAGCTATTGTCACTTGATCATGTTTCCGCCTGTATAGTCTCTATTTCCGCATGTTTCTATTTATAAAAAGTTTCATCCACTGTATGTATGTACCTATGTCCTTTATTGACATAGCATATGTATATATTTTACTATTCATTTTAGGTAAATAAAAATATAATTTCAAGTCTTTATTTTAATTATCCTCGTTGATAGATATTTTCTCTGACCAGGACATTATTAAAGTTATGCAAGAGGAAATAGTTATCGATGTATCTACATTGTTGATGAAAATGTAGAATTGAAAACCATATTACAGGATATTACGGGAGTAATCTATGAAAAATAGAATAAAATGGTAATGTCCCATACTGCAACTTTTTGGATCAACATTTTCTTATATTTTTCTTAAATATAAAAACAGTTGAGGGAAATAAAAATATGAAACCCGTAATGTTTTCCTATATAGGAAACCCATATCTAATTTATATAGTAAACCCATACTATTTTCCTATGTAGTAGGAATGAAATTTCAGCATCGATAGAGACGGTTATCAATTAGTTAAAATCCATAATTTGAAACAAGTCAAAAAAAAAATAAGGACACACATTTCAAAGTTTTCTTTACGCTGAAATGAAGAATAAAAAAAACACTTCACGTTAGTCCTTAGATCTTTAACATTCATATTGCCACTGTCAAACACAGCAGTTTTATACAGCAAACAAATTCAAATATAAAATATTGTAAAACGATATAAATGGTAGATTGATAATTATACTAAGTTATAAATAACAAATATTTAAAAGAAATAAGGGAAGAGTGAAAGGTGGTGGACAGGGAGACTGGGTATGAGGAAAGGATGAAGTGGAGAGATGGTTTTTTTTAACATCAAAAGTAGAATACACAAAGGAAAAGTGATTTTAAGATATCGTGTGCTTTCTCTGTATTTTTGTGTAAGTTGGAATATTTTGTTGTTTTTATATAATTCATGCTGTGTAAATTTGTTATTTTTCTTGTTCATATTCCTTTTGGATGAAAAAAATATGCATTTATTTTAAATAAAATATCCCTTAAGTGCATACTGTTGTAGAAATACAACAATCTAATTTTTTGTTTCACATATCTACGATAATATGATTCTGATCCTACTGCATAGCGTTGTATTTCGATCACATTCTTGTTGATACAAAAACGTTTATAGAATATCTCACCAGAGGGCTAGTTGTTGATAAAATAATTTCTGGAGCTGTCAGTTTAGCTATTTTTGGTGCTTGAATAAGTCGTGGATTTTGCTGTGTTTTTTTTTATGTTTACATCCAAAAACTTACAAGTACAAGTTATTGAGTACGTTTATTCAGGTAAGATTTCATGTTATTTTACTATTTATAATGATTTGGAAATAATTTGAACATGATAAAATGCTTTTGCTTCTTTGTTGCAGAAATACAACATCATGCATATAGATGCTTTGTGATTGTGTTGGCATAGTGTTGTAGTTCTGCAACAAGTATTTTTTTATTTTATATTTTGTTATTTTCGCATATTCATAAAACATAATGTAGTTTGAGATATCATTATAAAATTACGTAAAACAGGTATTTTGATGGATATTATTTTTATATGGTATATTTTTAGAATGACAGAAAAAATACATGAGCGATGCAGAGTTAGAGAAGTACCTAGAAAAATACATCGGCGATGGAAATGATTCTGAAGATGGTTTAGATGAATCTGATTTTGATGACGATGAATATATTTCTCAACAACCATTGCTTCAAGAAAATTTTGCAGAAGATTTATATGATAACGATGAAAACAATACTCCATTAATTGAAACAATTCTTTGTTATGACGATCCTGAAACAACAAATATAGAAATGCAGCCCTCGACATCTGGAATGAGAAGAGCTGCTATACGACACTTGGTATGGAAAAAAAGGAGCTTCAATTGAGTGATTTACAGATGATATTCAGAGGAGACAACAAATTTGAAAATAACCTCATGGAACTGGACAGTCCTTATAGTTTTTTTAGCTATTTTTTTTACAAAAACATTAATTGACAGAATAGTACAAGAAACTAATCTATATTCCTGTCAAAAAGATCCCAATAATCCAGTCAATGTCAAAACGATAGAAATTAGACAATATGTTGGGATTCTTATATTCAAGTCGGTATTCCAATACCCAAACGTCCGATCATATTGGTCAAAAAAATATAGCTTCAATCATATAGCGAAAACAATGTCGATAAATCGTTTCGAAAAAATTAAACAATATTTACATTTCAATAACAATGATTTTCAAACAATAGCAGGCAGCCCAAATCACGACAAGCTCTATAAAATAAGACCACTTATAACATCACTTAATAAAAGATTTGCAACAATCCCAATGGAGCAAAAAATTTCCATCGACGAACAGATGTGCGCAACTAAAATCCGACATTTTTTGAAGCAATATTTGCCCAACAAACCCCATAAATGGGGGTTTAAATTGTTTGTTATGTGTAACACTGCGGGTTATTCACACAAATTTGAAATTTATACTGGAAAAGATTCGAATGTACGACAGAGTGATGAACCGGATTTGGGACCAGTTGGCAATGCCGTTGTACGATTATGTCGTTTAGTTCCTAGAAATTTAAACCATATTATATTTTTTGACAATTTCTACACATCTATTGCTTTAGTTACTTATTTAGCGAAACAAGGCATCCACTCATTGGGAACAGTTTTGCAAAATCGTTTACCGAATTGCAAAATGTTAACTAAAACACAAATTATGAAAAAAACAGTTCCACGAGGATTTTTTGAGGAACATGTTACAACTAACGAAGATATTGATATATCGGCTACTGTGTGGAAGGATAACAAACCCGTTATCCTTCTGTCAACGTGTATGGGAGCTCAGCCTGTGAGCTCTATTCAAAGATTCGACAAAGAATCAAAAGGTAGAATACCTATCCCATGTCCCAGGATAGTCCATGAATACAATGCTCACATGGGAGGAATAGATTTAATGGACAGTTTTATCGGCAAGTATAAAATTAAAATGAAGAGTAAAAAGTGGTATTTGCGCATCGTACATCATTTGATAGATATAACAGTAGTGGATTCCTGGGTTTTATATAAGAAGGTAATGGAAAGAAAGGGTCTAGAAATGAAAAAAAATATTAAATTTACCAGAATTTAGATGCGATCTAGCGGAAACTCTTTGCAATTATGAATACGGAGGAGTAAAAAAGGGAAGGCCAAGCAACAGTATAGATATCAATTATCAGGCCAAAAGAAAGAAAGGTCCTACTCAATATATTCCTCCTAAGGAGGTGAGGACAGATTGTGTCGATCATTGGCCTGAATGGTCTGAAAGAAGCAGATGCAAACTGCCAGGATGTACAGGATATACGCAGACAAAGTGTGTGAAGTGTGGTGTAGCTTTGTGCTACAACAAAAGCAATAACTGCTTCAAAAACATTCACACATAGGTAATAACAAGGAGCAATAAGTACCTCAATATTTTTAGTACCTACGATGCATGATGTTGTAGTTCTGCAACAAATATATTTTTTAAAATAAATACTTTAATTAAAATCAAATATTTTTTTTATCATTTTTCCTTAAAACTATTCCCAAAAAACTATATGACTGGTTTTTTTCATTAATTTTTAAAAAGTTATGCATTTAAGGGATATACATACAAAAAAAATTAATCACGTGAATAAATTTTAATATTTATTAGAATATTGATTTTTTAACTGCTATAATTTCTTTTAAATGTAAGTAATTTATTTTTTTGTAGTTCTAAGTATATTTATTTATTAATTTTATAAATACATAATTGAAAACAAAGTAATATGCTATGCCCATCTTACTAGAATGGGGGTTTACACGGATGTAGCGTGTCGAGCTATGGAGATACAATTACTGGATTTTATTTAACACACTAAACCACATACGTTTAGGTACTGTTGGTTCGCAAATTATCCCTATATTCCGGAATCAAACCGGGATATGTAATTCATAATTTGACTGCGTGCGTGCTCAACCAACAGCCCCATATATTCGATTACCGCGGATGGCGATAGTCAAAATTTAATTACATAATGATTTCACTGTAGTGTAAGTTGGAACATATGAAGGGTTATTAGGTATGAAAGATTCAAAGATAAAAAGTCACTAACGTTTTTTGAGTCACTTCGCGACATGTTTCGGAAGCGCTGTCCTTCCATCGCCTACGTGTCGAGACTAACATGTTGAATTTGTGTGTATCTGTCTGTGAAGCGAGGGGGGTGGTGGTTGAGAGTTGGTTGGGTTACAGATACACACAAATTCAACATGTTAGTCTCGACACGCCGGTCGATGGAAGGACAGCGCTTCCGAAACATGTCGCGAAGTGACTCGAAAAACAAGTGGTTTATAGCTAATTAATAATTCAAAAATGGTTTATATTAACTACCACAAAATATCCGCCGAATCATTAAATGATATAGTCACTAACGTTTTTATTGATGAATATGAACAAGTATAAATATATTTAAATTAAAACTGATATTAAGAATTACTCATTAAACTAACACTTGAAATGTACGTAATTACAAAGAGTACGATGCACCAGTCGGGTATCAGAACGGAATGGTTTTTTTAATCCAAAATGGCCGAATTTAAACGCTGGCAACTTTATATAGTGTTGTGCAACACCTATTGATTAGGGTTGTGCGATGGCCATAGCCACACTAGGAATTCCTCTTTTAAGATGGTTAGTAATTATATACATACATTTTATTTGATTTATTTTTTTATTTTATTTATTTTGGACAGTACAGTAGAATATATTAACAAAGTATGATATTAAGAGCAATGGAAAAAAACTGTAAATGATAGACTACGTTACATGTCATAATAACAGGACATCATAACAAGTGATTTATAAACTTTTACATACAATTTTTAACAAATGAAAAAAATCAAAATTATTGGATCATACCTGAAACAAACAGGGAACAGTACAAAGAAGATTATATTCTAGAATCATTACATGGGATTCTAACGTACTTAAGGATTAACGAAAAAGGTGTTGCAACTATTATGGTGACACATACATACAAGTATAGGTATACAAAAGAGTGGAATTTTGAGTTATGGTAACAGTTGGCAAATGCAAAGTTGGCGCTTTATCGCAATTTTGAATGAGAGTAGAGATTGGCTATGAAAGAAGTCAATGTTATTGAGCAGGTTGTTGAAATTGGAGGTGGCCCGGTTACTAAAACAGTTTTTCCTAAGATTAGTTTTACAGTGTGACATAGATTTTATATATCCATAAGTACCTCAGAGTAGTATTTTTTTTACAATAATAAAAATAATATTTATGTATATTTTAACAGACCTTGGTCTCTACACCAGCCAATAAATGGAGACTGACTTCTGTTATGTAATAATACCTTTCTTTTTTATATTGCAATAAAATTAATTATCCAAGTATATTACAAATTATTCTCCCCCTCAAAAATTACGGAATGCTTTTTTGAAACGAAGGTACAACTTGAATAATTAGCGAAATTCATTATTTTTAAATTATTCTTCTTCAAATTAAAATTACTGAATACAATTTGCATTAATTATGAGCCATCGCTTTTAATGTCGCGCGAAAGAAAGGAATCTTCCGTTTTGATGGACAATTTTATCTACCCGCGATTTTTTATCCATTTTCAGAAATCAACAAAACAGAGGAAACGCTAAACTGTCATTTATTTGTCCGTTTAGGTCATCCGTAATATTACATGATAATCGTGTTTTCTTGTTCCTTTGGGATACAAATATTTCAATTTTCTGTCAAATTTGCATGTCCTGTGTAGGTAAAAAGGTATGTTCGTTTAGCTTTTGTTAAATATAAAGGAATGAACACGTTTGACATCAAAATATTGATTTTCCGGTTCTCCTTTCCTTTTTGTTTTATTTATTTGAAAAAAAAACAGGTTATCTTCTTCTTCTGGGTCACAATCCTAGGATTGGTCTGCACCAAACACTCGATCTTTCCACTTAACTCTATCGTCCGCCAGTCTCTTCATCTCTTTGTAACTGCTACAGCGCAGCGCACCGATTAGTTGTTTCTGGGGCGACCTCTATACAGTTACCCCCATCAATCATTCCTTCGACGATGGTAAAAAGCAGGCCTGGGTGCCGGATGTTGTGGCCTATCCAAGTTGTTCTCTGTTGGGCAATATTCTTTTCATAAGTTGCCTTGTCTCTCCAACCCTACTTAGTACCTCGTCGTTTCCGATGTGTTCTGACCAGTGAACTTTAGCCATGCGTCTGTAGCACCACATCTCAAACGCAGACAGACGTCCTGTTTCGCGTTGGCTGATGGTCCATCTTTCACAGCCATATAGCAGTACACTCCAGACAAGAATCTTGATCAAATTTTTCCTTATTTTGATGGAAATATTAGGGGATTCAAAAATTGTTGATCTTTTGTTGAAGGCGACTCTTGCTTGGTGGATTCTGCTTTTGATGTCTGCTGTTGAACGTCCGTCTTGAGATATTTGAAAAAAAAAACAAGATATAATGTAATAAATAATGAATTTAATATGAAAATATAAAAAAAGTATGATTAGTTCATTGCATCCCAATAATTTGTTTAAGTAACAAATACAAATTTCACATAAAAATGACAAATATAATACTATATTCTTCTTCTCAGCCTAATCCCGTCCACTCCTGGACGAAGGCCTCCTCCATCTCCTTCCACGCCACTCTATCTTGTGCTCTGAGCAACCAATTGGCACCAGCATGACGGCTGATGTCACCTCTCCATCTCATTGGCGGTCTTCCAACACCTCTGACTGTCATTCTCCACTTCAGGGTAAGAATGCGGTGGACGACATCAACTATTTTTGTTCTTTCCCTGATGGTGTTGTTTCGCACCCTGTCTCTCAGACTTAATCCTAACATGGCTCTTTCCATGGCTCTTTTAATACTTATGCATCGTACATATATTATGTAAGTTTATATGTGTTTATGGTATTATGTATTTATGTGTTATACTGTATGTACCTATGTAAGTATGCGAGATAGATTATGGATTAATGTTTTTGTGGTATGAACTATTTATCGAATTGTTTTAATTATGTAGGTATGATTTGAAATCTGCTTGTGATATAAGTATGTATTATATCGCAATGTTTAAAGTATGTACCTATTGTAGTTGGAGCAACTCTGTCTAATGTAATTGTTTTATGAGTAGTTTGTTTAACATCGGCCGACATAGAACAAAAACTGGGATTGATATTGCGTGATGGGCAGCAAATGATGATTTAGAAAAAAATAAGGTGCGAGAAAAAAAATATTTTGTAATCCTTCTAATCTATTAATGTATGCCATCAGGTAAGGATACCATACCACTGAATAAAAATTCTAGTATACTTCTGACATACGCATAATACAAAGTTATATGTTATTAGAGTTCCCGTATCGTCTCTATTAAAAAAAATATGTTAAAAAGTTTGTCACAAAATTATTGGTTTCTAAAACCTCGTTTAATGCAGTAGGTAAATTTATTTAAATTTATTTCTCAGGCAAATATTGCTTCTCTGGGCTGGAAGCACTGGTTAGTTGGAAGAAATTGCCATACGGCAATAAACTCGCCATTTGCGCATGGTGCAAGGAATTGTTCTTATTTATTTAGTCTATTTTTTTTTGTTTATTTACTTTTTAAAAACAGATAACATTGGAACAATATTGAATGTATACAAAGAAAAAATAATATATACAATATATTACATGTATATGAATAAGTATATAATACATGAATTAAACCATTTTTGTGGTAGGTATATAGGTTGTGTTCCATTATTTACCTTTGTCTGCCTAACTAGGAATAATTCCTGTTTTAAGGCAGCCAATTTATTTTTTGTTTATTTTATAGTTTTCTTCCAAAAATATTATTTGTTACACAATAGATCTAAATGCTGCACCCTTTGATAAAACTAGTTGCATGTATTCCAACAAATCGACAGTTGGAAAATTGAGATCTTCTACTACTAGTTGCATGTAACACATGAGATCCAACTGTCGATAGCGATAGTATGTATAGTTGAAGATTATGTACCAAACTATAAACCCATAGATACAAATTATTGAATATTTTTAGATATTTTGTTTTCTATACAACATATGTAGGTATGTATGTCAAGATAGGATAGTATGGAGGAAGATCCTTTTTCCTACCCAGAATATGCAAATAGCATGATGGTATGTATGTATGTTTGGAGATGAAGTATCAAACTATTAAGTCTTCTTACATATTGTGTATAGGCGACTGCCATACAAACTAGTTTGAGATTTTGTATTTGTCTATGTTTGTACCAATTTTCAGCGTTCTAGCGTTTCCGGTTTCTGAGATATATGGAAAAATAAAATAAAAATTCAAAAGTTGATAACCCCTGACTGAAACAAAAATTCAAAATTTCGAGTATAAAAGTTTTGTAGGCCTGTAACTGTTTATATATTTTGAAATTTTAGGCTCTGTAAATTGAGCGGATCAAAAGTTATAAGGGGGGGGGGGACACACAGACACACACACAGACACACACACAGACACACACACAGACACACACACACACAGACACACGAAATGTTCTACTCCGAATTCTGAGTAAATCCGTGTATGGAACATATATGCTGCGAAGCCTCTAAGTTGGTGTTTTTTGACTTCAAAGTTGGAAAAGCCATGAAAAAAGTAGACCTCTCCATACAATTCTCGCGTATTCTGGCTTGATACATTGTCGATATGTTAAGAGAACAAAGTTCTCCTGAACAAATCGACAGTTGGAAAATTGTTATAAAACTAGTTGCATGTAACACATGAGATCCAACTGTCGATAGCGATAGTATGTATAGTTGAAGAATATGTACCAAACTATAAACCCATAAATAAAAATTATTGAATATTTTCAGATATTTTGTTTTCTATACAACATATGTAGGTATGTATGTCAAGATAGGATAGTATGGAGGAAGATCCTTTTTTCCTACCCAGAATATGAAAATAGCATGATGGTATATATGTATGTTTGGAGATGAAGTATCAAACTATTAAGTCTTCTTACATATTGTGTATAGGCGACTGCCATACAAAATGTATGAAGCGATGTCGTCACTAAATTCAATTTTTAAAAAAATTGTTAAAAAAAAATTGAGATCTTCTACAACAATGTGAATATTTTTTATAGAAAATTAAATTATCTAGTTGGGGTGTTTCGGCTTTTTTTGATAATTGTAAAAGTTTTGGAAATATAGGCAGTTAAACTCATAAATTTATCATAAAAAAAATATTTTTCTTAATAAAAAATGTTTGAGAAACCCTGGAATTTTTTTGAAAAAACTCATTTGAGATTTTGTATTTGTCTATGTTTGTACCAATTTTCAGCGTTCTAGCGTTTATGGTTTCTGAGATATATGGAAAAATAAAATAAAAATTCAAAAGTTGATAACCCCTGACTGAAACAAAAATTCAAAATTCCGAGTATAAAAGTTTTGTAGGCCTGTAACTGTTTATATATTCTGAAATTTTAGGCTCTGTAAATTGAGCGGATCAAAAGTTATAAGGGGGGGACGGACACACAGACACACACACAGACACACACACAGACACACACACAGACACACACACACACAGACACACGAAATGTTCTACTCCGAATTCTGAGTAAATCCGTGTATGGAACATATATGCTGCGAAGCCTCTAAGTTGGTGTTTTTTGACTTCAAAGTTGGAAAAGCCGTGAAAAAAGTAGACCTCTCCATACAATTCTCGCGTATTCTGGCTTGATACATTGTCGATATGTTAAGAGAACAAAGTTCTCCTGAACAAATCGACAGTTGGAAAATTGAGATCTTCTACTACTAGTTGCATGTAACACATGAGATCCAACTGTCGATAGCGATAGTATGTATAGTTGAAGAATATGTACCAAACTATAAACCCATAGATACAAATTATTGAATATTTTCAGATATTTTGTTTTCTATACAACATATGTAGGTATGTATGTCAAGATAGGATAGTATGGAGGAAGATCCTTTTTCCTACCCAGAATATGCAAATAGCATGATGGTATGTATGTATGTTTGGAGATGAAGTATCAAACTATTAAGTCTTCTTACATATTGTGTATAGGCGACTGCCATACAAAATGTATGAAGCGATGTCGTCACTAAATTCAATTTTTAAAAAAATTGTTAAAAAAAAATTGAGATCTTCTACTACAAAGTTAATATTTTTTATAGAAAATTAAATTATCTAGTTGGGGTGTTTCGGCTTTTTTCGATAATTGTAAAAGTTTTGGAAATATAGGCAGTTAAACTCATAAATTTATCATAAAAAAAATATTTTTCTTAATAAAAAATGTTTGAGAAACCCTGGAATTTTTTTGAAAAAATTAATTTGAGATTTTGTATTTGTCTATGTTTGTACCAATTTTCAGCGTTCTACCGTTTATGGTTTCTGAGATATATGGAAAAATAAAATAAAAATTCAAAAGTTGATAACCCCTGACTGAAACAAAAATTCAAAATTCCGAGTATAAAAGTTTTGTAGGCCTGTAACTGTTTATATATTCTGATATTTTAGGCTCTGTAAATTGAGCGGATCAAAAGTTATACGGGGGGGACGGACACACAGACACACAGACACACACACAGACACACAGACACACACACAGACACACACACACACAGACACACGAAATGTTCTACTCCGAATTCTGAGTAAATCCGTGTATGGAACATATATGCTGCGAAGCCTCTAAGTTGGTGTTTTTTGACTTCAAAGTTGGAAAATCCATGAAAAAAGTAGACCTCTCCATACAATTCTCGCGTATTCTGGCTTGATACATTGTCGATATGTTAAGAGAACAAAGTTCTCCTGAACAAATCGACAGTTGGACAATGTTAATATTTTTTATAGACTAGTTGCATGTAACACATGAGATCCAACTGTCGATAGCGATAGTATGTATAGTTGAAGTATGTACCAAACTATAAACCCATAAATACAAATTATTGAATATTTTCAGATATTTTGTTTTCTATACAACATATGTAGGTATGTATGTCAAGATAGGATAGTATGGAGGAAGTTCCTTTTTTCCTACCCAGAAAATGAAAATAGCATGATGGTTCTGTATGTTTGTTTGGATATTAAAATCCTATCAAACTATTAAGTATTCTTACATATTGTGTATAGGCGACTGCCATATAAATTGTATGAAGCGATGTCGTCACTAAATTCTATTTTTATAAAAATTGTTAAAAAAAATTTGGGATGTACAAATACAATGTTTGTATTTTTTATAGAAAATTAAATTATCTAGTTGGGGTGTTTCGGCTTTTTTCGATATTTTTAAAAAGTTTGGAAATATAGGCAGTTAAACTCATAAATTTATCATAAAAAAAATATTTTTCTTAATAAAAAATGTTTGAGAAACCCTGGAATTTTTTTGAATAAATTAATTTGAGATTTTGTATTTGTCTATATTTGTACCAATTTTCAGCGTTCTAGCTTTTATGGTTTCTGAGATATATGAAAAAATAAAGTAAAAATTCAAAAGTTGATAACCCCTGACTAAAACAAAAATTCGAAATTCTGAGTAAAAAAGTTTTGTAGGCCTATAACTGTGTATATATTCTGAAATTTTGGGTTCTGTAAATTGAGCGGATCAAAAGTTATAAGGGGGGGACGGACACACAGACACACAGACACACACACAGACACACAGACACACACACAGACACACACACACACAGACACACGAAATGTTCTACTCCGAATTCTGAGTAAATCCGTGTATGGAACATATATGCTGCGAAGCCTCTAAGTTGGTGTTTTTTGACTTCAAAGTTGGAAAAGCCGTGAAAAAAGTAGACCTCTCCATACAATTCTCGCGTATTCTGGCTTGATACATTGTCGATATGTTAAGAGAACAAAGTTCTCCTGAACAAATCGACAGTTGGAAAATTAAATTATCTAGTTGGGGTGTTTCGGCTTTTTTCGATAATTGTAAAAGTTTTGGAAATATAGGCAGTTAAACTCATAAATTTATCATAAAAAAAATATTTTTCTTAATTAAAAATGTTTGAGAAACCCTGGAATTTTTTTGAAAAAACTAATTTGAGATTTTGTATTTGTCTATGTTTGTACCAATTTTCAGCGTTCTAGCGTTTATGGTTTCTGAGATATATGGAAAAATAAAATAAAAATTCAAAAGTTGATAACCCCTGACTGAAACAAAAATTCAAAATTCCGAGTATAAAAGTTTTGTAGGCCTGTAACTGTTTATATATTCTGAAATTTTAGGCTCTGTAAATTGAGCGGATCAAAAGTTATAAGGGGGGACACACACACACACACACACAGACACACAGACACACACACACACACAGACACACGAAATGTTCTACTCCGAATTCTGAGTAAATCCGTGTATGGAACATATATGCTGCGAAGCCTCTAAGTTGGTGTTTTTTGACTTCAAAGTTGGAAAAGCCGTGAAAAAAGTAGACCTCTCCATACAATTCTCGCGTATTCTGGCTTGATACATTGTCGATATGTTAAGAGAACAAAGTTCTCCTGAACAAATCGACAGTTGGATAATAATATTTTTTTTCATGAAACAAAGTACAAACCACATCAACTGGAAAAACTCTTTTTAACACATAAAATATATCAAGATATACAAAGTAAAGTGTATGAAACATTTTTTTTATTTATTTATTTATTCTTTCTCTCAATACATGCATATATATAAATTGATCAACAACGCCCCACTAGGTATTACCTGTTCTGGGGCTGCTGTTAGGTATATTACAATATCGTCAATTTGAATATATACAACTAGTTGCATGTAACACATGAGATCCAACTGTCGACAGCGATAGTATGTATAGTTGAAGAATAAGTACCAAACCCATAAATACAAATTATTTATTATTTTATGATATTTAGTTTTCTATACAACACATGTACCTAGGTAGTCAAGATAGGATAGTATGGAGGTCAGTCTTTTTTTCCTACCCGGAATATGAAAACAGCATGATGGTATATGTATATTGTATGTTTAGAGATGAAGTATCAAACTATTAAGTCTTCTTTGATATTGTGTATAGGTGACTACCATACAAATTGTATGAAGCGATGTCGTCACTAAATTCAATTTTTATAAAAATTGTTAAAAAAAATTTGAGATGTACTGCTACAATGTTAATATTTTTTATATAAAATTAAATTATCTATTTGGGGTGTTTCGGCTTTTTTCGATATTTTAAAAATAAATGGAAATATAGGCAGTTAAACTCATAAATTTATCATAAAAAAAATACTTTTCTTAATAAAAAATGTTTGAGAAACCCTGGAATTTTTTTGAAAAAACTAATTTGAGATTTTGTATTTTACTATGTTTATACCAATTTTCAGCGTTCTAGCTTTTATGGTTTCTGAGATATAGGGAAAAATAAAATAAAAATTCATAAGTTGATTACCCCTGACTGAAACAAAAATTCAAAATTCCGAGTATAAAAGTTTTGTAGGCCTGTAACTGTTTATATATTCTGAAATTTTAGGCTCTGTAAATTGAGCGGATCAAAAGTTATAAGGGGGGACACACACACACACACACACAGACACACAGACACACACACACACACAGACACACGAAATGTTCTACTCCGAATTCTGAGTAAATCCGTGTATGGAACATATATGCTGCGAAGCCTCTAAGTTGGTGTTTTTTGACTTCAAAGTTGGAAAAGCCGTGAAAAAAGTAGACCTCTCCATACAATTCTCGCGTATTCTGGCTTGATACATTGTCGATATGTTAAGAGAACAAAGTTCTCCTGAACAAATCGACAGTTGGATAATAATATTTTTTTTCATGAAACAAAGTACAAACCACATCAACTGGAAAAACTCTTTTTAACACATAAAATATATCAAGATATACAAAGTAAAGTGTATGAAACATTTTTTTTATTTATTTATTTATTCTTTCTCTCAATACATGCATATATATAAATTGATCAACAACGCCCCACTAGGTATTACCTGTTCTGGGGCTGCTGTTAGGTATATTACAATATCGTCAATTTGAATATATACAACTAGTTGCATGTAACACATGAGATCCAACTGTCGACAGCGATAGTATGTATAGTTGAAGAATAAGTACCAAACCCATAAATACAAATTATTTATTATTTTATGATATTTAGTTTTCTATACAACACATGTACCTAGGTAGTCAAGATAGGATAGTATGGAGGTCAGTCTTTTTTTCCTACCCGGAATATGAAAACAGCATGATGGTATATGTATATTGTATGTTTAGAGATGAAGTATCAAACTATTAAGTCTTCTTTGATATTGTGTATAGGTGACTACCATACAAATTGTATGAAGCGATGTCGTCACTAAATTCAATTTTTATAAAAATTGTTAAAAAAAATTTGAGATGTACTGCTACAATGTTAATATTTTTTATATAAAATTAAATTATCTATTTGGGGTGTTTCGGCTTTTTTCGATATTTTAAAAATAAATGGAAATATAGGCAGTTAAACTCATAAATTTATCATAAAAAAAATACTTTTCTTAATAAAAAATGTTTGAGAAACCCTGGAATTTTTTTGAAAAAACTAATTTGAGATTTTGTATTTTACTATGTTTATACCAATTTTCAGCGTTCTAGCTTTTATGGTTTCTGAGATATAGGGAAAAATAAAATAAAAATTCATAAGTTGATTACCCCTGACTGAAACAAAAATTCAAAATTCCGAGTATAAAAGTTTTGTAGGCCTGTAACTGTTTATATATTCTGAAATTTTAGGCTCTGTAAATTGAGCGGATCAAAAGTTATAAGGGGGGGACGGACACACACACACACAGACACACAGACACACAGACACACACACACACACACACAGACACACGAAATGTTCTACTCCGAATTCTGAGGAAATCCGTGTATGGAACATATATGCTGCGAAGCCTCTAAGTTGGTGTTTTTTGACTTCAAAGTTGGAAAAGCCGTGAAAAAAGTAGACCTCTCCATACAATTCTCGCGTATTCTGGCTTGATACATTGTCGATATGTTAAGAGAACAAAGTTCTCCTGAACAAATCGACAGTTGGATTATTTACATATCACTAGTTGCATGTAACACATGAGATCCAACTGTCGATAGCGATAGTATGTATAGTTGAAGAATATGTACCAAACTATAAACCCATAGATACAAATTATTGAATATTTTCAGATATTTTGTTTTCTATACAACATATGTAGGTATGTATGTCAAGATAGGATAGTATGGAGGAAGATCCTTTTTCCTACCCAGAATATGCAAATAGCATGATGGTATGTATGTATGTTTGGAGATGAAGTATCAAACTATTAAGTCTTCTTACATATTGTGTATAGGCGACTGCCATATAAAATGTATGAAGCGATGTCGTCACTAAATTCAATTTTTAAAAAAATTGTTAAAAAAAAATTGAGATCTTCTACTATAATGTTAATATTTTTTATAGAAAATTAAATTATCTAGTTGGGGTGTTTCGGCTTTTTTCGATAATTGTAAAAGTTTTGGAAATATAGGCAGTTAAACTCATAAATTTATCATAAAAAAAATATTTTTCTTAATAAAAAATGTTTGAGAAACCCTGGAATTTTTTTGAAAAAACTTATTTGAGATTTTGAATTTGTCTATGTTTGTACCAATTTTCAGCGTTCTAGCGTTTATGGTTTCTGAGATATATGGAAAAATAAAATAAAAATTCAAAAGTTGATAACCCCTGACTGAAACAAAAATTCGAAATTCCGAGTATAAAAGTTTTGTAGGCCTGTAACTGTTTATATATTCTGAAATTTTAGGCTCTGTAAATTGAGCGGATCAAAAGTTATAAGGGGGGGACGGACACACACACACACAGACACACAGACACACACACACACACACAGACACACGAAATGTTCTACTCCGAATTCTGAGTAAATCCGTGTGTGGAACATATATGCTGCGAAGCCTCTAAGTTGGTGTTTTTTGACATCAAAGTTGGAAAAGCCGTGAAAAAAGTAGACCTCTCCATACAATTCTCGCGTATTCTGGCTTGATACATTGTCGATATGTTAAGAGAACAAAGTTCTCCTGAACAAATCGACAGTTGGATAAATACAAACACAAAATACAAAACAAAGAAAACAACATAATTTAAAAAAAGCAACATAATTATTTAAAAACATCAATAGATTTACATTATGGCAGATGCAGAGCGGTAAGCGGTATGCGATGGCAGAGCGGTAAGCGCGCTGGGCTAGTAATCCAGTGGTCGCGAGTTCGAATCCTGTCTCGACCGATTTCGTTCACCTATAGCACAAGCATTTATTTGTTTATTTAGGGAACGTAGGAAGATGTATATTATGTACTTGTTTAACAAGGACATATTCATTTTTTTATTAAGTAAAAAAAAAAAAAATTATGAACTCACACAAAAAATAAGAAAAAAATCAAATATTTTAAACACATATATACGTTACAAATATAACACATATATAAATTAAACACATACATATATACGTTAAGTTTAGTTCTGGTTGTTTACTTCCAATGTTTATATGCCAGTTTTTTATACATTTTTTTAGGAGAGGTATACTCATACTTTTACAATTACTAGGTAACTAGTTATATATTATTGGACCCAGGAAAGTATAATGGTTTTGTCCAAAAGTCTTGTAGGCTTTTTTTTATATATAGTAGACCTCTGTTACTAGACCTTGTTTCGTATATATTATTTTGTGTTGTAAACTTAGTATTATAATAGATATGCACATAAAGAATTATTTTTTGAATGTATGTTTGTACCACATCTAAAACATTTAAAGGTAAAAAAAACCTATTTTTTTCTAACTTTATTTTATAGGTACCTACTGAGTTTTGTAAATTTATTGTATCAAATTTGATTATTTGAGACTGCCTGTATGGGTTGGGGATTGGAGATTGCCTTATGAAAATTAACCCGGCATTATTTTCTATTCATGTTAATACTTCAATTATATTTTGGATCAAAATTAATAAACTATTCGTTTAAAAATTAAATGTACATCAATTAAGAGGGCATATATCTAGTGACTGAAAACATGATACATTTAAACCGCCTAATGCACTATATTATGAAGTTATGTATCAGTAAAGATGACTATCGCCTGCGTAAAAAAGGATTTATACACGATCTGAAACTTTATATTGATTTTTTGAATTAAAAGAACATACTTGACTTGAAATGAAAAAAAAACTCTCTATAAGCACATAAAATATTGATTTTTCTTAGGCTTATAATGTGACGAGTATTTAATAAAGAAAATTGTTAGCGCCGAAATTGCCGATTGCAACTCAGGCTAAAAGATTAGTGGACAGTAAACTAAAATAAATAATTGCACCTTGTCACGGCGACGAGATAAATAATAGGATAAAAGAAATGGATCGAGAAAGGAAATCACCTACCAGTAAAGAAGAAGTCCTTGCCTCGATCGCTCACCCAGAAATATGCGTAGTCTATATGCAGGGGCACAACACTACACATAGAATGTACACATAGAGTGCGGACAAGTACTAGTTGGTGTGTAGCAGGAACGGAACAGAGCAGTTACATGGAAGGGAGGGGGGAAGGAATAAGACGGGTGATTTGTATTCACACTAAAAAGTAATTACCGTACCGAACAGAAATATTGAATTCCTTGTGGTGGTTTTTTTTAAGAAACACACTGTTTAACATATTTGAGAAATTTGATTTCGAATTGGGAAGTTTAGGATTATATGGCCCCTTAAAGCAAAAATCTTTACGGCACATAAACTGAACACATTTAATCATACAAATAAGTACGATCTTATATGTAATATATAATATGATATTATCTAATAATCCAAACAGATCCCAGACGTTGGGAATCAACAGAATTATCATTGGACCTTTGATAGCGAGAGTATGGTGGCTCGGGGTTATAAAGCCAGTGATATATGGGATCTTCTCTGCACACCCCATCTCGCTGTCATCGTGAGTAATGTTTGGAAATTACTTTTATTTCATTACATTCCTTACTCTTAGTACCTGAACCGAACTACTAAAGGTGCGACATTACACCCAGAGAAATTACACGTGAGGGGTTTTTATAGAAATTTACCCACATACATATTACTACTACCTACTCGTGCCTCAGACCTCGCATTTACTATTTACATCTCACACGAGCAGTAATACTGAACCAGTCAATCAAACAAATGAGTTGATTTTTTTGTCTATTTCACCAAAAATTTCATGAATCAAAAAATACTAAACCAGTTGAAAATAACACCAAACAAATTTACGCACACACATACATTATTTACTACACATGTCTCAAACCTTACACACGTCTCACACGAGCATTAATACTAAACTAGTTGAATATTCAAACAGTATTACTAAACCAGCTGGAAATTTCTAAGCCAGTGTCACCGGACAACAAAAATGATTTTTATCAAATCCTTAGTCAATAAGTGCTCAACCTAATATTAGTCTCACAAAATAAATAAATAAATTATTAAAATCACCATTCAACCTAAAATTTTACCATTGGAATTGTAGGTTCAAAAGCAGTTGAAAATTTCACTAGTCAAATAAAACTAAACCAGCTGTAAAAATCTCACTAGTCAAATATTTGAAACCAATTGAAAATTTTACTAGTCAAATGAAACTAGACCATTTGAAATTTTACTAGTCAAAAATACTAAACCAGTTGAAAATTTCAGTAGTTAAATAAAAACTAAACCATTTGGAAATTTCACAAGTCAAATAATACTAAACCAGTTGAAAATTTTGCCAATCAACCACACACCCACACGTCCCACACACAATTACACGCTCCTAACTTAATAACACGCAAGCGACTATCACACAAACAGTTAAATAAAATAGGACATAATTATTATTGCCAACTAAGAAGTAACGAAGAAACAAAAAAAAAATATCTTATGACTCCCGACAGGGAAAAAATCCAATGTTGTTAACTTTTTACTGTTTAGGGAAAAAATCCAATGTTATTAACTTTTTACTGTTTAGGGAAAAGGTCCAATGTTATTAACTTTTTACTGTTTAGGGAAAAAATCCAATGTTATTATAATTTTGGGTACTTTTTAGTTACTCGAAGAAACAAAAAAGGTTGTCAATTACTACCTTAAACGTACAATCATTGTGTCCTCACAGTAGGTATCTACCTTCTAATATAAATAGTTACTCACTTCACATACATACGTACAATTAATCCAAGTATTATCATCATTAATGAATGTTATATGGAGACGTTCACTAGAACTTTCCCGAAACTCTTGGTATAAATTCAGGAATTTCATCGATTTCTATCTATTTAAATAGTTCGTATTCCGGAAACTTCATCACGAATGTAGGTACCATACCTTAAGGGGTCATAAAATAAGTGGTACAACTTTTATCAAATATAATTTTGAGACAAATTTTCTTTTATTTTATATGTTTGTTTAAGACTTGGTACACGGTTCCACATGGTCCATACAAAAATCCCACAAAACGCAGCCTGTCTGTGGGTATACCAATTAAAATATAGACAAAACTATTTTGTGAATAATATTAGATTATAATATATTTATAAAAAATAAAACAAGGAAAGTGCCAAGGTAATATATAAGTATAAAAAAAATAAAGAAAATAATTTATAGATATAAATCATACATACATACACATAGATCAAGAGGTAGGTAGGTATATACAAAACAGCAGACCGACAGCGGTCGATCCGACCATCTAGAACTGGCACTTCACTTAACTTCATGGCAATTTCTCCTTAAACTTCTTTTGGTCAAAGAAATTATGATTTTCAGGCTCCTCTTCTGTTTAATTTCCTTCCTGTCCATATTAAAACATGTAATTCCTTACGCCAATTTAAAAGGAATATCAAGGCGTTTGTATGGACAGAGGATTGTATAAGTGTGTTTTCTTCCTTGACATTCTTTGTTTGAAGTGATATTTTTATTTTCAACTTTTGTTATTTTTATTGTTTTGTATCGATATATAGGTACCTATATAATTTGTACATCATACTGTTGATATCTATTATTGTCGTAAAATGTTAGACTCAGTAAACTCTGTATTTATGTCACAAAATGTGAATTATAATATTTAACCTCGATACAGGTTTTTTCCTAGTGAGGTTGAATACATTATTTGTGTATTAATTTTCAAAATTTTATTTGTGAGATGAAATAAATAAATAAATAAAATAAATAAATGAGGTTCAGCACCCATTCAGAATGTAGTGCATTTTTACGTGTGACGAGGCTGGTGTGTGGGAATACACGTTTCGAAAGGTAATGAGCACAGCGACATCTGTCGCTAGTTACCCCACATTGTGGGACAAGCCGTGATGGTATGAATGAATAAAAAATATGACAAGCTAAAATATTTATCTGATAATAATTTATGTCTTCTTTCTCTCCTTATTCTTTAGTTTTCCTATCATTGCTATTAAATGTTATTATATTCATTCTTTTTTGTCTTTTACTTTTTTTTGCTCTTCTTCGGTTAAATTTTCTTTATGTTATCATTAAGTTAATTTATTTTTATTTTTGTCATGTCATACTTATTGCCAGAGTTCACATTGTATTGTATTTTAACACTAACTCTGGTTGGTTGGAAGAAATTTCTGTTTGGCAATAAACTCGCCAGTGTATAAATAATTTGTAGGTTAAATTTTTTTTAAATAAATTAATAAATAATATTTGTAAACTTATTGAATTCAAATAATCCCAATATTATCATGCAAAAACTTCGTCCATGCCTTTGCAACTACTCGTACTAATTGATGTTTTGACAGAGGAAACGGCCAGCTTTGTAATAAAGATTTGCCACCAACCCTTACCCGTGAAGATAGATAGTGATATATATATATATATATATATATATATATATATATATATATATATATATATATATATATATATATATATATATATATATATATATATATATATATATATATATATATATATATATATATATATATATATATATATATATATATATATATATATATATATATATATATATATATATATATATATATATATATATATATATATATATATATATATATATATATATATATATATATATATATATATATATATATATATATATATATATATATATATATATATATATATATATATATATATATATATATATATATATATATATATATATATATATATATATATATATATATATATATATATATATAGTTGTCTTAAGATTCAAAACTAACTCGGGCTCGTTGCCCAAAGGGATGAATCGAATATATATATATATATATATATATATATATATATATATATATATATATATATATATATATATATATATATATATATATATATATATATATATATATATATATATATATATATATATATATATATATATATATATATATATATATATATATATATATATATATATATATATATATATATATATATATATATATATATATATATATATATATATATATATATATATATATATATATATGTATATATATATATATATTCGATTCATCCCTTTGGGCAACGAGCCCGAGTTAGTTTTGAATCTTAAGACAACTAAATGGCCAAGACAAACAACACCATAGTCTCCGAGATAAAGGACGAACTCGCCCCCTGTTCAATTCGAAAAGGTTGGGTTTTGTGCAAATCGACGCCATAGGCCCAATATTCATCCATATACATTTGAATAGGTATTACTTCAAAACGTTCATTCATACCTAAACTGTGTCAGATGCAAAACGATTTCGTACCTAATTAATAATTGGAAATGTAATAATAAATTGGAAAATCCAGCTGTCTCTGTTCACTGCTGGACATAGACATCCCTCATATTTCTCCAGGTTTCTCTATCTTGGGCCTTCTGCATCGCGTAGGTGGTCTGCATCTACTTCTTTTGTCTTCACGTGGTCTGCTTTGCTGGATCCCCTTGGTCCATCTTTGGACCTTCACTCTGGCAATATGTCCCACGCATGACCACTTCAGGTTTGCAACTCTTTCAACGACGTCGGTAACTCCTGATCTTCTACGTATTTCTGAATTTCTCACTCTTTTTGAGATTCTGACATTCAGTATGGCTCTTTCATGTTTTCGCAATCAAACAGAGAACAATGAATACAATGAGGGCCAACATATCGAAATGGAAGTTAAATATTGCGCGACTATATGAACAGTTTTTTAAATGATCTGAACGTAAAAAAAAATTAATAGGCGAGCAAATATATATGTATGAAATGCAGTCTCCTTAGAACCATGGAGTTGAAGACTCTACGGCCCATCGCAGGGGTAACCCTCCTTGATCAAATGAGGAGCTCCGAAATAAGGAAAATTTGTGATGTTGAGGACGTGGTGCGATGGGGTAGAACAAGAAGACGTTTCCGGAAAGATCACGTGGGGAGAGCAAGCTCAGACCGAGTAGTGAGAATATCAGCTGATGAACATCCTACAGGTAGCAGACCTCCAGGAAGACTGCCCAAACGATGGAGGGACAGCTGGACGTCCTCCTCCCAGGAGCAGATGCCGAGAACTACAGGACATAGTCCTAGCTAACGAAGAAGAAGAAATGCTGAATGAATATGAGTGAAGTGAGGAATATGAAAAACCCAAAAGTGTGTATCTTCAAAGTTGAAAAACCATGACAAATGTAGACCTGGCCGTACAAAACACGCGAACCTTGGCTTGAACCTTTGTCGATCTGTTAAGAAAAATAAATTCTCTTGAACAAATCGACAATTGGATAATTTTAACATATTTTTTCTTTAAATTTGGAACTAAAACTTGTCCACTAACCCACAGTGCTATTTTACAGTAAGTAAGTAGGTACCTACATTCTTGATTTTTGATACAACAATCTACTATCATTTGAGCTAGATAAGACAGACAATGATAAGGACGATATATATTATATGACTATCATAGGAAAAGGGATATGTCCATAATGAAATGGAGATTCCTATCGAAATATTCAAGATATGTGAATACACTTAACTTCAAAAGTGTGCGTTTTCCAGATGAATGGAAACGAAAGTGGAGCACCGTAAATCGTATCTTGGAAAGATACCACGACTTTCTTTTAAAACTTTTAGAACAAAGAATAGAATAATTCAATATATTTTTTTAAAAGAATGAATGTGTGCCTACCTACAAACAATATTTTTATGGTGTTATAATTATTTGTTATATAAAATCAATAATTCTTGTATCGCTAGGTCTACGTCAATTTTAAGTTTAGTGATTTCATAGAATTATTGAGACTTTGTTTAACAAAGGTGGTGGAATGTTTATTGGTAAAGGAATTGAATAAAGTGCCTCGATAGTTCTATAATAATATTCCTACTTCATCTCTATTGAGATGTTAAAAAATTGTCAAATAAAATTAAAGTATAAAAAGTATACATCATGATAAAGTATAAAAAGGATACATCATGATAAAGTATAAAAAAGATACATCATGATAAAGAATTAAAAGGATACATCTTGATAAAGTATAAAAAGTACCTATACATCATGATAAAGTATAAAAAGGATACATCATGATAAAGTATAAAAAAGATACATCATGATAAAGTATAAAAAGGATACATCATGATAAAGTATAAAAAAAATATCACAAATAAATTTGAAATTATTCCCAAAAAGAAGGAAAACTTGTGCTTCGGGGAGGAGTTCACAAAACTTAAAATTAACAAGATATGTACATAAAATAGAAAACGCCCGATATACCTACTTCGTAAACTGGATTTGAATGCAATATTTCCACAATATTCATAGCAGGTGATTATGCGTTCTCTTTACTGATGTTAAATTAGTTGGTTGTGGCCAACGCTCTACTCTTCACTACCAAGTAACTCCGCAAACTATTCAAGGGGAGTGATGATTTCGCAATTTTTAAGGGTATTTTTTATTGCAAATTATCAACACTGCACTGACAAACTGTTCATACAGTTTAGTGCAAAATTTATATACCCAAATGGAAATCGTGTAAATCAATATATATAAAAAAAAAATAACTATCATGCTGAGATTGAATTCTGAAAGTTTCATCACAATGTATCTGTGTGTGTGTGCTTTGTGCTGTGTGCTGTGCACGGCGTGTTTATTTTACTTAATCATCGATTTTAGACTAAAGTATTCATTAGATTCTTTTCAAATTTTGCAAATATGTATATCTAATATTTGCTTGGACCTCATAAGATTTTGAAGGATATCTGAATAGTGCTTCTCAATTTTTTTAACTGTCAAATATTTCAATGTGACCCCAAGCCCGAGAAACTTCAAATTTGAAAATTTTATTTTCAAATTACCACTATCAATGGCATTGAAGAGTTATCAAATATTCATAATAAAATATTTAAATTCAAAAAATAATTCAACAAACTCATTTCATGAAAATGCTGAATATTTTCCATACAAAATTGGAATACTTTATAGAATGACTTGTTAGTGAGGAGTTTAGCGTTGGCCACAACCCACTCGTTTCGTGTATGTTTTCATACTTTTGGATCTTGGTACCTGGTAGAAATAAACATTTATCTTTATTCAGTTCAAATTTTCTCTGTAAACAACGCACAATACAAAATTGTAATGTTTGAAAAAAAATGAACTACAGTAACTTGAACAATACAAAAAAATCGTTCGTATTTCAAACGCTATTATTTATATTTTTTTACCTGAGGTGTAAACTGAAGGATACCTACAAACAAAATAATGAAAAATTCAGGAATTCAGTGAGAAGGGTAGCAGTGCAGGCAAAACAATATGTTTACATTTTAAATCTGAATTAAATATTTTGGCGAAACCAGTTTCAAATATAGAATTTTTTTCCCTCAATAAGGCGGTAGTGATGGACAACGCTCAAAGGGGTCAAAACTAACGAAATACCTACCTCTGTATAATGACACCATTACCACAACAGATTCTTTGAAAGTCTTTAATAGCTTTGTTAAATAGCCAATGGTGTAATTGTTGCAATTTATTCAAATAATTTTTGGTACACTCTTATGAAAGTTGCACATTGACTAGATGTGGCAGACCACATCTCGAAATTTCTTTCGAGCGCGCGCCTAGCGACGGCAAGTATGTATATTTGTTTGTCGCTAGGCCGAGTTCATCGCCCGCAACGTCAAATAAGTGACAATACTCCTCAACTGGGTATGACACTTCAATGAAATAAGTCTAGAAAGTTCGAGGACATTAAACTTGCTACCCCCAGCGCAGCACTATTTAAGGGAGTCTACACTTGTACACTTCGTCACTTCATTTCCGTATTTTATACGGCTTCTCGACCACACCGTCTCGCCGACACTTCGTCTCTCGACCACCGGTCATCTCTCGACCCCGCGAGCACGATGGTACTTCACCATACGAATAATCTGACACTTCGACACACTCGTACGTTATACCTACTCAACGTGAGAAAGTTCCTTAGTAAGTTATTTTATCAATTGTAAATTTATCTTTAAGCAAACTATTAATTGTGATCAATATACCCATTGTAACTTTTGACCATTCTTTCTTCTTCTATCTCAACCACTGTCCTTGTGTTCTTATTTCAAATGATATCCACTTAATTGGGATATAGCACACTCTCTTTATTGGTAACCCCTCTGGTTACCACTTATATTTATTAGTAACCCCTCTGGTTACTAACTACTTTTGATTGGTAACACCTTTGGTTACCAATCAGCTAAATATATTTCAGTACAATTATAAGTATATTTCATATGTCCAAATCCAGCAGTTTTGAACCAAATAGTATTTTCTAGCGAAATATTATTGATTTATAATGATTGTTTTGTTAAATTATGCCATGATAAAGCAAAAGATAAAATACCATATTTTGCCATAGACTGGGAAAACAGTCTCATTACTAATGTTCAAGATACACGATGACTAGGGATTGCAATTGCTGGATTCCGCATTGCTGGATCCAGCGACCCAGCACCATTATTGGCTTGCTGGTTCCAGCAAAATGCTCTGGATCCAGCGCTGCTTATTTTAATTTTTAAATAATGGCGTTAAAGTCTAGGTTGTTTTAATAAAATATGTAAAGTTGCTACAAACCTCACATAGAATCTTCATTTTTTGTAAAAAGTTACATATAATACGATTATCCAAGTAAGACGCGTAGAGATTTACCAATATTGATATTTATTTAATATACGTGTAAATACAAACTTACATTTGTGAGAATATTAGTCTTGAATAAAAATCAAAAATTGCTGAATCTAGAAAAAATGACTGAAAAAATGATTATTTTTATTTTTATTATTTTTGATTATTTGTTCCTTTTTTCATCGTGTTTTGAATGTACCCGCCCTATGATGATGAAAAAAAAACATAAATAAATAAAAAGAAATATTTTTAGGTACTGCTTTTTATATAAGCGAAAACATCTATTTAGGCATGAAACTGTATGTATCATTTTTGTTATTATTATTACTATGTATGCTGTATGTTTTCTGAATATAATAAAATAAAATAACTTATTATTAAATTATTAATCCCGCAAACTTTTTCATTAAATTCACAATTTTCATATTTAATACGAATGACTAAGTCTTGGTCCAGTTTAGTCCCTCAATAACAGAGAAATTAATTTGACAATAACTCAACAACTTTGTTCAACAAATTCACAACGTCGACGTTAAATAAGCCTACGAATACGATTCTACGAAAGACCGCTATTTTAGTCTCGGTTATATTTTGTCCCATCACTATTAGGGCGGGACAGTATAAGGATAGAACGAGAACATTCCCACTTACGTAATATAATAAAGGAACAAACCAACGTTAATTTTCAAAGAAAAAAACATTATATTCCGAAATTACTCTGATATTACTTTACCCTAAGGTTTTTATTTGATATCAAAATTAACCCTCGAATGCTCGCGCACTAAAAGAACTTGTAACTACTCGTATTATTGTTCGCATGGGGTTTCGCCAACAACAACTAAACACATTTTTATATAAGATTATTCGCGTAATTTTGAAGGTTAATACCTTTTTCTATTAAAAAAAAAGTTTGAATACTTAATTGTGACCAGCACATAGTATTAATTTTACAAACAGTTTTTTTTTCAATAAATGATTTGACTATACCTACAATGTGGTCTGAATATTATACTCTCGAATTTTTACTTCTAGAGCAATGTCTGATTGATAAATATATTTTTTCACATAATTTAATATTCCATGTTAATAAAATAATTTAAAACTTTTCTACAAATATCTTTGACGTTATTTTAAAATATAAAAGAATAATTACACAAATTCATTTTTTGATATTCATAGTGTGGCAGAATACCTACATCGAATTTATGGTATTTCTGTTACAAGAAAAAATCAGTCAAAACAATAAAAGGGTAATGACTTCAAAGGTGACACTTTCACTTTTGTATGCAACAATAAATAAGTCTTCATACTGACATACCCCTAAAGGCTGTTTACCAGGCGACAGTTCTACGACCCCTATTTACCAAAACAATAGGGTATATATATACAAAACAACAAATGACATAGTATCTCTTTACCTGTCAAACTTCTTAGTGAAAACATCGACCTGCTAAAGTACTACTCGCGTGTGAAATTGTTATTATTATTAATTTATAAAAACTCTGTATTTGTGCTAATATACAAATTTGTAAGTTGGCATTTCAGTTTGTTATTTCTTGTCTCTTTCCTATCTTTACCCTGTCTAAATTACTTTTAGAGCAACTGTAGATATATCGCACTCCGTGAAATACGCTCTCTACTTGATTGTGACTTGTTGGAACTTTTAATATTACTAAATAGAGTTCGCACTCTATTTAGTGAACAGTTTTCTGTTCTGGTGACCTCTCTACCAACACGTCACAACAAGGAGTTCATTCAGGATAAAATTCCCTTCTGGAGTCTTAAAACATAGAACCTTACTGAGGTATCTATTGTTATATAGTAAACCCCTCTGGTTACTATTAATTTAATTGACCTACACTGGTCTCCTGCCAAATTGGTAATAAGCGCACACCCGCTATAGTGGTGACTCGCTATAGTTGGCCACGACGCCTTAATAGATATAAACATAAATATGTACATACGTACTTTTTTATTCCTATTAAATTAAAAAAAATATGCTTGTATTATGCTTTTTTATGTTTTTTTTTTACCAACACAAAAAAATCCATTCACTATCAAAACTATTACACATACATACCTACCAACACGGCACATCCAGCGAAGGGGGGCGGGTGAGAATTTCCTTATAAAGGTATCAAAACTAAGGAAAAATACTTTGACTTAATTGACCTTTTATATATTTATTTATTTATTATATATGTACGCCCTAAATAGGGTATTTTCAATAAAATACAATATAAATAATAACAATGTAGCCACAAAAAAATAATAAGCGCAAATACATCAATAATAAAAATGTAGTTAAAGAAAGGAATATAATACAATATTATAAAAGCGCAAATACATCAATAATAAAAATGTAGTTAAAGAAAGGAATATAATACAATATTATAAAAGCGCAAATACATCAATAATAAAAATGTAGTTAAAGAAAGGAATATAATACAATATTATAAAAGCGCAAATTCATCAATAATAAAAATGTAGTTAAAGAAAGGAATATAATACAATATTATAAAAGCGCAAATACATCAATAATAAAAATGTAGTTAAAGAAAGGAATATAATACAATATTATAAAAGCGCAAATACATCAATAATAAAAATGTAGTTAAAGAAAGGAATATAATACAATATTATAAAAGCGCAAATACATCAATAATAAAAATGTAGTTAAAGAAAGGAATATAATACAATATTATAAAAGCGCAAATACATCAATAATAAAAATGTAGTTAAAGAAAGGAATATAATACAATATTATAAAAGAAAATAGAGATAAACGATAAACGATAAAAAACAAGTAAAAAAAACTAGACATAAAAAGAAGAAGAAAAAAAAATGAACAGTATTACACATTCTATTTAAACAAGAAAAATAAGCAAAGCAAAAAACGAAAAATATAATTTGTGATAAGCATCCTTTTGAAACCATCTATAGTGTGTACATTAAATATTATATATCAACAGCACTATATTGGTTTCCATGGCGGTGCAATCTACATATGTATGTATTGGTGAGTTAATAATGAAATTACTTCGAAGATTCTCTATATGAAAAGGTGCATTTTGACGTGAAGCAAACCTTTGAATAAATATTTTGAATATTATTCAATCGCCATTCGTGCTGAAGAACAAGCGGGTACTTGGAAACTGGTCGTATTAAATGACTTACACGTGGCTTAAAACGAACAAAATTGTTTATAAATTTATGTACCTCAAGGTTCAAAAATATTTATAGGTATTCCTTATAATAAAAAAAACATAGTCATATTATTGTAACGAGTTCAACTAAGACAGGATTTCAACCCAGTTTCATTCGAATTTAATTTATCGTAATAAAACAGTAAATATGTTTGAATCGAATTCTCCACGCTACAAAATGACATTATTTAACCCCGTATTTCAATGGTTGATAATGAAATGTGCAAAAAGCCAGATATTAATTGTCTTTCTTTTTTATTAAACGTTCGAGTTCAGCCATCTTTTGTTCAATAATATTTCATCCAGATTCGTTGCCTTCGCAGTTAACACTCCCTTACGCGGTAAGAATATCTACCGGACTGGTCTATTCGGTTCAAAATATGGGAATGTTCACCAACAAATGTTTACCGTTTGATATTTACCGCCAAATAGATTTTGCCTAAATGTGGCAAATAGATTAATAACGGGATGCCTCAAACCGACACTCTCTAGTAAGCTGTACGCTCTCAGTGGAATTGCCCTGCCAAACAGCACGAATGAAAAGAAGCAAACAGATCAAAGATCAGCGACACATGCTGTATGGACACCAACCACCACTTGGACGTCTCAAATCTCGGAGGAGTTTCCAAAACACGACCGTACACCCCTAGCAGATACTAAAACTGCAAGAGTGCACGTGTGGAGGGACACAATGGAGGCCACACAAGGAACAATTTTTAATACACCAGATGAAACACTACCCCCAGGACATGACCAACCGTGGCCAATGTGGAAAACCCTCAACATAATTAGGACTGGGGTCGAAGGAAAAACCTCCAAATATGGGGAATGGCTGAAGACGCGTTGTCCGACTGTGGACAAACGCAGAACAGCGAGCACCTCCTGGTATGTCCAATGGCTCCTGGCCAGTATGATTAATGAACGAGCCCATCTAGAGGTCAACACAAAGGAGTGCGTAAGGCAATAAGTTACACCGATAGGAAAAGATGAACTAGATTTGCAAATATGTAGGTAAGTGTTTTTTTTACTTCGTTAATAAAATGTATGCGCATACCGCTCTAATTCATGATTAAAGGGCTAAAGAAGTTTGCCGGTTTCTGTGCCGATATAAGTATAAACATAGATAACTGCGAAGTAACTGCTTTAAATAAACAGTGAAATACAAACTATTATTTTATTCCATACTCTCTCAACATTGTTATGGTTTCAAATATTCTATATCAATAAAAGTAATGTTAACATTTTTTTTTTATTTTTGTCGCAATTATGGATATAATATGTATAATATTTGAAATCTCTGAAAATCTCTTGCATAGAAAAAATCAAAACTGTGTCCACGGAGCGGCAACGTCGTGACAACCGCACGTCATGCATTCGTCATGCGGTGCGTGAAGCAGCGTGGACACATTTTTGATTGATTCTATTAAAGATGCAATCATTCGTCTTGCATTCGTCAATTGACGAAAGCATGCGCATGACATGCTGTTTACGTGGAGAGTAGGCCGTATTCTACATGGAACACGGAAGAAATTTATCAATAATTTAGCATTCGTGCCTTTGCCGCCTCCGAGACAAGTCGATATTTTCAAGCAACTCCTTATTTTAATCATTCGATTCTTACACGTAAGTTATACCTATACTATTTTTTTATTAATATTCAGTTGAAATTGTTTTATTGCAATAAAAGCAGATATTCAGTAAGAAATATTTCGTTTCATAATCAATCTTTACCTATATACTCAACTTTGATTTACAGAAATTTATCTATCAATTTAAAGGTAGAAATATGTTTTTGTCACGGACACGCTATTGTTACCTTTGATAAATACTTGAAATGTTACTTCTACCCACAACTATATTTATATTTTTTGACAAATTTTTAATATCTCAATAGAGACGAAATTGGAATATTACAGGAGAACTAGGAACTCGAGGCACGTGATTATTTGATTTATATTAATTAAAATGGCATCCAGCAGCTTTAAGGCCTTTGTATACCCTGATTATTCATACACTGGTTAGTTGGAAGATATTGCCATACGGCAATAAACTTGCCACTTGCGCAGGGTGCAAGGTAGTGTTCATTATTATTATTATTATTGTAGTATGAGTATACGGATGTACACAAAAATGTACGCTAAATTACCATCTAATGTATAAAGCAAGAACCAATATTGTGTATCACCTAATATGTGATATACAACCTTTTTTCGTGAAAAAAAGGTAAAATTTAGAGGTTTTTTTAAATAGCAAGAATAGTACCTAATTAAAATACCATAATATTTAAAACTCAGCCGGCAGATTTTCATATTCATTTTCGTTTGTTGTAATAATCTTCTTCATAGGTATGCCTTGCAGTTTTTTAAATACTTATAATAAAAAAAATACAAAAGGGTTTTACTAAAAGCAATTTTACAAGAAAAGTATCAAACAAATTCTAATTTAAAAAATATTATGCAAAAGAATAAATATGTAAATATAAACTGTTCTTTATTTGTAAGACGTACCTATCTTTTGAGGGTACTGGGGAAATTATTTTCAAAATATACTATATAGCCTACTATAGCCTCTTAAACCTCTATGTCATTTATTAGATTCTGGTTGGAATCTAACAGGAGCTGAAATACAGCGACATTGAAATGATAAAGACGTCTTTACAAATTTAATATTATATTATTATTATTATTGGAAAAAAATAGCTTCAGGCGAAGGATAGTGGTAAATTATAAATTTTCTGACTGAATAATTTTATATGCGATATGTCCCAAAACCGAAAAATATCTCCGAACTGACCCGTCAGCGTAATTAATGATTCAAGACTAATTTAATTAAGGCTCTCACCAAATCTATTAAAGAACTGATTCTAGACCAGAATTAAAATCCAGACATCTAGTAGACTATTATTCAATTGTCTTTCACTAAATTGAGAATATATATTATTTCATTGTTACTTTTAATTGACACGGAGGACTTTTAAATGCCCTTTTACCTTACTTTTTTTGTTGTATTTTTTATCATCATTATTTTAGTTATATAATACAACACATTCAAAAATTCAATCACAAGAAACACTCTAAAAATACCATATTATTATTGTCCTTTACAAGAGTGCAAGCACTTTTGTGTAAAGGATACATTCAAAAACAGTTTTACTGTTTATTTTACACTTTTAGTTGACTCACAGCCAGTTTCATAAAAAGCAGCAAAAGGACCCTTTAGTTAAAGGTTCTTTAAAAATTTAAAGACGCATTTAAGTCGTTGCGCTTCATAAATAATAATGCCGCGTACTTTAGTAAAAGGGAGATGTAGAAAACATCAGGTGATGGGTATAAAAGATGGAAGGTAGTGGACTGTATTTTTAAACGATCTCACCGATGCTTCTATATTCCTGGTTCACTGATTATTTTTTATTTTACACACATCCACACGCAGTGGTCTTCAAACTTGTACTGGTTAATTTCACTTGACACTTATTGTCACCCAAATTTATTTTGACAAGTGACAATTCTCATACATCGGTGAGGGGACAATGGCATGGAAGGGATTTAAAGGAAATATGCTTCTACATAACCGCCCACTCAAATTTTAAACAAAATTTGACGAATTGTACATATCACGGTGGCCACAAACAAAATTAACCTTTAACAAACTCATATCACTAATGCAGCCATCACAAAATAAAACTCCACATTGTCCAATTCATGAAATTACAAACACACAAAAAAAATTCAATAACATACTATCCACAACAAATTCACATTAAAAAAAAATTCAAAAAGATAGTTCACAGACTATATCAATGAAAACAATTGACAGACCTTTCTGTCATAACGAAAACACATTTAACTTAATTGTTATAATAACCAACTAAAACTATAAGACTAACATTATTCTTAACTATTTCTATTAAACATCTAAGGGACATATTTTCACAACAGGTCGAACAAATATTCCCTCTTTTGTCTTAACTTTTACCACCCGTACAATATTATCCTTTCCTGGCATGGTAGCCACAATTCTTCCCAATTTCCATTGTAAAGGATGTAGCCTTTCTTGTTTCACTAACACTAAATCTCCCACCTGTATATTAGGCACTGAAGTGAACCACTTTTCACGCTGTTGAAGTGAAGTGAGGTATTCCACACTCCAACGTTTCCAAAAATCCTGATACATTCTTGTGATCATCTGCCATCTATCTAACCTATTCAATTTAATATCTGTGACGTCATACTCTGGAATACCAACCAATACCTCACTTATAATAAAGTGAGCTGGCGTTAAGGCATCTACGCTGTCAATATCATTACACATTGGAACAAGTGGTCTCGAATTCACTACCGCCTCGATCTTAATTAATACTGTATTAAATTCCTCATAAGTCATCACTTGGTTGCCAACAACTCGCTTTAAGTGATACTTTATAGATCTTACGTTGATCTCATGTAGGCCACCAAAATGTGGACCTTTAGGAGGATTCAAATGCCAATCGATGCATTTTTCGAGACAGAAATTTCGAAAATCTGTATCCTGGATACAGTCATTATAAAATTTAAAAACTCCAGTCAAATATTTACGTGTGCCAATCAAATTTGTTCCGCAATCGCTATATACTGTAGTACATAAACCACGTCGAGATACAAATCTCTCTAAGCAAGCAATAAATGCACTAGTAGATAATTCATTGACAATTTCAATATGTATGGCCTTTGTAGTCATACATACGAAAACACAAAAGTATGTCTTATACGTTTTCGAATTGCGACGTTTATTTTCCTTCAAAATAAACGGCCCGCCTAAGTCAATTGATACGTTTATGAATGGTCGATGACGAGTAACCCGAATAGCTGGCAAGTCAGCCATTATTGGCTGCACTGGTGAAATACTAAATCGCTTACACACAAGACACTTTGACAAAACAGACTTAATTCTATTTCTCGCTGAAACAATCCAATATTTCCGTTGTATTAAATGTTGCAGTGATCTGGGACCCACGTGCAAATATGATATATGAAAATAATTTATCAATAATTTTCCAAACTCACTATGCTTATGCAACAATATTGGAAATTTCATTTTATCGGGTAGTGCAGAATATCTAATTCTTCCGCCCACTCTGACAAGTCCCTGTTTATCTATAAAACAATTCAACTTCTGCAGTTGAGGATTATCGCATTGATTTTTGTATTTTAACATATTAATATCCTTCATAAAATGTAAACTCTGATCATATTTTATAATTGCTTGTAAACTAATTTCCATTTCCCTATTACACAAATCTCCTTTAGTGCAATTATTAACATTCAACAGACAATTATTTTTAAACCTTAAAATCCAAGCTACTACACGTGTTAACTTTGTATATTTATTAGTTATGTTATACAATCCTAATCTATCTTTATCTTCTAAAATTAAAGCATTAGATTGATTAACTAACCCTTTATATTCTGGCAATTGTGCAGGTACAATATAATCATCACACCGTGGCCATCTGTCAACAGGTTCTAACAGCCACTCTGGACCGTTTATCCACAACGTGTGACCAACTAATTCTTCTGGATATAATCCTCTAGATGCACAATCTGCTGGATTACATTGAGATCTCACATGAAACCATTTTCCATGAGGCACGTTTTCCCAAATACGTTCTATTCGATTTGCAACAAATAATTTTAATAGATATGATGGTGTTTTAAGCCACGACAAAACAATACTAGAATCTGTGTACATATATACATCCTTTATAATAATTGCATCTTGAAATACAGATAAAGTATATTTAATTAATTTTGATAATAATAATGCACCACAGAGCTCCAAGCGTGGTATCGTTTGCATCTTAATTGGAGCAACCTTAGACTTGGCAGTCACCAGAGATATTTGTTTACTATCCTCAGTAACCAAATAACAAACAGCGCTATATCCGTCATTAGAGGCGTCAGAAAAGCCAACTAAATAACACTGACTATCAACGCTAGTTCCAAAAAACCTATTCAATTTAAATTCCTCTAATAAAGACATTTGATCAACTATTTTATTCCACTGGACTTTCGTGGATTCTGGAATAATATCATCCCATCGCAATTTCATTTTCCACAAATTTTGAATGAAACTTTTCAATGAAAATGTAAACGGAGTGATCCATCCTACAGGGTCATATATAGATGAAACGACCGATAGAATCATACGCTTTGTATATTTAATATCAATTTTCTTAACCTGATAACTAAAAACATCATTCACAAAATCCCATTTAATTCCTAATAATTTAATATGATTACTGTCTTCAGCAAAACAGATCACACTGCTATCAGATTTATTAAAATCTTGAATAAATTCAGGACAGTTAGTTGCCCATTTTGACAATTCAAAACAACCACTTCGTAAAATAGAAATCAACTGATCTCGTAAAATAATAGCATCTTCAATATTATGATCACCGCATATAATATCATCTACATATGTACTATTATGAAGAGCTTTAGCACCTAATGGGTATTTATCACTTTCATCCAAAGCTAACTGATTTATTGTTTGAATTGCATTATAGGGTGAGCTTCCTAAACCATATGTCACAGTGCATAACTCATATTCTTTGACAGGTTGTGACGGATCTTCTCGCCACAATACATGCTGATATCTTCTATCTTCTTGCCTGATAGATATTTGTCTATACATTTTAGTTATGTCAGCAGAAAACCCGATTTTATAGATTCTAAACTTTAACAATAATTCGATTATATCCTTTTGCAACTTTGGACCTACATGTAAATATTTGTTTAATGCACCAGTTGCGTTCGTATTAGAACTGCCATCAAAAACAACTCTCAATTTAGTAGATAAACTATCAGGTTTCAGAACACAGTGATGAGGAATATAATATACATTTGGATCGCCTTGTAAAGGAACTTCTTTCATGTGTCCTAACATCTCATATTCCTTCATGAACTTTGTATATTCAAGTTTAATTTCCAAATTATTACAAAATTTTCTTTCCATATTAGTTAATATTTTAAGAGCAAAACCAAAAGTACCAACACATGGTACGTGAATATCTTTTTTTAATAAGAGCGGTACTACAAATCTACCATCGTCATTACGATAATGTAAATCATTGTATAACTGAACACATTCCTCATCCGAATGTGACATTTTCCTACTACTTGATACTGTGTTTACCTCTTCTATTTCCCAAAACCCTTTTAATTTTTCATCTAACACATCAGATGATACAAAACATGTTAACAACTCATTGTTATCATGTACAAAATCTTGACCTAAAATTACAAACCCAAATATGGTCTCAAATGCATATAAATCTTCTGATAATTTTTTACAATTTCCTGTAAACAATTTTCCATACATGTCAGCACCTAATAATATATCAATATTACTGCTTTTCCAAAATTCATTATCTGCCAATTCTAAATCTTGAGTCAAAACTCTACACTGATGAGATAAATCTCTCCTAGGCAAGTTTGATGGAAGCGCATCCACCACTACACTCTTTACAAATAGCGACTTGTTATATTTATTATTAAATAAACAAAATTGCATAGAACCCTTTACATCAATATTAGTAGAAGACAGCGTTGTCAATGATACAGAATGCCCTTTTGTATAGAATCCTATATTCTTACAAAACTTCCCAGACATCAAAGTAACCTGACTTCCAGAATCAACTAAACACTTGGCCTTATAAAATTGCCCATCTTTTCCCTGGACATATCCTATAATTGTTCCTAATATCACTTGACCAATAGATTCATTACCCCGAATCCCTTTATGGCAGATACCTACTACCGATGAATTATCAGTATGCAATAAAACATTATGTTTCCTATCACAAGTTTGACACTTTTTGTTAGACTTACAATCCTTTATCAGATGTTTTCCAAAACAACAAAAACATAATTTCAATTTAGAGACAATATCCTTTCTCTCTGATACAGTTTTATTAATAAATGTGTCACAATTGTGTATCGTATGACTACCCTTACACATATAGCATTCAAGTTGGCGAATATTACCTACAAACCCTTTGTCTGATTTATGATTATAATTATTACGCTTTACTTGTGAATTACTCTGACGTGAAAATTTTAATACTTGCAATTGACTTCGAATTATTTCAAATATTCTATTTATTGAAGGAATTTCCTGAATATCTAATCTACTTTCCACTATTCGACGTGTAGATTCATCCAATTTATTAATAAATATAAATCCCCATACCTGATCTAACATTTTTTCACATTTCATATTTGACAGAGCTATATTTTCATTAAATGTGTGATATAATTCGCTTAATTGCCCTACATTTTCACCAACTAAAGATTTGCATTGAAACATTTTATTCATGTAATATTCAAATTGTAATCTTGTATTAGTATAATGTCCACACAATGTACTCCAAGCAATATTATAATTATCACTAATCAGTGGTAAATTAACAAATGTTGATGCAAATCCCTTTATGGACGTTCGCAAATAATGAAATTTTTCTATGTCTGTATATCCAATATTATCATGAATCAATGACACAAACATGTCATGAAACGAATTCCAATTTTCGACGTTGGAATCAAAAACAGGTAAATTTACTATAGGAGCTCTCTGAATTTTATTACATACATCAGTTGCATTTATTTTCACACCATTAGATAAACGATTTTTAATTCTCATTATTTCAAAATACATAATGTCACTTTTCTGAATTATTTCACTCAACTCTTTCAACTCTGTATCACATTTTGTATCAGTATATATTCCAATCAAGCTGTCACTTAATTCATTGACCAATTTATACCATTCATCAACTCTCTGACACCTGGCTAAAAATATTTCATCTCGTTCGATATTGCCTTTTTCACACAGATCTCTTAATTCATATGTATTCCTAATTCTAGAAATAGCATTTAACATCCTTGCTTTAATGTTATCAGCCATTTTAAAACTTTAAACTTATACTTATAAACTATAATTGCATGCAAACACAAATTCACTGTATCAATAATAATGTGGTATTTTATTCTACCCGACTGCATTCACAATAATGTTATTAACATTAATATGGTACCTTATTATACCTCACAATAATCACAAAATAATATTATGTGATAATTAATCACCATAATATTGTAACAAAATGAGTACCTACAAATTACTATTTGAAACCACCGCAACATGCAGAATTCGCAACAAATAACACAAAAAAAAAAACACTTCAAATTCGGTTAGAAGGGCCAAAATATTATGTAGAAAACATCAGGTGATGGGTATAAAAGATGGAAGGTAGTGGACTGTATTTTTAAACGATCTCACCGATGCTTCTATATTCCTGGTTCACTGATTATTTTTTATTTTACACACATCCACACGCAGTGGTCTTCAAACTTGTACTGGTTAATTTCACTTGACACTTATTGTCACCCAAATTTATTTTGACAAGTGACAATTCTCATACATCGGTGAGGGGACAATGGCATGGAAGGGATTTAAAGGAAATATGCTTCTACAGGAGAAAAGTCACCAAAATACCTGAAAGTTGGCAATATTGCTATTAAAATAAATGGAAACATAGCTATTTAAATCTATGGAAAAAATGTTTAAATAATAATAAAACTATTGAATATTAGTAAGTACCTAATGTGCACATGATCGTCAACATTCAATTGACAATATTGGCATCAACAAGAAATGACAATTGACTTGAACATTGTCATATTGCAGCACACTCTGGTGGTAAAACAATGAACTACTCTTAAAGAAGACTTTAGTGACTAAAGTACCAAGACACTGGACTTAAGATTAAAGTGACTTTAAGTGACATTTTGCTGTCATGAAACGCATTTTTTTTAAAGTCGACATTAAATCTCCTTTAATTTTTATGAAACTGGCCATAAGTTGACTAAGATTAGAATCAGACCTTTGAAATCCATTTGATTAAAAAAATATATATTTTTTATTTTGAATACAAAATAATGACAATTTCATACTAAATTTTGAGATAAAGATTAAAATAAGATTATGATCGAGTAGATTCATACATTAATTTCAAAACTGGGTTGATTCGTATATTTTTTAGTTCATGGGATAACCAAAATATATTTTTTTACTCCCTACCATAATGAAATAGTTGACAGTTACAATTGTAAAGATTTATATTTATTTTTTACATCATATTTTAATTTAAAATTGGGTTGATTAGTATATTTTTTAGTTCATGGGATAACCAACATATATTTTTTTACTCCCTACCATAGTGAAATAGTTGACAGTTATAATTGTAAAGATTTATATTTATTTTTTACGTCATATTTTAATTTAAAATTGGGTTAATTCGTATATTTTTTAGTTCATGGGATTACCAAAATATACATATTTTTTTACTCCCTACCATAATGAAATAGTTGACAGTTATAATTGTAAAGATTTATATTTATTTTTTACATCTAGTTACTTTGGATATTAACAAAGAAAAATATACCTCATTTTTTTAATTATGTTCTGTTTTTTAATTATGTAGGAAAATAATAAGCTATACCCTGATTTTTGACATAAATCTTTGAATTCTAAAAAACTATAAGGTATAGAGCATTATATTTTTTTATAAATTAAATAAGATCAAAATATCTGGAAAAATACGATGTAACGTTGCATGAATGCATCAGGTTATGTTAATGACCCAAAAAACTTTTATTTCGCAATGGCGCTAGTGGAAATTAAATGTTTTTTAGGTTTATTTACTAAACCTGAAGCATTAATGCAACGTCACATCATATTTTTCTTATGTTGAACTACGCCTTATATTTTATTAAAAATATAAGATAAACGTTGAAAATCGGGGTATGCCATTATTTATCTACAAGAATTTGTACAGAATATTATTAAAAAAATAAAGATATATTTTTCTTTATTAATACCCAAACTAACTAAATTATTTTTTTCAAAACGATTTGATAAGAAGTAATAATAGTATATCAATTTGAAAAATAGGTACGTTGGCAGCAGTCCCCCCCTTAATAGATATTTTTATTTCACTTAATAAATTATATTTCAAGCTTCATTTTAAATCATTTTTCTGGCGGAGATTGCCGTACGATCCATATTTTTATCGTGGGCAAAATTATTCTAATTTACTTTGCAGTAGATCTATTGCCACATTTGGTTTTTCCTTTCCAAACACTTCATTTGTGCATGTTATATAAAGTTATACAAAAGAAAGTTTTGTCATAATAATATATGCACTATGGGAAATATGAATTAAGTTGATCTTTAAAACATTCCTTAAAGGTATACACTATTGCAAGTTTTGTATTTAAGTTTGTGCATAATATTATTACATCAACAAACTAACTCCGTTTCGTGCAACGTGATATTACATGATCTTACAAACTGATATAACCCTTGCAAAGTTTAATATTCATTAAAATTGAAAAAATATACCATCAAGACGTTTGCTTTATACTTTAGACACAAAAGTGAAAGAAAATAAAATTAAATTTTGTGACGTATAAAATATAAACAACATGATTATGCGATATCGGCAAAAGAAACAGCCCACCTAGACAACGTGTCACTTATCTCAAGAAAAGAAACAAGAAAAGACAACTTCCTTTTGTCTGTCGCGTAGCTATTACCTCTATTCGTCACTGGTTCAACATATGATTCACTAATTGTCTGTGATATATGCAATTTACAGAATTAATTAAAAATATGTGAATGTAATACATGAGATCCAACTGTCGATAGCGATAGTATGTATAATTGAAGAATAAGTACCAAATTATAAACTCATATATACAAATTATTGAATATTTTAAGATATTTTGTTTTCTATACAACACATGTAGGTATGTATGTCAAGATAGGATAGTATGGAGGTCAGTCCTTTGAAATATGAAAACAGCATGATGGTATGTATGTATGTTTGGAGATTAGAATGAAACTATTAATTCTTCTTAGATGTTGTGTGTAGGCGACTGCCATACAAATTGTATGAAGCAATGTCGTCACTTAATTCAATTTTTATAAAAATTGTTAAAAAAAATTGAGATATGCTAATACAATGTAAATATTTTTTTATAGACTAGTTGCATGTAACACATGAGATCCAACTGTCGATAGCGATAGTATGTATAGTTGAAGAATATGTACCAAACTATAAACCTATAGATACAAATTATTGAATATTTTCAGATATTTTGTTTTCTATACAACATATGTAGGTATGTATGTCAAGATAGGATAGTATGGAGGAAGATCCTTTTTCCTACCCAGAATATGCAAATAGCATGATGGTATGTATGTATGTTTGGAGTCGAAGTATCAAACTATTAAGTCTTCTTACATATTGTGTATAGGCGACTGCCATACAAAATGTATGAAGCGATGTCGTCACTAAATTCAATTTTTAAAAAAAATGTTAAAAAAAAATTGAGATCATCTACTACATTGCTGATATTTTTTATAGAAAATTAAATTATCTAGTTGGGGTGTTTCGGCTTTTTTCGATAATTGTAAAAGTTTTGGAAATATAGGCAGTTAAACTCATAAATTTATCATAAAAAAATATTTTTCTTAATAAAAAATGTTTGAGAAACCCTGGAATTTTTTTGAAAAAACTAATTTGAGATTTTGTATTTGTCTATGTTTGTACCAATTTTCAGCGTTCTAGCGTTTATGGTTTCTGAGATATATGGAAAAATAAAATAAAAATTCAAAAGTTGATAACCCCTGACTGAAACAAAAATTCAAAATTCCGAGTATAAAAGTTTTGTAGGCCTGTAACTGTTTATATATTCTGAAATTTTAGGCTCTGTAAATTGAGCGGATCAAAAGTTATAAGGGGGGGACGGACACACAGACACACACACACACACACAGACACACAGACACACACACAGACACACAGACACACACACAGACACACACACACACAGACACACGAAATGTTCTACTCCGAATTCTGAGTAAATCCGTGTATGGAACATATATGCTGCGAAGCCTCTAAGTTGGTGTTTTTTGACTTCAAAGTTGGAAAAGCCGTGAAAAAAGTAGACCTCTCCATACAATTCTCGCGTATTCTGGCTTGATACATTGTCGATATGTTAAGAGAACAAAGTTCTCCTGAACAAATCGACAGTTGGATAATTGAATTATCTAGTTGGGGTGTTTCGGCTTTTTTCGATACCTAAAAAAAAATGGAAATATAGGCAGGTAAACTCATAAATTTTTCATAAAAAAAATATTTTACTAAATAAAAATGTTTGAGAAATCCTGGAATTTTTTTGAAAAAACTTATTTGACATTTTGTATTTTTCTATGTTTATACCAATTTTCAGCGTTCTACCTTTTATGGTTTCTGAGATATATGGAAAAATAAACCAAAATTACAAAAGTTGAACCTTGACTGAAACAAAAATTCACAATTCTGAGTATAACAGTTTTGTAGGCCTATAACTATTTATATATTCTGAAATTTTTGGCTCTGTAAATTGAGCGGATCAAAAGTTAAAAGGGACACACACACAGACACACAAAACTCACATAAAATATTCTACTCCGAATTATTAGTAAATCATGCCTCTAAGAAGCCTCTAAGTCGGTGTTTTTAGCATGCGAAAAGTCCACTACGCCATACAAAATGTTCCTTCGTACACGCATCTTGGATTTAAACTGCCTCTTCCTTCAATAGAATTTCATTCTCTTGAACGAATCGACAGGTGGAAAATATTTTTATATTTTTTAATGTTAATATTTTTTTATAGAAAATAAAATTATCTAGTTGGGGTGTTTCGGCTTTTTTCGATATTTTAAAAACTTTGGAAATATGGGCAGTTAAACACATAAATTTATCATAAAAAAAAATATTTCTCTTAATAAAAAATGTTTGAGTAACGCTGGAATTTTTTAGTAAAAATCTATATGAGATTTTGTATTTGTCTATTTTTAGTTCTAGCTTTTATGGTTTATATATGGAAAAATAAACAAAAAATTCAAAAGTTGATAACCCCTGACTGAAACAAAAATTCAAAATTCTGAGTAAAAATATTCTGAAATTTTGGGCTCTGTAAATTGAGCGAATCAAAAGTTATAAGGGGGGGGAAGGACACGCAGACACTCAGACACACGGACACACAGACACCACATAGACACACGAAATGTTCTACTCCGAAATCTGAGTAAATCCGGATATAGAACATATATGTTGCGAAGCCTCTAAATTGGTGTTTTTTGATCTCGCGTATCCTGGCTTGAAACACTGTCGATATGTTAAGAGAACAAAGTTCTCTTGAACAAATCGACAGTTGGATATATCTCTACCCTGATGGGAATTTAACCAAGGACGCCAGCACAAAAATCGAACGACTTTCCATTATACAAAGGAAGTCGGTACCTATGTAAAGAGTGTATGGAATAGTAGAAAAAAATATAATTTCAAACATTCTAAGTCGATTAGTGTATAGGAGGATACTTATTATTATGCGAATGTATAATGCAAAATCTTGCAACTTTAGCAAGGAATTAGCATAATGATGTGTAGACACAACATTAATATTAACAAAAGTGATTTTAATGCAGTCTTCGAGCGGGACATTTAAGCTAAAGTCGCTCGAAATCGCTGTGTCGACACGAAAGCAATTAAGTATATTTAACCTATTAAATATAAAAGCACTATATCGAACATTTAAACGAGTAGGTCACGATATGTTGGTATATATATGTTATACGATATGTTGGTCATGATATGTTGGTTGTAAGCGCCGAATCACCGATTGCAACTCGGGCTAAAAGATCAAGTGGACTGTATGCGAAAATTAAATAATTGCACTTGTCACGGCGCGTTATTCACAGCGAAGAGGTAAATAATAGGACAAAAGAAATGGATCGAGAAAGGAAATCACCTACCAGTACAGAAGAAGTCCTCGCCTCGATCTCTCAACCAGTCCGAACGAAATATATGCAGTCTATATGCCGGGGCACAGCACTACACGATGATGCTTCCCACAACGGGCACCTGTATGGTCGACGCCGGCAACGAAGTCCGAAATTGACATCCGCTAGAGGCCGCGTGCGGACAAGTACTAGAGGTGTGTAGCAGGAACGGAAGAAAGCAGTTACATGGAAGGGAAGGGGGAAGGAACAAGACAGGTGATTTGTATTCACGCCAAAAGTAAATACCGAACCGAACATTTATATATTTAAAAAAAATCATTTTCATAATGGTCTCAAGAATAAATAAATACATTGTGCATATATGTACCAAAGTTGGCCTTCGTGGCTTAGTTAGATATCTGAATACTGAGCCTAGGATGCGGGTTCGATTCCCGATGGAGAATTTTTTTTAATTATTGTGTTTTCAGTCTGGAACTGTATTATCATAATTTAAGTCTTTTTTTTTTTTTTTGGCTCTTCACCCGTTAAGAGTGTTCTCAGCCATCTAAGTTAAAATATTAAACTGTCAAAATAGAGAAACCTAAATTATTTTTGTATATTTATTTTACTTCGATCAATTTAAATTTTATGAACAGAGTTAAATTTTAATGTCATTAATTTTGATGAATTTTTTGAGCAAAATGTTTACCTGCCTGGAATTGTAGCTCAACAATGTCCTCACATTTGTTGGCATTGGAACCCCAATCTCTGTGAGGTCGGTAAAAAAGGACGGATACCTATCGTTTATGGGGCATTCAAGAAACAAATGATCCAGTGTCTCATCACCAATCATACATTCGCAGAGACTGCTATCAATGATCCCTATTTTTTTTAAATGCTCTCTGGTACAACAGTGTCCCATGCGGATACGACACATAACGCTGATGGAATGTTTGTCAAAAGCTTTATCATGGAACCATGGCTTATTGACAATTGTTAGTTGGGTCGTTTTGTAAAGTCTACCCTTTTTCAGTGAGCTTGTGTCCCAATATAACTGCCATTTATTCATCAGACGGTTTTTTGCGATTGGTAGGAGATCGTTTTGTGTAATATTGGGATGTGTCCGTGTGTTTCCATATGTTGCTCTCTTAGCCAATTCATCCGCTTTCTCATTTCCTGGTATACCACAGTGACTTGGTATCCATGCCAGACAAAGTTTTCTGTTTTGGTTGCATATTTCTTTAATTTTTTTCCATATATCTATACAGTAGTGGTCATCACTATACAAAATAGGGGATTTAGAGAGTTTTTCGAGTGTACTTAAGGAATCGGTCAATATTAATGTCTTTAAGAATCGTTTTTTATTTGCATAGTTCAAAGCCTCTATTATAGCTATACATTCTGCTGAGAATATTGTAGAATCTTTATGGAGAGTCAAAAGTAATTCAACTTTATCTGAATCACTAAATACTGCTGCTCCAGTATTGCTTTTGCAGTCCATTTTTGATCCATCCGTATAAAGTATTTTCCAGTCATTCCATTTGGATTCAATTACGTGTTTAAGTCTTTTAGATGCAAAAGCATCTGGAGTTATTCCTAATGAGTGGATTATGTTTGGCGGCTCGATTAAATTTTGATAGGGTAATGAGTAAACTGGGAGTGTCTCAGATTTAATGAAGTCCGATGAGTATTGGTCTAAAAAGGTGAGGCTATTTACAAGAGGAGGGGAGATTTTATGTTTCCAAAATGGTGATTGATTTGTGAATATTTTAAGCATAGCGATTTTTCTAATTAGAGGGTGGAATTTAATAATATTGCATTTTAAAACAAATTTATCTGACAGATACTGTTTTCTCAGCTCAAGTGGTGGGTCCACGGCTTCCACCTGGAGTGCACATACCGGTGTCGATTTCATAGCGCCTAATATAAGTCTCAGACCTTCAAATTGTATTATATCTAAGCGTTGTAAATTTTTCTTGGAAATTGGACTAAGTAAAAACGCTCCATAGTCGATTTGACTGCGAACGTATGATATATACATTAAACGTAGAACAGAAGGGTGACCTCCCCACCAAGTACGGGTTACAGCTCGCATTGCATTTAGTCCAGACTGACATTTGTTAATGATATGTGTAACTTGAGAGTTCCAAGATAGTCTGGAATCCAAAGTGATACCAAGAAATCTTAATTCCGAAGAGACAGGGAGGATAATGTCATTTAGTTGAATTTTTATATGTGGTATAGAGCGTTTTTTTGTAAACATAATGGCTTTACATTTGGGAGGACTGGGATTCAGGCCATTTTCAGATAACCACGAAGAAATATTTTTGAGAGTATTATTCATAATGTTCTCCATTTGTTGGATTTTTTTCCCTGATACATAAATAAAAAAATCGTCTGCATATATCAGTAACTGTGCCGAGGGTAACAGTACATGAAAAATCTCGTGAATATAAATATTGAAGAGGATAGGGCTAAGGACTGACCCCTGTGGCAAGCCTCTGTCGACTTTTCTTTCTTGAGTATCAATTCCTCGAATGTCGAGAATGATTTTTCTATCCAGGAGAATATTCATTATGAAGATGGCTAATTTTAGGGGGATTCCAATTCGGAGAAGTTTAGATTTAAGAAGGGAGAGAAGCACATTATCATATGCACTTGTGATATCTAAGCTTACTCCTATGACCTGTTCTTGTCTAGAGAAAGCTAAAAGAATATCCGTTGTTAAATTGGCTACACTTTCTACTGAGGATTTTTTTTTTCTGAAGCCAAACATATTGTACGGCAAAATATTTTTGTTTTCAACGAACCAATCAATTCGTCTTTTTATAATATGTTCTGTTAATTTAAGCAGAGTTGACGATAATGCTATTGGTCTGTAGTTGACACCTGAATTAGGGTCCTTTAGTGGTTTCAAAATTGGGATAATGAGTTGAGTTTTCCAAGATTCTGGGATAACCCCAGTATCGAACATTATGTTTATTAATTTTAAGAGATATTCAAGAATTTTGTCGCTACTATTATGTAAGATAATATATGGGATCCCGTCTATTCCAGGTGAAGTATTTTTTACCACTTGTAAGACTGATTTTAATTCGTCTATTTGGAATGGGGCATCTAGCCAGTTACTGCTAGTATGTGAATATTGTAACGAGATTTCATCGATGTTAACAGCATACGGTGGGGCCATTTTATTCAAGAAATCTTCTGACCATAGTTTAGGGCATGATTTAGAAGATGGGGTTTTGTATGAGCCACGAAATTTTCTGATATTATTCCAAACTTCTGAAATTGGAACTTGGATACTAAGTGATGTGCAGAAGTCTTTCCACCCTTTTCTTTTCTTGTTTTTGAGGAACCGTTTGACTTTAGCTTGAACATTTTTAAGATACAAGAAATTTTCAAGTGTCATGTTATGCTTGTAGTCTTTATATGCTTGCTTCCTAATTGATGAATGTTCTTCGCACGCTGAGTCCCACCAAGGAGGAGGTAAGGGATACTTTTTGAATTTGGGATTCTTTTTAGGTATAAATTTTTCTGATATTTCAATCGTTTTAATAAATTCATCGTAGCATTCTTGTAGGTTTTCTATTGAGGGGGGAGTAAATGTTATATTGGGGTTGTTGGTGTAATGATTATATCCTGACCAATTAGCTTTTCCAAAATTACAAACATTTTTATCGAATTTGTTGTTTCTTTTGGATTTTGAGTTTTCAATATGAGAGGTATATATGTATCTGTATGACGGTTGTGAATAATGCAAAATTATTGGAAGATGATCACTATTGAATGGGTCAGAAAGTATTTTCCAATTCAAGTATGGAGCAATATCGGGACTACATATTGTTAAATCTACTGCGCTGATTCGTTGATTTGGCACAGGGATACGTGTCGGTGATCCGTCGTTAATAATGCAAAGATTTAACTCATTTAGCAGATCAACTATAATTCTACCTAATTTTGTGCATGATGATGAACCCCACATGTTATGGTGAGCATTAAAATCTCCCATAATTATAAAGGGATGTTTTATTCGAGAAATTATGGTTCTTAAAATATTTTTGGTGGGTTGGAAATTAGGAGAAATATAAATTGAGACAAAAGTTGTACCGTCTATTTCCGCAGCAACAACTTGTGATGGACAATTTATTGGTTTTAAATTTATCTGGTTAAAGAAAAATGTGTCTTTTATTAATAACGCAGCTCCACCTTTGCCATCATGTCTATTATCTTTTAGGCATTGGTAGCCGGGAATTTTGAATGTTTTTTCATCGCGGAGCCAGGTTTCAGATAGTGCCGCTATTTGAACCTGGTTCTCGGATAGCAATTTTAAAATAGAGTCTTTATTAGGTATTGCACTTCTGCAGTTCCACTGGGCAATATTTAAGGCCATTTTGTATGAAAGATTATACAGGGAATTATTGTGCGAGTTACAAGTTTAAGGTCTAATTTGTTTCTGTGATAGAGTTTGAATCGATATCTTCTTTATTAAGGTTGTTATTGAGTATATTGACAGTATTTTGTAAGGTGTTATTGATAAGTGCATCGTTGGACGGTACTGAGATATAGTGTTCTGTGGTAAGGAGTTCATGGATCATATTGTATATGCAATTTAGAATTATTTCTTTACGACTATAATTAATGTCTTCAGGTATTATTGTATCTGGGGTAGTTTCATTTGTTAACGGGAGAGCACATCCATTTTTAGGTACTGGATGGTTTCCATTTGGTGCAATTAATAATGAGTTGATTTGTTTTTTATCCAAGTAAGGGGGGGTATTACTATGTTTTTTAAGATTATTTTTGTTTGAAGGGGTGATTACCCTCCATTTTGGCGTGAAATTATTTTGTGTTTCAATTTTGTTTGAATTGTTGACAGCTTTCGTTTTTTCTGAGTATGATATTTTCACGGAGGGAAACATTCCAGCTGCTTCGATATACGATATACTTTGGTCAGCCATTACTTTCTTAATGTTCCTCTGTCTTGTCAATTCTGGGCAATTTATATCGATAGCCTGGTGATTTCCCGAGCAATGAACACAAATAGTATTTTCTTGAGTTACATTACATGTGTTTCCAAGATGATGTAAAGTGCATTTAAAACACCTAGGTGCTGCAGATTTGCAGTTAGTTTTAGTGTGTCCGTATCTTAAACATTGATGACATTGAATAGTAGGGAATATGTAAGTTTCTACTGGTAGACGATTGTAAAAGAGGTAAAGGTGTGATGGGAGTTTTTGCCCTTCGATTGTGACCACAACAGTTTGAGATGGTTTCCATGTCGGGATTTCAATTTTACGGTCTCTGTAGTTAAGCCTTCGAATTTTTATTATTTTTCCGAATCCCGGAGGGACTTCCAAATTACTTAATATTTCCTCGTCAGAAAGAGATGTAGGTATATCTTTTACAACTCCAAGACGAGTTACGTGAAAGGAAGGTATAAATGGTAAGTAGTTGTTTTGTTCTAAAATTTTGTTATTAAGAAAAGTATTTGCTGCTAAATAATTTTTGAATTCGATTGCAATTGTGCGTTTACCCAACGGCTTGATTTTTTTTATATTATCAATTTTATTTTTGTAGATAAACGAACCGAATGAGATAGCCTGTATTTGAAGACTTTCTCCCGCTACTTTCTTTTGTACATGTACAATAAATGGGGAAAGAGAGGATTCATTATACAGTAAAGAATTCTCTTGGTGTAATGAGGGGTTTATGTTTGGTTTGAATTTTTTGGATACTGAACTATCCAATAATGTATTATCATGATCTATCGGTGTGGACTGGGCCTTACGAGTTTGTTTTGATGGCGTACATTCTAATACATTGTTATCTGTTGACTTGGCAACAACGTTACTAGGTAACATTTCGCTAGCACAGCGCATGAAGCGCCGGCAAATTGTTTGCTTACCTACCTCCACTAAGCAATTGTTTTGACACACTTACAAAAAAAAATAAAATAAATAAAAATGGAACGAACTCACCGGTTACGTGGGGACAATATTTTAACTAAGATATGTTCACATAAGCATTTAAACAAAAATTAACACAAAATATAAGTTTTTGCACCACTTAAAACATCAAAAACACAAAAAATATGAGGAGCGAACTACAAGCGTCGTGATTCATTCAGCGGCAATTCACGTCTCCATTTAAGTCTTTAGAATTTGGCAACTTGTTTTTGGATGCGTGTAAAATTGATATTTGACATACTAATTGTTCGTTTACTAAACAGTGTCAAATACAAAAGAAAATACACATAACATCACAGCATATCCCACAATGTAGTGTAACCAGCGACAGGTGTGCGGATGTGAATAATCTGATAAAAAGAAGCATGACACATACGTGTATGCATACACACACTAGTCTCGTCTCAGCTAAACAGGCAACATTTAGAATGGGTGGTGAACCTCATTTGATGAACTTTGTAAAATGTAACAATTAATAATGAAAGCACTTTTATAAGCCGGTGCCCACAGCGAAAAACATTGAATAACTAGTGGATTCTTTCCACAAATAAACAACAATAATTGCGGTAGAATAAAGGTATTATGTTTAATAAACTTCTCCAAGCTGAAAGTCGAACCCCGGACGCTTGCAAAGAAGTCTTGTTGGTTGGAAGAAATTGCCAAATACCAACGTGTAATCTAAATTATTAATAAATAAAATATCATACACAAAGGTTTTCTTGTGATATAATAATTTGTATATCTCAAAATGCGGAGCGGTCGTTTAGAGTAATACGAAATTGAACGTCTTCAGAAAATATGAATCAGATTCATATTTGGTTTGAAAAAAATGATCATTATGTCATCTTACCGCAATCATCATCGCTGGCCCAAGATACGCCACCGACTCAATATACACATTCTGTGACTATTGTACAATATTCTCTCTAATCCAAACCTGCCACAGTACCTTAAAAACAAATTCACGTATTTATCCAGTCATGGACTCCGATTTGCTGAACGTGCAACACCATAACACAGAATTTCTCAGCTCTTCGTTCGAAGTACAATCAGCAATACTATGGAATAGTCAAGTCCGAATATTGCGTCGTCTAACTCACTTTGTATTTTCAAGAAATAACTAAACAAGGAATATTTATCTCTAAACACCTGATACCGATTTCCTCTCCTTGTCCTTTCACAACCCTTTTTTTGCTATGATGTGTAATGTATCTTCTCTTTGTTTTTTTTTTTGCTTTCATTGAAGAAATAATAATTTATATAACGCCGTTTAATGATTCAGGATCATTCCTAGGGCACTTATATTCTGTAATATGTTTCCTTATGTAACAAAACTGTTTTTAGACATGTAGGTATATAGAAAGTGCTCTTGCTTTGCGCACTGCGAAAATCTAGAAGCAATCTGTTCCACTTTTTTGGGCTACTCACACTAAAGCATCGATCATAGTAAGCCGCTTTGTTGACTCTGTCTAACTCCTAAGGGAACTTTAGGGAGTTTTTTCTCTGTGATCCAGAAGACCTGAGTGCGAGATGCCTCCCTGATGTAGGTACACATATTATTTTGTCATACTTTCTAATCTGGTTGGTTGGAAGCAATAGCCTCATGACAAAAAACCCGCCAGTGTGCATTATATTTGTTTATATCATGTAGAAGTTAGTGGGTTATGGCCAACACTACACTCCTCGTTAACAAGTCATTCTATAAAGTATTCAAATTTTGTATGTAACATATTCAGCATTTTCATGAAATGAGTTTATTTAAATATTTTATTATGAAAAATTATAATTCTTGAATGCCATTTTAGGAAAGTGATGTGCCTTTGTTCCAATTTGAAAATAAAAATTTCAAATATTAAGTTTCCTGAGCTTGGGGTTACTTTGAAATATTTGACAGTTAAAAAAATGAGAAGCACTATTCAAATATCTTTCAAAATCTAATGGGGTCTAAGCGAGTCTAAGGTTTAAAAATTTGCAAAATTTGAAAGGAATCGAATGAGTGCTTAGGTCTATAATCGATAAATTAAAATAAACACGCCGTACATAGCACACAGCACGCAGCACACAGCACATAGCACACACACAGAGATACATTGTGATGAAACTTTCAGAATACAATCTAAGCATGACATTAGTTGATAATCGGTAATAAAAAAAGGCTTAAAAATTGCGAAATCATAACTCTTCACTATATCCCCTTAGGTTTATGAGGAGCAAAAAGATTAACAAATAAAATATATTTCTTTCACTTACTTCGTTATTGCAACTTGCTTTGTGTAAAAATTTTCGCTTCTCATTTTTATAACGAACGTTCTTATATTTTAAGCGAAAACTTTTTGGTAACTTTTGTATTCTAGTGTACCTACCTACTTTGTCTAGAATTATTAAAAGTTACAGTATTTTTCGTATATCGTATTCAAACGACCGTAAACATATCTTGAAGTACTTTAAAGTGGCATCTTGAATTACATTGTCTCGATATTTAAATAAACAACTACATAATTTAAAAATAACACCATACTAAACAAGACATCTTATGGACCTACTTACATACTTTACAAAATTTCTTTACCTAGCTCGTAAGGTTTTTTCTATGAAATGTATGCAAAAAAGAAAAATGTTTTTGAGTCGAGAATATTTTTGAATAAACTAATTTTGTTTCGAACGACTTCTTCTTCTTGTTCTTTCATTAGGCCCAGCGCCTGTTTTATGCTGCATATTCAGCCTCCTGTGATGTGGACTGCCAACTATCTCGCCATCTTTTTAGTGGGCGTCTTCGTGGTCGAGACCCTTCCGATACATTGTCTCGGGCTATCTTTGGGATCCTATCTTCGGACATGCAGCTGACGTGTTCGTTCCAGCACCATCTTCTTTGGCGCCCCCATCTTACGATGTCCTCAGCTTCGCATCTCTGTATTTCCGTCTCTATCACGTAGACTTTTGACTTTTTTTTTCTTCGATCGACTGATTTTATTGTATCTTAAAGAATCTTCTTTGTAATAAATGTAATCATATTTAATATCTTCAACAGCTTCACGTGCAACCAATTTTAAATATTACCAATGTTAATACACGCACCCGATAACAAGTTAAGCAGACTAAATATATTTATCTTCACACAGATCCATACTCTTCTTCTTCTTCGTGTCAGCAGTATTCAAACAGTTCTCTACCAATACTTGCCAACGTCGGATACTGCGCCACCACAGCGCAGTAGGTCTTCGAGTGAGCAGGTAGCAGGGCAGACAGGGCAATCTCGTAGGTGGTCAGTGGTCTGCGGCAGGCCGCATTCACACGAGAGGCAGTCGTCGTCTGATATGATTTTCCATCACCTTAGGTTATCTTTCGATCTGCCATTTTAAGAAGATGATTTTAATAACTGTGTCTCCGCCGGGAATCGAACCAGGGACCTTTTTCTCAGGAGTCAGATATCTAAACAACTTGAGCCACACCGACCGACATAGTAGAACTAAACACACTCCTCTTTTCCACCTAACCACTCAGCACACTAACTATGCTCAACATGCAACAATCTACAGAATCTGTAATACATACAATAGGCATTTCCAATAGTTCGACATATTCTTACTTAGCGCCCCCACATTTAAACAAATATATCAGAATTAAAATTTCATCCTCATAATCTTACTCAACACTTAATATACTGCACACATTTACATACAATTTCACACATATCTCACCATAATATGTAACTACTCCTAACTTATCATAATATACTACAATAATAATGACAATCTGTAATTGGCTTTAATATTGATTTAAATCATCTTTATTTTATGTAATTTACTATACGCTGTACATTTATGTTGTCTTCTTAAATAAAAATAAAATAAATATTCTAAGGTAGAGGCGTTTACATTGTGGAAACTCATTTTAATAAATTATTAAAATAACAATATAACTTTGTTTATTTCCACTTATTTATTTTTATTCCACAACTAGTTTCAAGAACTACCGTTCTCTTCTTCAGGTGGGTTTAAACTAAAAACTAATTTGGTGTGGTGTGTGGCCGTGTCATTGGTATAGCGGGAGGTGGGGGTAAGGGGGAAAGTGGGCGTTGCCCTAACGGGAACTTGGATAATAATGGTGAAGTGTTGGGTTGTGTCTGGTTGTTAATTATTTTCTTGTGACTGTTTATGGCTTTGTGAATTTCTAATGTCTCTAAATTATTTTGTTTCAGTCCGTATGTAGGTATGTTTATGTAATAATTGTGCGTTTGTATTGTCAAATGTATGATTTTCGTGTATTAAGTGGTTTGCATATTCTGAGAAACCGTGTCCATTTAGACAGCGTTTATGTTCTTTAACTCTAGTTTCAATTGTCCGTCCTGTTCTCCCTATGTAAATACTGTCACAGTCCCCACATTGCAATTCATAAATTCCACTTTGTTTCAGATTACTTGTTTTATCCCGTTAGGGCAACGCCCACTTCCCCCCTTACCGAGTTAATGTTAAGTATACAAAACAATGAGTACTATGGCAATCAGTTACATAATCACATTACAAAATAAATAAATACAGCAGAATAAAAGTAAAAAAACAAATAACATAGCATAAAAGAACAATTCATAGCAATGATAGGAAAACTAAAGGATAAGGAAAGGAAGAGGAGAGGAAGATGTAATATAGTGAATTACTATAAAATAAATAAGTAAAACATAATAAGTCTCGCCAACAGAAGAAAAAATAATTGATGCCTTAACATTATATAAAATATGCAGTAATTAATTCGATTGCATTCAATTAAATAATACGCTTCAAATTATAATTACATCTAGAATAACGAGACAGCGCCAACATTTTTTTCACAAGTACACCAAGAACTAATGCAGGATTCCTCTTTACAGAAAATTATGTAAAAACTTAAATGACCAATTAAAGGCCTCTGCATACGGGACGGGGCGACGACGTGGACGGGACGGGGGTGGGACGTGGTGTTGTAGGCATACGCACCGTGACAGCGACGTGGACGTGACGTGCTAGTATTGTGAACAGATCTCCGGAGCGACTGTAATTGCCATGCATACGCAACGGGGCTTGACGGAGCGTGGCGGGACGGGGCGGGGACATGCAAAACATCGTCGGCGACGATGTTTTTTCCCGCTCCGTCCACGCCACGTCCTCGCCCCGTCGTGCACCCGTGGCGTATGCACGTTCGTGTACATTTTATATGAAACGATGTTTAAAAAAAAAACGTCCCGTCCCGTCCACGTCGTTGCCCCGTCCCGTATGCAGCGGCCTTTAATGACCATACAGACATTTTTATTGTATGTGAATCTATATTTCAAAGGAAAAATTTAAAAAAGATCACAGATATACTCTCTTGGACCTGGGTATAGCTGGAAAGCGCTGTTGAGGATGTGAAGTTATATGGATGATTTTTAATACGCCGTAATTGTGAATTCAAAATTATACTTTATACTTCATAGTATGTATTTTCGACATTAATAATTTTTTTATATTTTGTTACTTTTATCTCTATCTTGATCTCTAAGCACTTTGTAACTTCTCTGTTAGATATAATGTGATTTCACAAATACATCAACATTATGTATAAAACAAAAATTTATAATGTATATGTGTGATGAAACAACACAATCAAAGAAATAAACGAAATACCTAAGCGTCTTGGAAATTTTGTTGGATTCAAAACTTAATTATAATAATCATATTGAAATTATAATAAACAAAGCGTACAAGATGTTAGGATTTATCATGCGACATTGTAAATCTTTTAAAAACTTGAATACTTTTAGGATGCTTTATTCAACATTGAACTGCTGTTTGGTCTCCAGTGTATAAATTTAACATTAATAGGATTGAAAATCTACAAAAAAAAATTTTGAAAAAAGTAAAATATAAATTTGATTTGCGATTCCCAAATTGAAGTATCATAATCTGGAATCATTTGTACACAGAAGAATTTTCCATGATCAAAGCTTACTATATAAAATTGTTAATAATAAATTCGATTCACCGGAATTGAATAATCGTATTACTTACCGTGTCCCTCGGACAACCCGGCAAACTGATCATTTCTACATTCCAAATTTTAAAACAAATCACCGAAATCATTCACTATTCCTCGTATCTGCAATACATTTAACAAAAAATTCAATAGTTTAGACTTATTTCATACTCCGTTATACCTAGCAGGTATATGAAAGAATCAACCAACATGATCCGAGATAACAATAGATATATGTTTTGTTTTCTTTTATCGTATGAGTACAGGAAAAATTAATTTGCTCTCTCTCTTTTAGTTATTCTCTGACATTCCCCGTCACTTTCCTATCCCACTATCCTTTCCCATCTCCTAATCATTATTTCTTTGCATTCTTTCTCTTCTGTTGTGTTGAATATAACTAAAAGTGGATATACATAATTCGATGGCAGGCCAATCTATACATTGTACCACTTAGTATATATATTTTAATGAACGTAACCTGTTCATCTGTGTATAAAATGGGTTATTGTGGTTTATAGCTAGTTATTCAATTCAAATATGGTTAGTATTAACTAATACAAATATTTACCGAATCATTGAATCACATCTAAATCCATTTAGTATCTATTTATAACATTCAATGTTACTAACTCGGGTAGACAAATATTGGGTAGAACATGTGGAAGGAATGAACTCTCAAATCCTATCACACCTTGCTTTTTATTAAATAACCAGATGGATGAAGGATTCTTGGAAAGCACCTCAAAAAATGGATAGACAAATGGATGTCCACATCACGAGAGATAGCAAAATGCGCAAATATGCCATAATGACCTTCAATTAGTATAAGATCAAGATTCATAGGACGGTATATATATGTTCCATAACAACCTTAGCCGTAACTATGAAAAAACATTCCTGAATTTCGTAAACACTTCGCCTAAGAATTTTTGCAAATAAATATTCTCAGAATTTCTTAAACATAAATTTTTGAATTGTTTGAAAATTGTTTTGATTTCAAGAACAAAAGTTTGAGTTACATTTTCTCAAATAGGGATGTCCTTTAATCCAATTTATTAAGATGAATTTGGAGAAATTTCATTAAATTTGTTATTTTATGCTCTGCGTGAGTTTTTTATTATTTTAAAAGTATAGTAAGATAAATTCAAACAAATTAATTTTATAGCAGCATGTCAGTATTCCTTTTTTTTATTATTTTTCAGTCAAATCATTTACTTCTTCCTTGCTATGTCCCAACTCATTGTCTGTGCCGACTGTTAGGATCAGCTTTCCTCGTCCTTCAATTATTAAAGGTCCTTCTGTACTGTATTATGTCACTTAGACCATGTCTCTGCAATTGATTTCGTCTTTGCACGATCCAGAATTTTTTTGTTCTTCCTCTGGATGTAAGTCGAGGAAGATCCACGGAGATTACCTGATTTCCTTTTCTTTTACCTCATTCAATGTGAGGCTGTATTACATATTTTTTAAATTCATAATTAAACATACATTTTGATTATTCGTATAAAAAAAAACAATGCTGCCCATGCATAATAAAGAAAACAAATACCTAATTAAAATTAATTGTATCAAGGGTCAGAATAATAGTTGCGTGTAAAGACAAACATCTAATAAATGTGTGTAAAGACAAACGTCTATCTTATCTATCTTCTTGGCATTCAAAATCACTAACATCAATATTATTGACTTAGTACCTATCCAGCGCTGAAATCCTTAAGTAGAGCGCTCAAATGTTGCCATATATTTTTGTTGACAATTGACAAAGTTATGGACTGTATAAATCATCATTTCCTGCCCATCTATCCCAGTTCATTCGGGATCGGTCATCAGTCGCCATGATCTGCAACTCATAATAATAACATAATATACAACATTGCAGGTCTTACGAATGTTTTGTATATTTTGCCCTTAGTTAGGCATTCTTTTGTCGCATAGTACGCCAGAGAGAGAGATCTCCACTTCGGCCACGCCACCTTGATGCCGACATCCTCGTTCACATGGGCATCTGTCATCAGCATGAATCCAAAGTATTTGAAGTGCAACACTTTGGGTAGTTTTATGTCATTATCCAGAAGTATATCTTGTCCAATGGCTTCTGATCCTCCAAAGTCACACTCCATAAACTCGGTGTTTGTTCGGCTTACTCTTAGACCATGTCTTTCTAGCTCATTCACCCTCAAAGCTCCGGAGACTTTCTGGAGATCAACACAACATCGTCAGCATACAATAAACACCATGGAACTTGTTTTTGTATGTTTTTGGTGACGTAGTTCATGACAAGATAAAAAATTAGTGAGCTCAAGGCTGATCTTTGATAAACACCCACCTTAACGCGGAATGGGTCACCTGTAACAGCTGGGCGTATCACTCTATAGTTAATCCTGTCATACATATCTTGCACCATTGCTATGTATGATTCCGGGATATTATGTACCCGCAGTACTGTCCATATAAGATCTCTTGGGACTCTATCGAAGGCTTTCTCCAGATCAATAAAGACCATGTACAGATTTTCCTTGTAACTCCGATATTTTTCTGTCAACCCTCTTATTGCTTGGATGGCTTCCGTTGCAGATCTGCCAGCTGTAAACCCGAACTGGAGAGTAAGTTTGATTTCATCAGATTTAATAGAAACAGATGAACATTGTATTTGCGTAAGCATCAGCAGCTCCTCTCTTGGGAATTCTTCATTCAGAAGCCTTTCGTTATTTATAGCTCTTTCGTTTCGTTATATCCCCTTCCATTTGTCATTTATCGCCTCATTTGATGTCAGCAGAACTCTGTCCTTGTCTTTGATATACCTGATGTGTTTCAATTATAGTGTAGATCTATGACGCTGTTTGGCAATTAGGTATATAATATTTTCATTCGGTGCTCCTTCCGATATCTCGTAAAATTTCCGGTATCCCATTTCTTTTGCTTGACTGACGGCCAATCTAGCTAGCTTTTTTATCTCCTTGTATCGTTTGTGCTCTTCATCTGTTTTTGACTTTTGTCAGATTTTAAACATATCGTGTTTGTTTCTAATATCTGTCTAATTCCATCATTCCACCATGTAGTGTCTACTTTAATATGGAGCCCACCCTTGGAGATACCAAGTACACTTTTCACGTTTTTCGGACAGAATTCTTCAAAATCTTGCGACATACCCTCGGCTGTTTTATTATTTTCCAAATCCTTGTAGCGAGCGGTACGCTCGCTACGTATTTAAATTTTTAATTTTTTAAATTTAAATTTCGCGGCAGTAATTACGTCTTGAACTAGTTCAAGGTCTCGCTAAAAACGCAGCTGTGTGTCAAGCAGCCCGCCCCGCTCCCCTCAAAACACCTACCGTCGCCCCCGTCAACTCCCGCTGGCAGTCGGCGTCTGTTCTAACGGTCATAACACCACGCTTTGTTTTTCATCCGCCATCAATTAGCGAATTTCACTCAGTTCGTTGTGTTTTATGCCTGAAATCGATGTAAGGCATTGTAACTAAACAGAGAATGTTGTTATAAACTAGTTATCTAAAAATCCGAGTCGGATCACTGAGTATACCGCCTTACGCGTGAAGGAGGCGTATAAAACAACATCGCAACACATACTTCGGGCATACTTCGAGACAGTTTTTTTTAATTTCATTAATTTTAAAAGTGACTTCGCGTAGTTGTATGAACACATAACGAAGTGTTAACACCTCAATCTGCTGCGTATGAACAATACCTTTTGAATAAATGGTAGCAAGCCATACTTCGTGACTGTTTTTCAATTTCATTAATTTTCAAAGTGACTTCGCGTAGTTGTATGAACACATAACGAAGTGTTAACATCTCAATCTGCTGCGTATGAACAATACCTTTTGAATAAATGGTAGCAAGCCATACTTCGTGACAGTTTTTCAATTTCATTAATTTTCAAAGTGACTTCGCGTAGTTGTATGAACACATAACGAAGTGTTAACATCTCAATCTGCTGCGTATGAACAATACCTTTTGAATAAATGGTAGCAAGCCATACTTCGTGACAGTTTTTCAATTTCATTAATTTTCAAAGTGACTTCGCGTAGTTGTATGAACACATAACGAAGTGTTAACATCTCAATCTGCTGCGTATGAGCAATACCTTTTGAATAAATGGTAGCAAGCCATACTTCGTGACTGTTTTTCAATTTCATTAATTTTCAAAGTGACTTCGCGTAGTTGTATGAACACATAACGAAGTGTTAACACCTCAATCTGCTGCGTATGAACAATACCTTTTGAATAAATGGTAGCAAGCCATACTTCGTGACTGTTTTTCAATTTCATTAATTTTCAAAGTGACTTCGCGTAGTTGTATGAACACATAACGAAGTGTTAACATCTCAATCTGCTGCGTATGAACAATACCTTTTGAATAAATGGTAGCAAGCCATACTTCGTGACAGTTTTTCAATTTCATTAATTTTCAAAGTGACTTCGCGTAGTTGTATGAACACATAACGAAGTGTTAACATCTCAATCTGCTGCGTATGAGCAATACCTTTTGAATAAATGGTAGCAAGCCATACTTCGTGACTGTTTTTCAATTTCATTAATTTTCAAAGTGACTTCGCGTAGTTGTATGAACACATAACGAAGTGTTAACATCTCAATCTGCTGCGTATGAGCAATACCTTTTGAATAAATGGTAGCAAGCCATACTTCGTGACTGTTTTTCAATTTCATTAATTTTCAAGTGTCTTGGCGTAGTTGTATGAACGCATAGCGAAGTGTTAACACCGCAATCTGCTACGTAGGATCATTATCTTTTGAGTAAAGGGTCGCAAGACTTACTTCGTGACAGTTTTGTAATGTTTATTAATCTTCAAAGTGACTTCGCGTAGTTGTATGAACACATAACGAAGTGTTAACACCTATGTCTGCCACACGGGATGTATACAACTGACAGTATGCCAACTACCTTGTTATCACCTCGGATTAGGCTTCTCCCCTTGATGAAAGAAAGTCTGGAACGCCTTCAACATTAGATCGCCCCTGCCGCTTCTCTTCTTCACCTCCATCACGGTTGGAAACATCAGGCCTTGTTGAGTACGTGATAAGGCAATTTCTCCCCACCGTCGGACTAAAGGTTTGAGATCATTGACTTTCGCACCCCCCCTTTTCGTGAATCGTCCTTAGAATTACTGATATCGACATACCCTTTGAACTAAGTTTGGTAAAAAAAAAAAGAAATTCCTTAATTACTCAGTGTTGGGCCTTCGGCCTGAAAAATAAATTTAATCTGGAACTGACTTTTGAAATATTCAAATACTTAAGGCTCATATAAATGTACAATCAGTTCGGTTGTTGACGCCGCGGCGACGAGACGTGGTCTTCGATAGTGTAGCGTGTATTATTTTTTGTTAAGTGCATTCAAGAGACGAGTTGAGGCAGAAGAGTCCCCCCCCAGCATAGCGCGGGGCGAGATATCGGCCGTGTCCATACCCGGCCATCAGATAATTCATTATATTTATCTACCTACTTTTTGTCTGTGTATTCGGATAATTATCCGGCGTTTGTTTTTATTTAATATTTTTTCTTGTTTACTCACAGGGCTGATGTAGTTTCTTATTCGTTTTTTTTTCGTATTATTTTCGCGAATTTAGATCGTTTTATTTGTATTAAATAATATATAGATATTCTTTTTTTCTCATTTTTTATATTACGTATTACGTTTATTGTTTTATAGGTTAAGGTACTAATTACTGTAAATATTTAATATTTTCTTTTGTTATTTATATATGTGTTAATTATAAACCTGTATCATGGAGGAAAACGAACCTCCAGATAAAAGAGGAGGTACAAAATTAAGAAAAAATGACTCAGATTCTTCTTCTTCGGAATCATTAATTCTTCTATCAAAAAAACCGAAACTTTCTTCTGAACATGCGTCGCCCTCAATTTCTATGAATGATGTGTGTGATGATAAGTCTCAGGATATACAAAAAAATGATGACCTATCCCCTCCCAACACCATAGAAAAAAAGTATTACGAAAAAGATGCGCGTGCCCCGTATATAGTTCACATACAACGAGTGGATAAAAAAACCATAAATCCATTAGAGCTGGGCAAAGTCCTATACACCAGAAATGTCTGTAAAATTATAAATGGTTCACTAAAAAAAGAGGGTAGGTATAGAGCTGCCCTTGAATTCCAAACTTTTCAAGACGCTAATAACTTTATTAAAAATATTTCCATACTGTCCAACGACAACTACACGGCATTCATTCCTACCTATAATCTAACAAAAATCGGTTTGGTCAGAGGCATCTCCACGGAACTATCTGAACAGGAAATATTAGATTTAATTTCTACCTCGGGTCAAGGTATAAAGGCCATCAAGGTTAGACGACTCAACTACAAAGACAAATCTGGAGAGAAACCGGAGTGGCGCCCGTCACGCACGGTCGTCATTACTTTCTTGGGCCAAATTTTGCCCAAATTCATATACATGTTCTATAATGCCATTAAAGTGGAGCTATATACGTATCCCACGACACTGTGTTATAACTGCTACAGATACGGTCATCGCAAGATAGCCTGTAAAGGATCACCGCGTTGTAATATTTGTGGAGAACACCACTCAACAGTAGAATGTAAAAAAGATCCAGACCTACCAACTTGTGCGAACTGCAGAGGCGATCATATGGCATCGAGTATTACTTGCCCTGAATATATTCGTCAAAAAAATATAAAATTCTCAATGGCTTCTGAAAGTCTCTCGTATTTCCAGGCCTCTAAACTCTACCCCCCAGCAAAAAAATCATATGCAGAAACAACGGGTCAACACCTAACACAAAAGTCAAACACGGAAGCACCTCAATCGTATACTAAAACTGTTTATAAAAATGTTAAACCTAGGTCAACTCAAAAAGCAGGGTATGATAAAAATGCTCACAACTCCCTAGTATTTTATCCGAACGGAAATTCTCATTCTCTCCCAGATGGTTGTGCAATCAATCATCAGTTGAGTACTGAAGACTGTAACTCAGTATCAAGTTTGTCGAACAATTTACATAATGATAATACTTTATTGGTGAAATCACTAGTTAATATTTTAATTGAAATGATATCTAAAATTCCCATGTTACCGCAAAACGCTGCATACCTATTAGAACCCTTAAATCGCTTACTTTTGAACAATCCTGAAAATTCAAAAATGTAGGTTTATTTCGTATTTATTTTACAGACCCACTGATGAATATTAAAATTAATAATCTAACAAAACGACAATTGCTAACAAAAATAGTATAATATTCCTTCAGTGGAATGTCCGAAGCATCCAGGCGAATAAGTCAGAATTAATAAACCTTCTAAATAATGAATCAATAACAGTGGGAGCCATCTCAGAAACTTGGTTGAAAGAGGATCTCCCATTCCACATACCAGGTTTTCAAATAATACGACATGATAGAGCTGATGGTAGAGGAGGTTCAGCTTTACTCATTAAAAATAACTTAAAGTTCACTCCTATACAAATATCCAACATACCTGATTCCATTCAAATAACGGCTGCATCCATTGAAACTATCTCAGTGTTGTCAATATATATTCCACCGAATATCCTATTTTCCGAAACCATTTGGTCAAACATTATAAAACAAATTTCTCCACCTATTATTTTGTTAGGCGATTTCAATGGTCACTCTCCAAGTTGGGGTAGCGACATTACAAATCAATCAGGGAAAAATATATTAGAATTTTTAGATAATAACAATTTATGTTTTTTGAATGACGGCTCCCCTACACGTATTACATCTCCTTGTCAAAACAAGAGTGCAGTTGATTTAAGCATATGCTCGCCATCACTTGTCTCATCTCTTACTTGGTCCGCTGGCCTCGATCCATACTCAAGTGACCATTTCCCTATCATAATCAAATCTAATAATATATTTCCTTCTTCAAAACGACCCAAATCAATAACTAAGACGCACTACATTACGGGTAAGGCCAATTGGGATAAATTTGCGGTTATCAACGAAGAAAAAATGAAACATCTTCCTCCACCTTCTAGTGAAAATGTTTTAGATGGTTACAGACAGTGGTCAACAAAAATAATTGAAACCGCCAACGAAACAATACCAATAAGTAAAAAAGTTAATAAAAATAAACCAGCGCCAGCACCTTGGTGGGATGAGGAGTGCAACAGATGGGTTCGATTAAGAAAGGCAGCTATGAAAAAGTATCACGCTAATATGACTATGGAAAACTTTCTCAATTTTAAAAAAACACAAGCTATCACCAAAAGAACTCTAAGAAATAAAAAACGAGAGGGTTGGAAGACATTTTGTAATTCTCTATCACCAGAAACCCCCGCAACGGAGGTCTGGAAGTCAATCAAAAGTTTTCGATGCAACTTCAAACAATTTTTTTCTAAGTTAGATTCTCATACATGTATTTCTGAATTTGTTGATAAACTATCTCCCTCGTATGTCCCAACCTTTGATGAATACAGTCCTAGTTTTAATTTGATGGAGGACAATTGGCTAGACAGCCCGTTCACAACCCAAGAATTAAACGTAGCATTGGGGTCTGTGTCGGACACAGCGCCAGGACTAGATAATATACCGTACAGTTTCATTAAGAAATCGGGTGAATTTTCTAAAACTTTTTTTTTGGAATTGGTCAATATTTTTTTCAGTACAGGCCTTATTCCGAATGAATGGAAGCAACAACTTATCATCCCCATCTTGAAGCCAGGATGCAACCCAAACTCTGGCCTTTCATATCGTCCAATAACATTGTCGTCAACCCCCCTTAAAATTGTGGAGCGAATGATCAAAAATAGATTAGATTGTTGAAAGTGAACAAATCCTTTCCAAATTTCAATTCGGTTTCAGAAAAAAACATTCTACTCTGGAGAGTATTGCCATTCTGGCAACTGAAATAAGTATGGCTAGTCTAAGGAGAGAGTTTTTGGTAGGAGTGAGCCTGGATATACATGGTGCATACGATCATGTCTTTCTCCCATCATTAAAAAAAAGACTCCTGAATATAGGGGTTCCAACAAAACTTTCTTCTTTTATATTAAATCTACTGATCAAAAGGGAAATATTTGTCGAGTCATACGACACCACGCCTATTACCAGAGTAATTCATAGGGGACTACCACAGGGGTCTTCTCTAAGTCCTCTACTTTTTAATATATTAATTAGCGATATTTACACGAATTTTCCGTCCGGTGTTAAAATGCTATGTTTTGCCGATGATATATTTCTGTACGTCTCTAACCGCGATATAAAACACGCTGTGAGAATAATATCAGAAGCTGTAAATCACGTATATTCTTGGTTATTTTTACAGGGTCTAGAACTATCGCCATCCAAAAGTAAAGTGGAAATCGAAGAACTGAAAGTACTACGGGCGTGGCGAAGGCTCCCTGTGGCAGTCTGTTGTTCGTGGAGCTGCTGGGAGGGTAACCCCTGCTTTGATTCACGGGCCTCCACGAATGTGGTCGGACTCTTAGGGTTAGTGGTTGTACTCGCTTGATAGGGGATATTTGTGTTGTCCGACGTGCGGCTGCGTCCGGTGTTGAACAGGACCAATGAGTCCTATAGCATCACCGGCGTAGAAGTGGTTCGCGATCCTCCTCCTGGCCATCCAAAAGTAAAGCTATAGTATTCACAAAGAAACGATCAGTTCCACACATTAAAATTCAAATAAAAAATCAGGACATCCATTTCTACGATTCGATTAAGTTACTCGGTGTTGTATTTGATTCAAAAATGACATGGAGACATTATGTTGAACTTCTGATTTCTAAAGCTCAGAGCGGTCTTAACATGATGAGGGCTGTTTCTCGAGTTTGGTGGGGGTGTCATCCTATTACACAGAAAAAATTTTATAATGCATATATAAAAAGTAAATTTGACTATGCATCTTTCATAATTGAACCTACCTCGAAAAAGAACATTGGCCGAATGGACCGCATACATAATCAAGCTCTTAGGCTAATAACAGGAGCTATGAGGTCGTCGCCAATAAATGCACTCCAGCTCGAAGCTGTTGACCCGCCATTGAATTTGAGAAGACAGCTATGTGCTGATAAATTTCTTATTAAATGTTATTCAATCAAATATCACCCTCTGATAAAACTTTTGAATCAGTTATCAGATGAACTAATTATCACAAATAAACTTGATAACAAACACAAACCTCTGTTATTGAATAGTTTACAAACACAAAAAGAAATACTGCCACATTGTCATCAATATAAAATTTTGCCTCTGTATAATTTTGAATTTAAAATTAGTATATTTAACCCCCATATATTGTTCTCTTTTGGAATCGAAAAGAGTCCCAACGCAAATACACATTTTAAAAATTTGATTGATTCTGATTGGCATGATTGGGATCTATTTTTCACGGATGGTTCAAAGTCTCCGTCTTCTCCATTCACAGGTGCTGCCGTATACAATGCAAAACTGTCGATAGAACATAGGATTTCCTTACACAAGGAATGCTCTGTTTTCACAGCATTGCAATATTAGAAGCATTAGCATTAACTAAATTGAAAAACACTAAAAAAACTTTAATCTTCTCGGATTGTTTAAGTATTCTACAAAATATCCATTCATCACCTTTTTCCTCACCAGATAACGAAATTTGTTTGAATATTCGAAAACATTTGTATGAACTGAATTCTGATGATAAACAAATCATTTTGGCTTGGATTCCGAGCCACTGTGGAATAGAAGGCAATGAAAAGGCTGATCTTTTAGCAAAAATAGCTTCTGAGCAGCATAATAGCCTCAATAATTTTTATATCCCGACCTCAGATATACTGTTAATACCAAAACAGAATTTATATATTAATTGGCATAAACTTTGGAATAACTCATCTAAATTTAAGGGAAGACACTACGCTGCAATCCAAACTGAAATTCCCAAGATTCCCTGGTTCAAGGAAATAAAATGTAGCAAATATGTGATATCGACAATCTGCCGTTTGCGTATAGGTCACTGTTGTACGAGGAGTCACTTGTTCAGATTGGGTGTTGTGGATAGTGACTCTTGCGACTGTGGGTTGGAGGAGGAGACAATCAACCACATATTTTTTAACTGTGAAAGATACCCGTCAAAAGAATTTTACTATAAAATAGGTTCAATTAAACCTCTCCCAACAAGAGTGGAGACTCTACTATGTAATATTAACCAAGCAACTTTAAGTTTGTTTTCAAAATTCATTAACGATAATGAAATCTTTGTGTGAATGTCCGTTTAATACCTAACTGCATAAAGTCGATGCGTAATAGAATATGTAACTGCCTGAGAACGCCTCCATGAGGTGAAGGGGCATAGAAAAAAAAAAAAAATGTACAATAGTGATCACTGTTTATTTTAATTAGTTGGCCACCCTAGAAAGTAAGACTATTCTTAATCATCAAACATCACCATCATTAACTCATATCACACTAACCCATATGTACCATTATATCTCTAATTAAATTTTGTCTCTCTTACACAAAAGAATATACAGTTTTGTTCTGGTCACGCTCGCTGTTTCTCAATTATCCACCTGTATTCCCTCTGAGAATCAAAGAAATGCTCTACCGTGTATCCTAGCCGGACGATAGTGGATCCAGCAGAAGCAAAAGATCTGGTATGGATTTAATTTTATAAATAACAATGAATTATATCTCATTTCATTACACTGACGTTTACCAACGTGGGGCTATGACTCTCATCAATTGACACGTACACTTGTCCTTTGATGACAGTCTGCTCAATGAGATCTGCGAGCGGACCCTCACTCGAAACTGCTTGTTCTTTTGTGTTTTATTTTTTCCCCTTTATTCTGACAGCCTCTTATATTGTAACCACGTCGTAACGGAAATCCTCGTTTCCTCTGTTGTCTCGCAATAGTCGACGTCATGGATTTAATCGAGAGAATAAACCTTGCAAATGCAAAAACCCTTGCTAAAGCATTGCGCGACAGAAACATCGTTCCTACCGACAATTTGGCCTCCTTGCGTTCCCAGGCCAATGCTTTTAATGCCTCCCGTCCCTTTAATACAGACAACGTAGCCATCCCCAGTAGGTCTGTAGCGTACCACTCACTTGAGAACGCCCCCGAACTGGCGTCGGTTTCCGAGAGCTCCCACACCGCCGAGAATGATCTAATAGCCCGCCCATTCTCATCCAGTTCCGAATCGAGCTCCAGAACCCAGAGCGCCCCTCCCCCAGGAACTGTCGCCTTGTTGCCCCAATCCCCCGTCGTTCCGCTCTCCAACTCGTCGAGTTATACCTCACGTGGCGATCGAGATCCTGGAGGAATTATAAACACAAACTTCGCCACGTGGTCTGTCCCAAAGTTTGATGGAACAAATGACGTCCGAGAATTCCTCGTACGCCTGGAAGAGATCGCTACTTCCCGTAGGTTCAATACCAACTTATTGTCCACAATCATTCCTGAATTTCTCGCAGGACGGGCGTTATTATTTTATCGAACCAACCCTAGAAAGAACTGCGACTGGAACACATTGAAGAAACTCTTTCTCGACCGTTTTGAGTCACAAACCTACTCTACCGACATCAAGCTAGAAATTTGGTCCTCTAGACAGCAGGTCTCTGAATCTGCGGCCGATTATATTTGCCGAATCATCAACAAAAATAACTCATTGTCCTCACCCTTGCCAGAGGACGAGCTCCTTCAAGTTTTCAAAAGAGGACTCGACAAGAAGTTCCTCCCTATTATCATCGGCTCACAACCCACGACAGTATTGGATCTGGAGCGACTGTGTCTTACACTCGAACAGATGTCGCTTGGCCACAAGGACGAGACTGCCCCTACCTCCCCCCGCCGGCCCCGGCGCACCAAGGCTGCAGCCTCCTTGTCTAACCCTGAACCGCGTCCGTACAGTCCCAAATGCTACTCCTGCGGAAGAACCGGACATTTTGCAAGACTGTGCCCTAATCGGTCACGAGCGAATCCCCTCGGAAGACGAACCTCTCCCCGCTTTCAAAAGTACCAGAGAACTGACCCACAAGGTCACCCTCCGACAACCCCCAGAAACCTCCCAGACGTTTCTAGACCCCCACCTCTCCTCCAAAAGTTGCCAAAAAACGAATAACCACCCAGCCCTATTATAGACCGTCCCATTCTCAACAAAAGACAGAGTGGGAGGACTGGTTGAGATCGGTCAAACTCTTCTACAATACTAAATACCTACATGTATCAGCCATCACGAATGCGCGAGACGATCGTCCATACCTACACTTCAAAATCAACAACATCGCCTTCCGTTCGCTCTTAGACAGCGGAGCTGCAGTTAATGTTTTGGGTGGCACATTATACAAGAATTTCCTCGAATTGGGTTATGACCTAGTGCCGGGCGACACTTCCATTCACACAGCGGACGGCCATCCCCATGCGATCCTGGGCTCCCTCACGCTGCCCCTCAGATTTTATAAGCAAACAACCTTTGTTGAATTTCTTGTAGCTCCGTCTCTTGCAGAAGGGTTTATTTTGGGGGCACCCTTCTTGAGGAAGTCCGGACTAACCCCGACCCTATTCCCAGATAAGGTGTCATCATTATATGCTATCAACATGCCTCCCCTGTACATTTCACCGCTGTCGACCCCTTCCTGTCTAAACTCTACAGCCGACCTTTCTCTTGCAGAATTGAAACAACTGGATCTGCTCAAACAAGAGTTCGACCAGATTGCTTATGAAAAGGTGGGACTAGGCCGCACCGACCTAGTTTCCCACATCATAGACACTGGTGATCACGCCCCGGTTAAACAAAAGACTTATCCCCTTTCTCACGTAAGACGCGAACAACTCATCGCAGAACTGGATGAAATGATCAAACTCGACGTAATAGAGCCGGCGCGGAACCCCTGGTTGAACAATGTTTTCATTGTTCCCAAGAAAGACGGCTCTGGGCGCTTCGTACTTGATCCACGTCGCCTTAACTCGATCACTCGCTCTGACTCTTACCGGTTGCCCAACATTCATCGCATCTTGGACAATCTGCGCGACACTAAGTTCCTCACAGCCCTGGACCTCTCCCACGGGTTCTGGCAGATGAGACTGGACGAGGAATCCAAGCCAAAGACCGCCTTCTTCGTAGAAGGCCGAGGACAGTTCCAGTTCAAGGTTACCCCTTTCGGACTAAAAAATATCCCGGCCGAAATGCAACGTATGATGGATGGACTGTTCACAGACTTGGGAGACCACGTCTTTGTATATCTTGATGACATACTGGTATGCAGCCCGGACTTCCAGTCACACTGCAAGCTACTGAAAACTGTGTGTGACAGACTAAAACAGGCCAACCTAACCATTAAGTTAGCAAAATCTGAATTTTGCAAACAAAGCTTAAAGTATCTCGGCCACATAGTCGACCGAGAAGGCATCAGGACCGACCCCGAAAAGATTGACGTGATGGTCAATTACCCTAGGCCCTCAACTGTCAAACAGGTTCGCGGGTTCATTGGATTATGTGCATACTATAGAAGACACATCAAGGACTTTTCTCGTATTGCATCCCCTCTATGCCGCCTCACCAGCAAGAAAATCACAAAGAATAATCTCCCTTGGGACGACGAAGCTGAACAAGCCTTCGTAAGCCTAAAAAGCGCAATGATATCTTCTCCGGTGTTGAAGCCCCCCGACTATTCCCTACCATACGTACTCACCTGTGACGCCAGCGGCGTGAGCATTGGGAGCTTCCTGGCCCAAAGGAGCCCGGACGGCTCAGAGCACGCCATTGCATATTTTTCCAGGAAACTGCTACCTGCCGAAAGGTCTTACAGCACCACCGAGAGGGAACTCTTGAGCATTGTGGACTCGGTACACCACTTTAGGAGTTATTTAGACGGAACGCACTTCAAAGTGATCAGCGACCACGGCTGTCTTAAATACCTGAACAACTTGTCTTCACCATCGGGACGCCTGGCCAGATGGGCCTGCCGCCTCTCACAATACAGCTTCGACTTTGTATACAAAAAGGGATGCGAGAACAACTTGGCCGACGCACTAAGCAGAATTGAAGTATCCAGTTTAACGTTCCCTACACCGTTTCAGAATGTTACTGATCCAGCCTATCTACGTCTGTTCCAGGAATGTTCGACCAATGCTAATTCCACACCCAACTATATGATAAGTAACGGACACCTCTACAAATACTGTAAAACTGTTCCCGAAACTGACCCTCCATTCAGAAATAGCTCCTGGAAGGTCGTGGTGCCCGCCGGAGAACAGGAAAGTATCGTACAGGACTTCCACACTAACTTTTGCCACCCTGGAATCAGAAAAACTTTGGAGGTGGTCTCACGGACCTTCTATTGGAAAAACATTACGAACACGGTTAAACAGGTTGTATCAAAATGTGACACCTGTAAGGCATATAAACATAACAACCAAGCACCTCTGGGTTTGATGAGCGTGCCTAAACGTCTAGATCATCCCATGCAGTCATTGAGCGTAGACCTTGTTGGGCCGCTTCCCTGTTCACATAAACAAAATATTTACATACTGTCGGTGGTCGATAACTTCACGAAATTCTTATGGGCACTGCCGTTGCGACGTGCCACAGCCCCTGCTATCACCAAACTGATAGAAGAAAAGATCTTTCTGCCTTACGGTGTACCTCGTACTTTAATTATGGACAACGGCAAGCAATTCATATCCAAGGATTTCAAGGAGTTCGCTAATCGCTTCGGTATACGAGACCTATTCTATAACGCGTACTATCACCCCCAGAACAATACTGTGGAAAGATACAACTCTACCATCGTAACCGCCCTGTCAATATTAGTGGGGGAGAACCAGCGAACCTGGTGCACAATGCTGCCTAAGATCTGCTCCTGCCTCAATAATTGCGTGAACATCGCCACCGGTTACACACCGTTCTTCCTGACGCACGGGTTCCACCCCTGTCCGCATGCTTCATTTCACGACAAAATGGAACAGGTCACCAATAGCTCGGAGGAGCCAGCGAGCACGGATAATTCTTATGGAACGAGCCTTTCAACCATGGAGCAACTTTACGAGAAGGTATCTAGCGCACTATTGACTGCGTTCAAAGTAAACGCGAAACGATACAACCTGCGTAGGAAACACTGCTCACTGTCCGTAGGCGCAGTGGTCTGGCGCAGGGCATTCACCCAATCTGACGCTGGAAAGTACTTCTCGAACAAGCTCGCCCCTCGATTCATCAAATGCGTCGTATCGAATAAAATTTCGGACTCCATTTACGAGGTTCGCGACTGCGAGGGTAAACATAGTGGCAGGTACCATATCAAGGACCTGATTAAGTTTAATTAAGTATTAATTGTTGTGCTGGGACCCTTACCTAGCAATAAACCTATTGATAAGTTGCAAATTGTAAACTTGGTTTCTGGTTTGATCCGCAAAAAAAAAATCAGTGGCGCCTAACGATACACTTCTCATTCCGGATGAATTATGTAACCCCCTTTTCAATTATGCCCTGCAGTCATGTACTCGTCATAAATTGCGCTGATAAATTAATATTGCGTGAAATTAAAGTAGTGTGAACGATGAATTTTGTAAGGACCATCTGTAAAAGAATGATGTATGCAAGGGTATGTGTATAAATAATTGTGACCAATGCATGATTGCTAGGATCCTGTCTCCATTCCTGAAGGAGCTAGCCGCATTCTGACAGGCATCCTAAGTGGTAGCCCTAACTGTATATAACCCCTTCCCTCCCCTTGTGTACTACTAGGAGTTCTCGCTAAAGATTTCCTTGTTAGAATACATAAGTTCCCGAATTGTATATTGAATTGACAACTCGTCCTTGTTTTATGTTTAATTGTTTCTGAGTTGAATATTGAATTGTCAACTCACCCTTGTTTTGTGTGTATTATTTCCGAGTTGAATACTGGATTGTCAACTCACCTTGCATTATGTTTAAATGTTTCTGAGTTGAATATTGCATTGTCAACTCACCCTTGTTTTGTGTGTATTATTTCAGAGTTGAATACTGGATTGTCAACTCGCCTTGTATTATATATAAGTGTTTCTGAGCTGAATATTGAATTGTCAACTCTCCCTTGTTTTGTGTGTATTATCCCAGAGTTGAATATTAGATTGTCAACTCGCCCTTTTCTTGTGTATTATTAACGAGTTGAATACTGGATTGTCAACTCGCCATTTGGCTTGATTCCCTTCGGTTGGGTACTACTTGACCGGTGTAGAGTTAAGCAAGAGTGGTAGTATCAAGCGGTTGCGTGAAGAACCTCAGTTTGCGTCTATTGTGATTGGTCCCTTGTCCTGATATTCATTGTATTTGTGAACTGTGGTTGAGAAAGGATCCCAGGTAGTAGCCTGATGCCAAGTCTTTGCTTGAGGAGCCGTTTTGAGGCTATGCAAACTTCAGTTCGCGCTTACCGTGATAGGCCCCTTGTCCTGATATTCATTGTATTTGTGAACTGTCGTTGCAAGTGAATAATAACTTCAGTTTGCGTCTGTCGTGATAGGCCCCTTGTCCTGATATTCATTGTATTTGTAAACTGTCGTTGAAAAGGAATGCCAGGTAGTAGCCTGAAGCCAAGTCTTCACTTGTGAGTCGTGTTGAGAATTGGCAAGCATCGATTCGCGTCCATCGTGATGGATCGCTTGACCAGCTATCCAGTGTGGTCACAAACTGTAGCTACAAGATTGTTATTTTCCTTTTGTGAATGTAAGTCATTAATTTTGTTGTTTCGCACATAGCAAGCGGACTGTTCAAGCACGCTTGCTCCGCGACATTATACTTATGTTTCCAGTCGGTTCCCCTGAGTGAGATATCTGATTGCTCAACTCACATGCGTGTAGGAAAGCGACTAGCTTCGAGTTCGCCAATTATTGTTAAGTTTGTTTGGGTAAGGCTGAAGAGAGTTCGCCTATTAGATTGGCAACTCTAATTCTTTCGGTGCTCCCCCCCTGTATTGTTCATCAATGGAGTGTTTTCCTAGAATTAATCATAGCTATAGGTAGAAGCTAGTTGCCGAACATTGGTATCTGTACCACACCGCTGCGCAACCCAACATATAACCCCGATCGTGTCGTATCGCGAGTAGGAGTCCTTATTCGAGTCTAACCTAGGTTTCAACGAAGTTTGAACATTAGTATGATTCCGAACTCGCACAATTAGGGCGTATTCCTTCTGAATGCTATAATCAATTATGATTCACGTACGAAACCTTGATCTTGAGTAGGGGGGCACATACCTTAAGTATGTTACCCATTGCCTACACCCTCGACAAACCTACGATGACCAAGAGTCACTAGGTCGGTCTCACTACTGGAGGTGGTTGCGATGTACTGGTGTGACCAGCCGAGAACACGCAACTCACCACATTCCTCATAAACTAAGAATCTGGTCGTGGTTATAAGTTTCTCTCGTTACTTCTCTTCATTACAGTTAGGGTCTTTCATTCTCCCCAATTTGCACAGGCCGGCTTACGGAATTTTTTTTTCTTTTCTTTTTCTTTTTGTTTGGGTAACTTTGATTGGAGTGTAGCGAGCGGTACGCTCGCTACGTATTTAAATTTTTAATTTTTTAAATTTAAATTTCGCGGCAGTAATTACGTCTTGAACTAGTTCAAGGTCTCGCTAAAAACGCAGCTGTGTGTCAAGCAGCCCGCCCCGCTCCCCTCAAAACACCTACCGTCGCCCCCGTCAACTCCCGCTGGCAGTCGGCGTCTGTTCTAACGGTCATAACACCACGCTTTGTTTTTCATCCGCCATCAATTAGCGAATTTCACTCAGTTCGTTGTGTTTTATGCCTGAAATCGATGTAAGGCATTGTAACTAAACAGAGAATGTTGTTATAAACTAGTTATCTAAAAATCCGAGTCGGATCTCTGAGTATACCGCCTTACGCGTGAAGGACGCGTATAAAACAACATCGCAACACATACTTCGGGCATACTTCGAGACAGTTTTTTTTAATTTCATTAATTTTAAAAGTGATTTCGCGTAGTTGTATGAACACATAACGAAGTGTTAACATCTCAATCTGCTGCGTATGAACAATACCTGTTGAATAAATGGTAGCAAGCCATACTTCGTGACAGTTTTTCAATTTCATTAATTTTCAAAGTGACTTCGCGTAGTTGTATGAACACATAACGAAGCGTCAACATCTCAATCTGCTGCGTATGAACAATACCTTTTGAATAAATGGTAGCAAGCCATACTTCGTGACTGTTTTTCAATTTCATTAATTTTCAAAGTGACTTCGCGTAGTTGTATGAACACATAACGAAGTGTTAACATCTCAATCTGCTGCGTATGAGCAATACCTTTTGAATAAATGGTAGCAAGCCATACTTCGTGACTGTTTTTCAATTTCATTAATTTTCAAGTGTCTTGGCGTAGTTGTATGAACGCATAGCGAAGTGTTAACACCGCAATCTGCTACGTAGGATCATTATCTTTTGAGTAAAGGGTCGCAAGACTTACTTCGTGACAGTTTTGTAATGTTTATTAATCTTCAAAGTGACTTCGCGTAGTTGTATGAACACATAACGAAGTGTTAACACCTATGTCTGCCACACGGGATGTATACAACTGACAGTATGCCAACTACCTTGTTATCACCTCGGATTAGGCTTCTCCCCTTGATGAGAGAAAGTCTGGAACGCCTTCAACATTAGATCGCCCCTGCCGCTTCTCTTCTTCACCTCCATCACGGTTGGAAACATCAGGCCTTGTTGAGTACGTGATAAGGCAATTTCTCCCCACCGTCGGACTAAAGGTTTGAGATCATTGACTTTCGCACCCCCCCTTTTCGTGAATCGTCCTTAGAATTACTGATATCGACATACCCTTAGAACTAAGTTTGGTAAAAAAAAAAAGAAATTCCTTAATTACTCAGTGTTGGGCCTTCGGCCTGAAAAATAAATTTAATCTGGAACTGACTTTTGAAATATTCAAATACTTAAGGCTCATATAAATGTACAATAGTGATCACTGTTTATTTTAATTAGTTGGCCACCCTAGAAAGTAAGACTATTCTTAATCATCAAACATCACCATCATTAACTCATATCACACTAACCCATATGTACCATTATATCTCTAATTAAATTTTGTCTCTCTTACACAAAAGAATATACAGTTTTGTTCTGGTCACGCTCGCTGTTTCTCAATTATCCACCTGTATTCCCTCTGAGAATCAAAGAAATGCTCTACCGTGTGTCCTAGCCGGACGATAGTGGATCCAGCAGAAGCAAAAGATCTGGTATGGATTTAATTTTATAAATAACAATGAATTATATCTCATTTCATTACATCCTTCAGCACGTATGAACCAGCCTTTGCAATGAAATTTCTTCCCTTTTCACCGAAAAGCTCTTTCCATTTTATTCGTTCTGCCCTATCCTTATTAAATTTCATCGGCTTTTTTTCTTATGGACTGTATAAATAAAGAATAAAATTCTGCATTGAGTGTATCGAAAATATATTCTTTGATCTAAAAAACCTCGTTTAGATGGTTTGGTCAAATGTTGCGTTGAGTGTATCATTTTTTTTTTGAGGAACCTTGGTGAAATTGTTAGATAGACGCGGGTTTTATGGGGTTAACATCAAATTAAAACATACTTTGTGAGTTAAAAGCTGTCAGCAATATAGTTCACCACACACGATTCCGAAACTTTGGATTATATCTCTTAGGAATTAGTGTAAATCCGTGAGCCGAGGTTCGGAATTGTCCCTGAAATTTCTACAGCGTTTTGATCCATTCAAACTGGAAATAAATAGACCCTTAAATTTCCAGTGACGGGTACTTGGACGAAAACTTTGTTTGGCGAAATTCAAAGTTATTTCTTCGCCGACAGCCTCCTGCGAGAGTCGTTACTGGTGCTGTATGTATATAAATAGTTAGTTTTCTCCTCTCCTTGGCGAATACTTATAGAACTTTGTCCTTGCTGAACGAAATATTCAATTTGAACGCAGATATCGCTGAGAAGTCGAGAATAAATTAAATATTTCATTAAAATATTTTCTCTTTCTTTCTATCTAAAGTCCTGTTTCAACTTCACTCTTGTAACGTGGAATGCCAGCTGCCCTTCCATCTCTTGGCAGAACGTCCTGTAGCTCTGTTTATGAATCTGCCATTCTCGACACGTGTTCGTCCCAAAACCTTCTTCTCTGTCGGCCTCATGTTACGATATCCTGGACTTCGCACAGCATTTGGATCTCTGTATTTCGTACACTATCACAAATGGTTTTGTCAGCGTTGTTTCTGAGTGTCTTAATTTCGCTGGTTTGAAGGAGGTTTTTGGTACCGACAGTGGATTTTATTCCATATGTCATCACACACAACATGTCTAAAAATAAAAAATATCTAATATGGAAAAAAAATTAACCCACAAAAGTTAAACATTAGACCAGGCGACGTTGAATAGACATTTGACTTCTATGATGGTTTCCTGGGTTTAATTGAATTCGAAAGAATTTAATCATAATACACTATAATGTTGGTAAATCACACCACTACCAAACACAATTTGGGTATTAAATGCGTACGACACGTAATTCTAATCGATCGATATAATTACGTAAAAGAAATACGAAATATGTATATTTCGTCTTGTATCGAACTTTTTCAACTGTCAATGAGACGTACAACGCGACACTAGCGTCTACAATCCACATTTACCATTCCGCATTTTGTTTCCGGTTGGCTCTCTGATTGGTTGAGATCTCGTAGTATGGAGTCAAATGAGTTGTGAAATTTTATATTAAATGCAAAAAATTAAATAAAAAATGTAAATTTTACTTACAATAATTGATAATTCAATTTATAAAGTAACTCGCTCACGCGAGTCGCTATTATTATTATAAACAAACTTAAACCTATCCTAATAATGCAGAAAAGAAGAGCTGGGACTATACGCTACTCAACGCGACGAGTTGTAGACGATTATATGACTACTGATGTAGGCAGCAACACTTTTGGAAGAGGAATAGGTTGAAAGTGTTGCCACATTAATCGAAAAACTTGAAATGATATAAAATTAATAAAAAGACACAAAAAAATATAAGAAGAGAAAAAAATAAATAATATTATTCTATGTAAAAAAATCTAAGGAATTCATTCAAAATGCAAGGAAGTGTACCTATAGATAAAGCAAGTTAAAAATAATTTTATACCACCATATTTTTGATTCAATAAAAAACAAATATTTTTAATTTTTTACGCCAATAACTTATTCTTCTTCTTCGATGGCACTACAGCCCATATGGAAATTTGGGCTCCATCCACCCTCGCCTCCAACTTCTCCTGTCCTCCACTCTGGTCCTCCGATTCTGTGCAGCTGAATCAGATGAGTCGCATACTTTATAACTTCATCTTCCCATCGTAGCCTCGGCCTGCCCACATTCTTTTCCGGATGTGCTTCGAAGATCCTTTTGGATACCCACGATGACGGCATTCTCTGGACACGTCCAGCCCACCTTAGCCTACTCAGTCTATCATGAAATGATTACTTGGGAATTTTGTAATTTTTTTTTTATTTGTCTGTAAATTCACAGAATACATCACATAATTTCTGCGAAGAGAAACCCCAATGAATTGCAAGTGTCTTTCAACGGAAGCACCCTACCTAACAGCAGCTCTATCGACCTGCTTGGAGTATCTATAACGAACCAATTACACTACAAGGGCTCCATCGAAGCTAAGGTGAAACTCGCCTCCAAAAAATTGAGCGTACTATATAGAGCGCGTAGATATTTTACTAAGACCCAGATCTGTATACTCTACAAAGCGCAAATACGTCCAATTATTGAATATGGCAGTCACCTCTGGAGCGGCGCCCCCCAATACCTACTGAATACCCTCGACGCTGTCCAAAGGCGTGCTATACGTCTGATTGATGATCCATCACTGACTGATGGATTGCAATCACTAGAATACAGACGCAGAGTCGGTATTTTAAGTTTGTTCTATAGATACTACCACGGGAATTGCTCAGAAGAACTTGCATCTTTGGTCCCTCCTCCACCCACTCGCAACAGAGTCACTCGCTTCACTCAATCGCAGCACCCATTCACAGTGGACCTTCAACATATACGAACAAGTCACTTCTCGAACTCCTTTATTAATACAGCAGCCCGACTGTGGAACGATCTTCCGAATTCTGTGTTTCCACCTTCGTACAACCCGGGTCTTTTTAAAATCCGAATTAATAAACTCTTTTCTAGATTGCAAACCCCTCCCGACGCTACGTAGTGATCTTCTTCGGAAGAGTAAAATGGACCCAAATCCTAATAGCTGGCGTCCCCTACGTAGACATGTTAAAAAAAAAAAAACAACATTGTGCACCATAATCCGTCAAACAAAAATGTATTTGAATTACGAATTTGCAGGTGAAATATTACATATTATTTAATGCTTGCTACAAAGATAATTAACAAATAAAATAAACAAAACTTAATTTATATAAGGAAATAACAACAAATTCAAATAAATAAGCGAAAAGAAAAATAAATAAAATTATTACATTAAAAAAATAATAATAAATTGAATACCTAAGTACCTATATAAAAAGAATCAAGATCAGCCTTACAAAACTTACGTAAAATTTCATAATGTATAAACAATATGAAAAAAAAACGTAGTTAGGGTGATGTTAATATTCAATTATCATGGCCTGCGCTGAGGATATTATATTACTCGTTGTTGTACCGTATTCTCCATCATTCGCGGGCCCCAGAGTCCTTTTCTAGTAGTCAGTGTCCATGCTTCGCATCCGTATGCTACCGCTGTTTTAAATATTGTTTTGTGCATAAAAAGTGCAGAAAAATCGGCAACAAATTAAAAATTAAATTGTAGAATCAAAAACATAGTCTTAATTTTAAATTGACGTAATTTATATTCACATAATATAAAAAAATACATCATAAATTATGGGCGGACAGAAGTAAAACATATACTTAGTATTCAACAATACACTTAAATTTTTTGTGTGAGCCCATAATATTTTTATTGAGATTGTGTGCTTATTTAATGTGGAACGGGAACAATCACCTGGTTCATGATTGCTTGCTTATATTGTTCGTATAAATAATTGTAAACTGCTAGCCCTAGGACAGGATTTCCTAGTTGGGCAGCAGTAATCTACTTATTGTTATCATTGTTTCAGCTTGAGACTGGTCTTGAGAACATGTTCTCAACAAACAAAAGTCACTGAGCTTGATCTCAAGACCGGTCTCGATATATTATGTATAGAAGAGTTGAGATTGCTTCAAGATCCCGTTTTCTTGAACACGGTCTCAATGAGAGAGAAGGATACAGCGCTTTACAGAAAGTGTTCATAAACTTTCTTCTTTTCCCTTAGCGCTTTTTGTCCTGTTTCTATCGGGGTACGCTTTGACCATGATCCTGGAATTGGCGAGTCTGGTTATTACATTGAAGCGACTGCCACCTGACCTTCGTAACCTTTAGAAAGGAGAACCAGACAAATTGGATCATGGCTAAACATAGCTAGTGATATAAATCCTCACATAGATTTTTTTAAAAATCCAAAGGTACGTGCCCCGCCCGGATTCGAACCGTCGACTTCACGCGACGACATTACCGCTGGGCTATCACCGCAGGAAGTGTTCATAATAAACTAATAATTATGTTAATTAAATTTAACAAGATTTCGTAAAATTTCCGGTACTTCCAGTGAATACCATGATGTTATTCTATGCATGTTGTATCATATTTTGAAATGGTGCCTTTTCTGGATCTATTGACTGTAGGTACACACATTTCCATAATACGCTATATGAGCGAAGAAGTATTTCTTTTCCTCTTCCGAATAAAATGGTCGGCATTTTTACTGTTTAATCAGGTATCATAATATTATGATGCATTAATTTCTCTATAATTTCGAAGATTAACAAGACAACGAATTGTCAAAATATCTATAAAAAGCTCTTCCAACTAAGTGCTACCAACATTACAAAGCTGAAATTATTGCCATTCACGAGAAAAAGTAGGTACTTATTTATAGAGCTGCATCCACATTTTTATCGAGTACGCTTACTCGAATGATACGGCATACGTATTTTACGGATTTTCGAGCATAATCTCGAGATGGTCTTGAGATGACACATTTGGAGAACGGTCTTGAGAATTATTCTATAATTTGAGCCTTACTATTATTTCCACTGTGAATGGATACTGGAAGGGTTTCCTTTTTGAAATAAAATACTTTGTTTATTATTTTGGTCGATTTTTCGTGTATTTTTTATTTTATAAATTTGGGTACAATAAATGTATCATCTCTTCATCAATCGCATAAGATATTTTTAATATTATCATAATAATTACTATATCTTAATTATAAACCAACGTATTTGATACTAACAAAGGTAACAATAACATTCCATCCATTTATTTAAACAATCATATTTTTATTTTCATTTACGTGTGTTATATTTATTGATAAATGCTATTTATTTGCGAAACTATTATTTTTCTGAAAAATAAATTTACATCAATCGAGTATTATAGTGAATTTATTATACTTGTATTGTTTTGCATTGTAGAAAAAGGTTCTTAGACTTTTAACACGTATACAGTATACACATAAGTCATCGACAAACATAACTATCAAAAAATTTGACCAGGAATTTAGGTTTTATTCTAGACAAGTTTTGAAATATAAGTACATGCAGGAGTTGAATAATTTAAAACTCGAATAATTATGAATTCAGTACAATCACGCACGTGTAAATTGTAAATAATAGTGACTATTTTTGGTTACAAATGGTCTTTTTCGGATTAATACAAAACATATATTATAAAGACTGAATAATAAATAAAATTATAAAACCTTATAACAGACATGACGTCTAATATGAATGGTTTTGGATTCAATGCGTAGTAAAAAGTCAACAAGTAGGTACAAGACATTTTAAAATTTTATCAATATTATTTACATCAAAAATAAAATTTGGCACCAAACATTTTTTTCCTTATATTAGAGAAAAACAAATTTTATATATATGAAATATCGAAACGGAACCATTGAAAAAAAAATACAAAAAAATATCACATACAATATTATATTTTTCATGAAAAAAAATTGTTACAGAGAAATGATTCATTTTGTATAATTAAAGTAATATGTATACATTTCTCCATTTATTGATTAAAATATTAAGTAATTTTGCTTTTTTCACAAAATATATAATTATTTTGTTTTAATGACAAATATTTCATTACCTATTATATTTTATATAGTGTAGATAATTATTCAACATTCAAAAATCATTTTTTTTAATATAGGGTTATTTTTGTTCAAATCAACGTTATATATTTTCATTTTAAAATTACTTCAACAACATACATATAGTTTTGGATATTCCAATATTAAATATTTATAATCTTTTTTAAATGAAATAAAAAAAAATTATAAGTTTACATACATGGACGCAAATATAGAAATGATTTCATGCACCATTGTTAGAGAAATAGAACTTGTATAATATCATAATAGAATGAATAAAAATGTTAAATATGTTTTTTTGTCCAAATGTTTCTGAAATGATTATTTTTTTTATTATTTAGAACCAATTTGATGTTGTGCAGACATTTTTTTTATTTTTAAACACATCCTTAAATTCGTGCTGGCATCGCTATTTTTAATTTTAATTAAAAGATTTGGTAAAACGTTACCTATGGTCACCAGAGTGATAACTGCAAATAGCAAACAGTTTGTTTTTAATATATTCTCAAAATAAATATCAGGACAAATCATGAAACGTATGTTCAAAACCAATATAAAACAGGAATAAGATACGAATGCCAAGTAAATGTACCTAATGATGTGATTAAACTTTTATGTATACAAACAAACCATCTCTTCATTCAAAAATCAAATCGATTGCTTCTCAATCTAATTTTATTAAAGAAACTATATATTTTTATATATTATTTATAAATATACCTAACCTTATTATAAAGTTTGATATCACCTTTTTCATAATATTAATAATTTAATTGAATAAGAAGGAAAAATTTACTTTTGGATAAGTAGAGTAGATAGTTTTAACTAGAATAAGATTAATTAAGAAGTTTTTTTGATATTTTTGTATCTACAAAGGATATAAATTTTCTACTTTCTGAATCAGTTATCTTTTCAATCGTCTCTATCTAAAATATTACATTGTAAGTTATAATATATTTTAATAAATAAAAATTCTCAAAAGGATTGATCACATGGTTTTTAATAGCATAAATAAGATTTCGCAATGCTTTTTTAACCATTTACATAACTTGAGATTTAAAACGCCTCACAGTCTCCACACCAAAAGGACGAAGAAGACCAGAAAAGCCCAAACTGCAGTTGATGGAGTCTGTCAGGGTTGATGTATGCATTGTGCAAATCAGAAACTGGTAAACAAAAGCTTCAGGAAGGCAGGGATGGAAGAGACTGCTGGATTCAGCCAAGGGCCACCCAGAGCTGTCAAGCTTATGATGATGATGACGATACAAGTTTCTGTACTATATAGGTATGAATTCAAGTGGTCAATTGCAATTAAGTCTGAATGTTTTTAATTCTTGTTTTAATTTTTCATAGAAGAACTAGTACCTTCGTGAAATAAAAAAAATATCTTTTTTTCAAGATCCTCTTGTAAGATCTTGTGCATTTAACACACCCGATTCACCTACTCTCTAATTCGATTTCACATGATCATTCCTCTTGGGATAATTAAAAAAAATACATGAATCACAATTATTTTTTTTTCGTATTATACAAAATTTGTGTACATATACAAATTTATATATTATACACTTATAGTTTTATTTACAACATAAGTATTTCGAAAAGTCACAAATCGTCTCAAATAATTTCAATATCACCCCCTTTTACTAAGAATAATTATTGTTTTTATTTGAATTTGGCATAAAGCTTAAAATAAAGGCAAAATTCATATCAAATAATTAAAATAAATATTAAATTTGGGATAAATAGGTACGCTGTTTGACACTTATTTAGACGAAATAAATTCAAATCAAGTTTAATTGATCAGACCATAATGCAAAAAAAAATACAAATACAATCCAGTAAAATAAAAAAAATAAATAAATTATAATAATAGTTATTTCAAGGATATTTTAGTCATGTTTTGTAGAAAATGAAAATATAATAATAATAATAATAATGATATACCTTTAATAAATCATACAATTGTTATGAATCATTTTCAAAAATCCTTTTACCACTGTAGAGTTTTAAAATCATTGAATATTCATTTTGTTTTTCGCATAAAACCCTGTCCCGGTGAATATATCATTATTTAATGCGATTAAAAAATGAAATACTCATTCATATTATTATTTCAGAGAAAATCAACCTTTTTTAAATGATATTTATAATTGATAAAAAGACCACTAGGGATAACAAACATTTTTAAGTGCAAGACTTAAAATCAACAAAATAAATTTTAAATAAGCAATTGATTTTATAGTACAATATTATAAGCAGTGTCCCTTTAAGCCACACGTGTATGAAAAACTCATACTTTTTTTTATAACAAGACCAATGATAACAAGTTTCAACAATCTCTAATAACAATAAACAATCCGATAGTATTAATATTGTTTTTTTTATATAAACACAGCTTATTATTTTTATATACAAATATTTTCTTTACAATTTGAGTACTTAAAAGTATGTACGAATAATTTTCAATATTTTATATATAAGAGCTACGATCATCATTGAGTACATGTTTAATCATTTATAATATATGCATACGTTCTTTTCTAGTTTAACAAAATAGTTTTTTTGGAAAAAAAGTGAATCGCTGAAGTACATAGGGATTGTTTCACATTTCACAGATACAAATGAAAATATTGGGAATTGAAATAGATTTAAAAATAAATTGGTTGGAAATATATTTTTGTTGTAAGATTTTTTTTTCATTAAATTTATGTTTTTTATGTAATAAGGATAGTAAAAAAATATATTGGACAAAAAATAGGAAATTCGCAGAGAAACGAACAGTGATATATTTTATTGGTTTTTAATTCTTCCCACATTTTTATGACGTATTTGGGGCATGACTGAAATGATAACGCCTTTGAAAATATTTGAAACAATCCTTTTATTTTTATTTTATTTTTGTGGGGTAGCAAGAATTTTTTTTTCATTAAAATCATGTATTATTTCCAGCAACAAAATGAATTAGGTTATTGAAATCAATTTTTTATATTTTTTTGTTAAATAAAAAAAATCCATTAAGTAGGTAATTTTCAATCGAAAAACTAAATTTTACAAGTATAATGTGATAAATCTTAGTGAATAAAACAACAATTAATTTTATTATAGTATATAATGTGATATTTCTTTTATATTTGGTCTTTGGTACGAAACGGTGTTGGCAAAGTTCATTTTACGTTAATTTTCTAATCGTAGTGTTGTGGCAAATGTTTAACTCTTGTCATAATATTACTATTTTTTTTTTATTATAAGATGAATAGATGCTTTAGTGCTCCGGAGTTGTGGGAAAGCTAGAGTGAGAATCGAAGAAGTTTCGGAGTAATCCTAGTGACAGAAATGACAACGGAATCAAAATTGTTATGAAGACCTTACATATACTGCACCAGGAATACAGGAAAGCAGGAGAGGTAGATGTCGACCCAGACTCATATTGTTGTGTGGTATGGAGAAGGAGTTGAGAAAGGCACAATTGGATGAAACGATGGTGCAGGATAGAGAGGCACGGAAGACACAAATAAGGAGAGCCTACCCCAAATCAAATATGGGAGAAGGACGAGGAAAATATGAAAATTATATTATATATTTTTTTTAAATTAGTACGTGAAATTGCAAAAAATCACGATGTAATTACATTGAGATATTTTGGCTTACGTTCAAAGTATTGAATTAGATTTGAACTTCTTTTACATACATCATTTTCTGCCTTTCAAGTCTTCTGTCTTCATTTTTCCATGTTGATTTTTCAAATCATTGTGGTGTTGATTATTTTTTCTTCTTTTTTGCTTGACCCTCTATCCCGGTTTATCCAGGGTGGGTCTCCTTGTACGCATGCGCCAGGATCTTCTGTCCTGGGTTTTCACAACGGGAACACTCCTCCTTAATACTGGACAACCATGTTGCTGTGGGTCTCCCTCTATACCTAGGTCTAGCTGGGATGTTAGGTGCTTTCTTTGCCGAGCAATCTTCATATCTACGCATCAAGTGACCATACCATCTCATTCTGCTTTCTTTTAGCTTTTCACTTATGGGTGCCACTTTGAAAAACCCTGTCTATCCGTGTTACACCACCTTCCCAGCGCAGCATTTTCATTTAATTTGTATGCAACTGTTGTTCAAGGTTTTTGGATGTTGTCCAGCATTCTGCACCGTACAACGTTGCAGGTCTTACAACTGTTTTATATTCTTTTCCTTTTTTATGGCATCCTCTCATCACAGAGTAAGCCATAAAGAGTTCTCTAATGGTATTTTATCAGAAACAAATCAGTTTATGGCTCATGGACATTTGGATATACTTTCTTTAATATGAAATCGGTTGCATTTATGTTCTGGGTTGAAAGACGCTGTTAAATCTACATAATTTACTCGATAAATACCTACAACTTTTTCTACTTTGTTTTCTACTTTGAATTTGTTTTCTACTTTGAATTTGTTTTCTACTTTCTATATCATAGAATCACAGGACCTATTTAATCGTGTTATTATGTATCTTCTTTCTTATAATTATTTTATTGTTAGTCGCTCGCTATTCATTGTATTTATATTTTAAACATTGTTAATAACGGTTTCCCATACTTTCTACCTATTAGTGCTTATCTAAGTAATCCAACTGTCGATTTGTTCAGGAGAACTTTGTTCTCTTAACATATCGACAATGTATCAAGCCAGAATACGCGAGAATTGTATGGAGAGGTCTACTTTTTTCACGGCTTTTCCAACTTTGAAGTCAAAAAACACCAACTTAGAGGCTTCGCAGCATATATGTTCCATACACGGATTTACTCAGAATTCGGAGTAGAACATTTCGTGTGTCTGTGTGTGTGTCTGTGTGTGTGTCTGTGTGTCCGTCCCCCCCTTATAACTTTTGATCCGCTCAATAAACAGAGCCCAAAATTTCAGAATATATAAACAGTTACAGGCCTACAAAACTTTTATACTCGGAATTTTGAATTTTTGTTTCAGTCAGGGGTTATCAACTTTTGAATTTTTATTTTATTTTTCCATATATCTCAGAAACCATAAACGCTAGAACGCTGAAAATTGGTACAAACATAGACAAATACAAAATCTCAAATTAGTTTTTTCAAAAAAATTCCAGGGTTTCTCAAACATTTTTTATTAAGAAAAATATTTTTTTTATGATAAATTTATGAGTTTAACTGCCTATATTTCCAAAACTTTTACAATTATCGAAAAAAGCCGAAACACCCCAACTAGATAATTTAATTTTCTATAAAAAATATCAGCAATGTAGTAGAAGATCTCAATTTTTTTTTAACAATTTTTTTAAAAATTGAATTTAGTGACGACATCGCTTCATACATTTTGTATGGCAGTCGCCTATACACAATATGTAAGAAGACTTAATAGTTTGATACTTCGACTCCAAACATACATACATACCATCATGCTATTTGCATATTCTGGGTAGGAAAAAGGATCTTCCTCCATACTATCCTATCTTGACATACATACCTACATATGTTGTATAGAAAACAAAATATCTGAAAATATTCAATAATTTGTATCTATGGGTTTATAGTTTGGTACATATTCTTCAACTATACATACTATCGCTATCGACAGTTGGATCTCATGTGTTACATGCAACTAGTAATATCTGTATTTACGTCTGATTGGGTTTTTCCCTCTCCCCTACTTACCTGTACATACTCCATTTGACCATTACATGTATAATTTTCAAGTCAGTATATAGTGTGATTCTGAGGATGCCAGCTGTGACTGGCGAAAGCGCTTAGGCAAATAAAAATACTCAGTGTGGAATGAACTTCCACTGTGTCAACGAAAAAACCTTCAAGCTATTATTTTATTTTGTGATAATATTGTGTGATTTGGAACATTTGTTTAAAGACAAAATTAAATTGAAATTACTATTTGCAATTGTTTGACTGATCAATGATTCCTTCTGATATTTGAATAAAGATTAAATAATATGGGATCGGCATGACGGAGGGATCCAAGGACATCACGGCCAATTAATCAATCATTTAAATTCCCTGAAGGGCTTGAGTTCAGGCAAGAGAACTTACCCGATATCTGTGCCAAAGACTTCTTATATTTTTTTATATGAGTCGGCGTGTTACATCGTTCAATAATTAACTACAACAAATTAAAAAAATCACAAGCCCTGGTCAATTTACATGATGATATTGATAAATTTTGGTCCCTGGTGACGCTGTCATTGATCAAGGTGTAAATTGTAAAATCTTCGAAGTTATTCCTATCCCCCTATTACCTCTGCGTCACTGTTCAACTGAGGTTTATGCGTTTAATTATTAATTTTTTTTGTATAAACGTTTAGTTTATTTTATATATTGTGTTTTATGTTTTCTTACAAATTGTAAATAACTGTCTCTTCTCAGAATTAAATTAAATACAATAAAATAATTAACCTGCATATTTAAAAGACTGAATATGTAGTTTGTATAAGTCTACAAAAACTTCTTTGTACGATTCTTTATATAGAGCGTTGATTGACGAGGTTGAAAATGAAATGTACGAGTTTTCATTTTTATCATATCCTTTTCTTTAAAAACTTGCAATCGATTTTGTTAGAGCTCTGAAACTTTCAGAATTTGTGTGTTTCCGATGAAAATGTAAACATTTTTTTTTATTTCTGAATTTGAATTGTGACTGCTATACATGTTGCATAATAATCAGGCGTTATTTATATCGTTATTGAATCGTTTTCAGTTTTCCTTTATTTCACTCGTCTGCTGTCTATTTGTCTGTCTGTACTGAAATTTCGCAATCGATTTTATTTTTATTTAAATTTGAAAAGAATGTTCTCAATTTTTTTTTTCGATTTACTAGTTTTACATAGGTACTGCCATTTGAGAGTAAACGAAAAATGAACTTTTCACTAACCATCCGTCGTTCACCTACAAAAAACGTCTACAGATACAGTCAAGAAACCGCCAACAACACAAATGGATCATCACAAGTTCAAATTTTCCGTTTTCGTTCCGCACAACACATGTCACAATCAGGCATCAGAGTCTTTTGTGACTACCGTCCGAACTGCTGGACTTGCAAGTGAGCCCGGATGGCGGCGAAGATCTGGAGGGCTCAGGGTGCTCTAGGCTGGAAGCCCTCAATATGAGGCCCCTAGACCGCCTCTGAAGCCAGTCGGATGGAGTGGAAGAGGTCGACATCCTCTCGGAGAACGAGCCGGCCTTTTGAAGGCGGTGCGGAGACACGTGCGGAGACGACTCTTCGAAGGTGCGATGGAAGTCCTCCTCAGAGAACACGCTGTGGTCGTGGGGCGTTGTGGGACTATCGGACTCCTGGGAAATAAAATTTTAATAATGATTCATAAATTATCAAGATTTTCAGAGAACTTGATGTTAGCTAGTTGGGCAGTGTTACACTTTGACATTACGTCATATTCTGTAACTTTTTAAGAACTTTCCAGCTAAAATAGTTATGTTACTATTCCAATTATTAGTCAAAAATTATATTCTATGACGCTAATTAATGATAATTGATTTGAAATTTTGAAAGGGAACAATAAAGAGATTTCTTTATTAATTGAAAATTAAGAAATCTCATTCTGGTTACAGACCTCACTTTGTAGACAGTTAAATATAACTTGTAAATATCATAGGTACATTGTACTTGTTTTAATCTTGAAGTATTGTACTAAACAGAATATTTTAATACAAGAGTTAATCATTTAAAAAAAATCCTCAAATTTCAAAAGATTATATTATTCTCTCTTCTGGAGAAAAGAGAATACTCTACATTAATCCATACGATAAATAAATGATCATCATTTTTGTCATCATGGACGATGGACAATGATTGTGATGGACTGGAGGCCAAGAACAGGATACAGAATCATGGGAAAGGCCCAGACCAGATGGGCCGGCGTCATAAAAAAGTGGCGGGAATGGCGGAGGATGGCACAGGAAAGAGACCAGTGGAAGTCCAAGCGGGAGGCCTTTGTCCAATACTGGACTCGGGAAGAGGCTGAGGAAGTAGGTAAGTGAATAAGTCAGTATGATTCCTTACGGATAAATAGATCAACGGTTCTCATATACCTCCGACAAAACATATACCTCTTCCAGACTTCTGAGTGGAGTGTGTTCTGCCGGTCTTCTCCTTTTTCTGGCCTCTCCTCGTTCTCTCTTCTCCAGCTCTTCAGCCAGCATCCTTACTTCCCAGTCGCCACCGCCGCCGCTGCCCTGGACGTCGTCCAATCTGCTCCCGGACCCGCCGCCAGATCCGGACTGCAAAGAGTGGAAGTGCTCAAAGACCGGAGTCCGGGGGACATATTCGGAATCTTCGCAACTGCTGGACGATGAACTGAAAAGG